>JARKIF010000022.1:600000-948898 GCA_029378245.1 Roridomyces roridus | reverse complement strand
AACCTAACTAACCTAACCTAACCTAACCTACCTAACCTAACCTAACCTAACCTAACCTAACCTAACCTAACCTAACCTAACCTAACCTAACCTAACCTAACCTAACCTAACCTAACCTAACCTAACCTAACCTAACCTAACCTACCTAACCTAACCTAATGAGGAGATTTGCTTTTCCGACACTGGCTGATCTACCCGCCTTGGGCTTGTTGGCCTTTTGGGAGGGTAGGATCTGGGTAGCAACTTCGGAATTTTCTACCCACTTTGTATTGCGGTTCAAAATTACCATCTCTCGGTTCACTGTCTCCAATCATGAGAATTTGGTATCTCACAAGGTGGGTAGGAAATGCCCCGGAAACCTCAGGATCACTCCCTACCCACCAAATTGGTCTCCCGTCGTGTAGCAAGTAGGCGGGTGATTCAGTACCTGAGCTATGTAGCAGACATCCACTTTGAGGGACTCGGGGCAACAGTATCAATTTCTGAGGAGTCTTCAATTAGACATTGACGGAGGCAATGGGTAGCACATCAGTAGTAGGAGTGCAGATGTCTTGGTGCAGCTGACAGATGTTCTGAGACTTGGGACAAATCCATGATTTTTTTTTAAAGGTGGGTAGCAGGTGAGTAATTGGTGGGTAGCATGAATTTCCTACCTATGTTGATTGGAAGAGGTTCAGACCCCTGCCCCTGGGAATTTTTTCTGATGGGCGACGCCGCCTATGTGATTCCGCAAAGGGGAGTCAATGGGTAGGAAGTCGCCTGGAAAGACTCTCGGTGATTACCTACCCACTTGCAAAGACTCAATTTTGGGGGTACTTGTCGCAAGAAGGTGGTGACACATATCGCAGTGCTTTGAAATCTTGGAGAGCCAACTTGCTTGTGCAAGACAGGTTAGACTACCCACTTGCGGTCAGTGGTATCTGTGGGCGGGTGGGATGTGGGTCGTAACTGGTTGAAAAATGGTGCAGAACACTTCCTACCTACATCAATTCCCAAATATACGTCCGGATCATGGTGACCAGAAGGTGGGTAGGAATGGCTCCGGATGGAGCAGGATGATTACCTACCCAGCCAAAGTAATGGTGGCATCTGTCTACCCCTGCGGACCAATGGGAGACGCCCATGCACTACCCACCCGCTGGTCGAGTGCCCTGGGCCAAAGGTGTCTACTTGACATGTGATGTGGTGATTTCACAATTTAACATTTGCGGAGGTAGTGGGTAGGATATCAGTAGTATTGGTACAATTGGCATGATGTGACTGATCAGAGATCTCAGATGTGCTGAGACAATGGGAAAATCCAGAAGTTTTTTTTTTGGTGGGTAGCAGGTGGGTAGTGCGGGAAACTACCCGCATCCTACCCGTTAAAGATGTGGCTCCTGAGCAGGCAGGAGTGATCGGATCAATAAGTGTATGGGAAAACCCAAAAGGTTCAGACCCCTATCAACATTTTTTCATTTGGCATCAACCAGATTTCACGTGACCTTCATCAATCCTACCCAAATACAACCGGGAGTGTAAATTTTCCGCACATTAGATTAGGTCCAGCCAACAACCAAATTGGCTGGGTGCCGAATCCCATCCAACTCGGCATCCCATCCAAGTCCCACGGGGGGTACAGCCACTCATCCAACTAGTAATGGCTAGCCATTACCGGCGGATAATATGTTAGCGAGTGGGTCCCGTAACCATCATACGTCTCCTTTGGTCCTTCGGGAAGCCGGACATACGCGGGCTTGCTGTCGTTCTTGATGCATACCTAGACCACGACGATGGGAGCGAGGCGGAATAAAAATGGGTCGTAGACGTACCAGAACGAGCTTCTTAGGATCATATTTTTGGGGGCCTAGAGCTTCGGTGAGCGCTGCGTCGAGATTGTCGATCGCAGGAGCGAAAGGGTGGATGAGCTCGGGCCTGTAGTCTTATCAGTAAGCTCAGACGCGGGGAACGGCCGGCATCTATCTCACCAGCTCTCGTCGTACAACCAGAGCATAGTCGAGCATTTCGAGCAGAAGTTTCGCTCAGACGACGCGATCCGCTGTTTCGGAGTGTCACGGTCGAGGACGGCCTTGTACACGCTGCGGGTCTGTCAATTCGAGACGCCCGCCTCATCAACGAGGCCTACCTGATGTGCTCCTTGCCTTCTTCAATCTTTAGAGTCTCCGAATGGCCGCCCAGATTGATAGATCCGCCGGGCCCAGCCACTTTGCGACATATCGAGCAGAGGCAGAGCTGCGACGATTCAGTGAGTGACTCTGAGTCTCTCAAGCGACGTCAGGCACCTGGTACGGCACCGGCGTACTGGACTTGAGACTAAACTTGACTACACCGCAGTGACAGCTTCCCTTGAGCAGCGCTCCGTCGGTGGGCATGATGGTGGTGTGGGTCAACGTCGGTGCGGGGCACGTGCCCCTGGTCCGTGCGCCATCACCGGCGATCGCTATCAGAGATTGTCCGCTTCGTCCCTCCCTCCTCCTCTGCCCTCATCTCAACCCGGCTACTTCCACGACCCACAAAACAGCCCCCCACATCGACCCCTCCAGTCAAACACGTCGACCAAACATCGAAACAGTGAACGAACCCGATCTCTCCGTCACCGCCTCTCGCACGCAAAGCCTCCTCTGCGAAGAAACGGACTCGGAGTGGAAAGAAGGCCAAACCGCAGGCGATGCTCAGGGCGGGAGGCAGAGAGGACCGTGCAGGGAGAAGGGGAGGAGGTTGGGGATCGGTAGAGGTGCGTGCTTTCTTCTTCGGCGTTTTGCCGCTCGTACTCACCCAATCTCCGACCACAGTACCATTTGATGTATACACGGCTTAGTAGGCTCAGGCCAGAAAATGAATTCACGCACACCTTGCAGTACCTCGTTTCGACCAGCCGTCAGCAAGTCAAGCTTGAAGATTGGATGATCTCGCCGTTTGACGTGCATTTTGGCGGGGAGATTGGGCGGGTGGCTTGTGAGTGAGAACGATCGCATTTTAGATCCGATGCTGAAACCCGCGACCAGTGGAACGGTTTGTGAGGGTATGTGGAATCGCACAGAGGTTGCTATAAAGATGATTCGGAACGAGTCTGGCGTTACTGCCAATATGAAGGTGCGTCCGCTCCTCTCATGGCGTTACCCTACGGCGATTTCTTCGAGCTCGTACACAAGAACGACGCGCGTCCAGAGAGACCTGACGACGGCGAATGTCCGAGCATGACAGACAAAGCGGGACCTTGCCAAGCGGTGCTGGCAGAAGGATGCCAAAGCGCGACCGACGGCACCCCAAATCCACGATATCATCAAGCTGCTACTGACGGAGTCTGCGCTGCCCCGTGAGATCGTGTCGCAGCCTCAACCCTCGCCAGCGGTGGATGATAGTACGGTGATGCCGCCCCCCAAGGTCCTGCTCAAAACTCCATCCGCTAGCGTGGGTCCTTCCGCGCGCGTTGTTGCGGATGACTCTGGCAAGACCATTTTTCGGGCTCAGGCGATACACCCACGTGCGTTGAATTCGTTCTTCCAAGGTGCATCTTTGAGGCCGATCTCGTTCATCGCCGGCAGATAAAGCCCACCCCTGGACCACCGGACTGTCGTATGCGCAGGGTGAGATACTCGAGATTGAGCAGCACTACGGAGACTCCTGGCTCGCAAAAAAAGCAGAACGGGAAGCGAGGGTGTGAGTTTTTTGCCTGCTTCCTTCGGTTTTTGGGTAGCTGATGGCGTGGATGTTCTAGTCGTGCCCGCGGCTCACATGCTTCTGCTACCCCCGCACGAGCACCTCCTCGAGTAACGAAACGGCTTCATGCAATCATCGTTCCGGGGCTTGACGACATTATTTTTTGGGTCGGACTCGTAGTGACCGTGCACCAATGCTCTGCGGATTCCTTATGTACGTGTTTTTCGTCTTCAGAGGGTAGCAGTACTATACTCGAGTGAGTGAAGCTGTTGCTTTCTTTTTCAGCTTGTTTGACGCATCGTGCGCGCCCTGCGAATGGTGGGATCAATCAACGGTGGATGTACGTCTCTGGGAACTTGAGCTCATGACAAGATTCGAAGCACAGTTCTGCCGGCCGCATTTATACAGTCTCGTACATCTCGAGATCTTTCAGCAGTCCCGCCCATCTGCCCTCGTGCCATGTCTTCACATCATCCCATCTCTCCGGCAAAAGCAGCTTAAGCTACTGCACGAATGAACCAATCCACATATCCGCATAAGAGATTGTCTCGCCCATCAGATACTTGCCTTTGCCACCGTCTCCGTTCACTCTAATCCACTGGTCGATCTTGCCGAATCCATCCTTCAATTTCTTCCACTCGATCTCATCTGCAGCGCCCCGCGGAGTGAGCTCCTCGAGTGGTTTACCCCACTTTGCTTTACGTGTACGTCCAAAGTACTCTGCGCTGCTGGGGTTGAGGATCTTGTAAGCCCCGGGCAGGATGTATGGGTAGATGGGCGTCATCAAGGCGTTTGCGGCGGCGTCAAAGGCGTGCTGGAGGCCTGCTGTGTTGGGCGACATGAGTCGTGGAAGGGAGGGGTATGTCGCGTCGAGGTAGGTGACGATGTTCATGGAATCGGTGACAACTGCGCCTGCAGTGGGGTTGGAAGCGACATTCGTAGACCAGGGAAGGTGTACCTGTGGACTGGTCGTAGATCATGGGGAGCGTGTAGTGCGGGCGTCCGGATCCGTCGGGCTTGGTCGTCGTCGGCGCGCCCCCGAGTTCCTTGCATTGCGCCTCCACGTCGGGGTACTCGACCCAGACGGTAGTGTACGGGATTCCCTTGAAATTGAGCGCGTATCTGGGATCGTTGGGGACCCAGGGCTGCAGATTGACAGGCTGACTCACCTGATCTTCCAGAGGTTCGGCGACCAGCAGATTATAGGCAGCTTGGAGGGTATATCGTAGAACACAATCGAGGCTGCGGAAGACGTGGCCATGGTAGTGGTATGGAGAAAAGCGGCGTACCGTGCGCACGGAACATCTTTGTAGTTATAACGCCTCATTGGTCAGCGTTGTGCACGGACCATCTTTGTAAGTTATAACGCCCCATTTGTCAGCTGAGTTCGGTGGACCGCTGTTGCAGGATCAGAAATGCCGCGCGGTGTTACATACTTGAAGGCTGGGGCACTGACGGAGAAGTTGGCTAACACAGGAAGGTGAGTGGACTCGGTTCAGATTTTAGGTTGATTTTGTTGTCTGTCGACACGGAATTTGAACACATACGGCTAGCGCTAGCGCTAACATCCGCACGGTGGATTGATCTCCGAAACGGCCGTGGCGGAGGAAGAGCCTCGAGCTGCCCGGATTTGAATGAGGGATCCCCGTCGAGCTCCATGGCGCTGCGCCTGCGAGGCTTGCAATTGGGTATCTCCGCGTGATTGGAAATCAAAGCAGGCGAGCTCCAATAAGTTGAGAACCAAAGTGGCACAAGCCGTTTGAAGTTGGTGTCCAGGGAAGAAAAAGCCTAGTATCACCAGGACCCTCTCGTTTTGACGAAGGCTTGCCGTATCAATGATGTAGTAGTACTCAAGTGATGTCGGCTAGAACGGAATCGAGCAAGTCTCGATGAGTCGATTATAGCCAAATTTGAACATGAATCATGCTCATCGCCCAGGCATCGACTTGATTGTAGAGGTACTGTATCATACGCGTCGGAAGGGCATGCCGGGCATAGCGGGGTGTGGATCCGACGGGGCGCCCCGGGCCCGAGAAGCCCTTCCGACGGCGATTGCTAATATCTGATACCTACGTCCGCGCCCAATCTGGCAACTGTGAATGCGATCCGGGTGCTGCCGGAATGATCACGTCAGTGATCTTCATGGGGCACCGGCTGCACTCGGCATGCTTCCGGCATCGCCATCATTTATCCTCGGCACCCTTCTCGCAATATCATCCCTCTGAACACTCATCCCAATCAATTTGTTTCCAATTCATTTGTGGGCGCAAGTGGTGTACATCGACCCGTCTTTACATGTCCCCTAGACGCCGTCTCCACTGACATGACACCCTTAATTGCAATACATCGGCGGTGTTTTGTGATCTTCGGTGCGAATGAGTAAGGATAGATATCCTGGTAACTATCGCTATCTATCCTTGATTCCTTCCGAATTCCAACGAGGTACTTAGATTCGGGTGCACTATCCGAAGACTGACGCAAGGTGGTTGGTCGATGTATACCCCGTCTTTGGTCACGGGTGAGATTGTTAAACAGGTGAGAGCGCACGTCATGATCTTCCATCGATGACTGGAGGACGGACGAGGACGGGCAGACTGTGTTTGAGGGTGTATATTGCAATGGGTCTAGGCAACGAGCTCAGTAATCGCTGTTATATACTTCCACGGTGGTGCGTCGAAATTAGTGTGAACTCGAAGCCTTGGCCGAAAATCTACAGCGCCTGTGAAGATCTGGGAGAAGCAAGCGTCGATTGGTCCCTGGTCGGCTGCGGCTGAGAAGTTGGACGTCAATACGTATATACCTTTTGATTTTCACGTAGGCACACGACGGGGATATGGATCACGATTCACGCTCCGCTCGCGCGAGGTCGTCATGATTGCCACCTCTCCACCAGCACGTTGCAGTGGGATGGGAGAGAAGGAAGTGCTGGGTTCTGCGTGTACTACATTCAAATTCATTCCCACTGAATAAAGACACAAATGATGCGTATCCATGGCTAAACATCGGCTTTCTGTCATTCGCCGTCGCACAGCAGTCACCCGTGTTGTGTGCTCAATTCAGGCGTCGATCTCCCTTGTTCTCCGGTTCCGATCAAAAGCCTTCAAACGCATGGCGGTTCTCTTGGAGTTACAAAAAGACTGACACTGACATGGGAATTGAGGGGAAAACACGGATTCGCTGTCGTGATTGGAATTATTGTCTGCATGTTGGATTAGGATCCTTGACAACGGGGCGTGCTTCTTGCTTCTATCGCGGCTGACAGAACAGTGAGGGAGTGACGCAGTAGGCCGGCTTTTCCGTTACCCGTGGATGGAAGACATGTGAATTCAAGCATTGACATTCCCCTGTATAGTCAGGGCCGAGGCAGCGTTCGAACAATAGAAGACATTAAATCAGCATGGAGGCGCGGTAGAGATAGCAAATCTTATTCTGAATCTGGGAGTAGCACCGAAGGGAGACACCGCGAAGCACGGGTTCGGCCGACCGAGGTGACTTACAGAGCAACGTAGGGGAGGCAGATCATCTGTGATTCTTGTATAATATATTTGCTTCCGTGTTGATGCGGATTGTTGACTCTGAGCCGACTTGGAATCGGAATCTATGTTTGGAGGATCGTCGTTCAAGTCGCCACCATATGCCGCGTACCTTGGGACGAACGTTGAGTTGAGACGCCGAACAACTTGGCATCCGAGCTTGACGTAGTCAAGTTGGCTTCGCGCGCACACTGAGGATCATAAATGGGCTGAATATGGAAATACTCCTTCTCCGTGCTTTTCCGTGTATGTTTCCGGTGCGTCGGGTTTAGCCCCGTTTAGGCGGTATTCACGCTCCCAGGCGCTAAAAATGCGCACGTCGAGGAAGTAGCCCAGACCAGCGTAAGACATATCCTAGGCCTCGACCTCGAGTCGTCCGACGCGTCGTTCGCGAAGTTGCACGGCTTTCGGGCATTGCACTTTGTAAGACCGAGGGCGCTCGGTGATCGACATTTTTTTTCGTGCGATGATTCCTATCGATCGCACTCTGAATGCTTGATCGACGTGATAGCACGACTGATAATCCGGTAAACGAGGAGCTCACGCGGGAGTCAGGAACAGGACCTGGTATCACCCGAGGTGGACCCGTTGGCCACGGGTTAAGCTACAAGAGTACAATGCCATGCGACGATCCCATATTCACGGACATGAATAGCATGGGACCTGTCAAACCAGGACGGATTTGCATCAGTCAAGCCTCAGCTGGATGACCACGGCCGCCTGGTTTGGGTACAGGAACTCTAAAAAAATCAACGTCGAGATTGGTACCTTCTGGGGTCTGCCCGAAGGCGAGCAGAGAAATGTAGATCGCTGTGCATCAAATTACCACACCCCAGGAATAAGACGGCGTTTTTGAAACAAAATCTACCAGTAGTCGTTACTCGGGCATCGGACCGGAGCTGTCAATCTGCGTCGGCGGAAGAGGTGTCTGCTTATGTATGCCATCATATAACACCGATGCCTTTTTGTGTTAACCATCCATCTCCCTCTGCACCACCATGGCCCACCCCGACGATACCCACCCCCGCATGCGCGCCCACAAGGGCAACGTCCCTTCCTTGCCGCAGACAAAGTACTGCACCCTCTGCCCAGCCAAGTTCACTCGCACTACCCACCTGAATCGTCATCTACGCTCTCGTGCGTACTGCAGCTCTCTTTTTTGCTCGACATGAGACTGACAACCGTTGGACAGACACCAACGAACGCTTGCATCGCTGTAATGTCGGTCTCTTCGTGCCAATCCCCCAAGGATGATAATTGACGGCTCTCCTTTCGTAGCTCTGCAAGACGTCGGAATTCACGCGGAGCGATCTTCTGACTCGCCATAAAAGGACTTGTGGACAGTGCGTGGCCTCGATACACTCTTGATTTCCCCACTGACACCTTTCCAGGAGTGTAAACCGCTCACGCCGAAAATCTTGCGAAGCGTGTGCAGACTCCAAAATCAAGTGCAATCTCCAGTACCCATGTGCCAAATGTGTCTCGCGCGGACGTGAATGTATCTTTCAGAACGACCCCGACGCAGCGAAAGGCGCCTCGTCATCGTCGTCTGCGGCCTCTTCCTCGCGTACTTCGCCTCAGCCCCCGCCGCCTTCGACTTCTCCTCATCTGCATTCCCACATCCCAACGTTCACGCGTGCAGCCTCTCCACCTCCCCCGCTCACTCTCAATCTAAACATCCCCGCGCTTTCGGACGGCTCGTCCGATGGGACCGGATCAGCAAATTGGTCCCCTCGCTCAGAGGACTTTCAGCCGAATTTTGACTTTGCATTCGACATGACAAATGTCGGCAATGTGCACGACCCCTTTGTGTCGACGGGGCTCATGGAGATGGAGATGGAGATGGAGGCAGGCGTGTACGGTTCGTCTTTAGACGGCTCGAAGACCGGTGTGCCAGAATTGGACCAGGCGGCCGCAGAGGGTTTAGAGCTTCTCTCGATGATGCCTCCCGCGGCGGAGCCCGGACGGATGAGGATGGGAATGCCGAACCCGTATACGAGTCTCCTAACGCCGGCGTTCGATGACCTCGACATGGGTTGCCTCTCAGCCGCACCGGCCCAGCCTTTGGACACCTACCGTGCGTTTCGGCTTCTATCCGCTTTCTTGTTGTCTAATCGGTTTGATCCCCAGTCACACTCTTCTTCACGCGCTTCCTCACTCAGGTCCCGCTCATCCACATACCGACGTGGAAGATGGAGAACACGCCACCGTTGCTGGCGCGAACGTTCCATGCCTGTGGAGCGCTGTTTGTCAAGACGCCAGAGGCGGCGGCCTTTGTTGCTGACACCCTCGCTTCCGTTACGGCGGAGATTGCGGTTATACTTGGCGAGGTGAGATCCTCGTTCTATTCGGACCCGGTGACTTATTCGTATCATCAGCCAGGCGACTATGAGATGGAGGAAGCCGAGGGGAGGCTGCATCTCATCCTTGCACTCGTGCTTCTGCAGACGATCTGTCTGTTCAAGCGCGAGAGCGATGGGTTCGCGCCGAATGCCAGACATCATGCCATGTTGGTTTCGATGATCCGCAAGAAGGATTTGGTACAACGCGTTGGGCGGTGGACGGCTCCAGAGCTCAAGACGCCGGCGTTACTCGAAGTAGCCTGGGTCGAATGGGTCAAGTTTGCGACGATCCAGCGGGCTGTCCTCCTCGCCTACTTTCACGATTGCTGCCACACGATGTACAGTCATGTCCAGCCCTTCTTTTCTTCCTCCGAGCTCGACGACGTCTTCCTCCCCTGCGATGATGCTCTCTGGAGTGCTGCCAGCGCGCCCGAGTGGTACGCCGTGATGTATACGCCGACTGCTTACGGAATGGGCGTTGGACGGGTCTACGGCGTTCGTATGGGTCTCGCTCTCAGCGCCCTCTACACCGTCAACGACGTCGACCAATCTCAACCTCCTCAGTCCCCTCCCACCGACCAGTGCCCACCACTACCCCCCTTTGCGCTCTTCCTCCTCATCCACACCGTGCTCAAGAACATCTCTGTCGCGCAGCGCTCAGATAGTGTTAGTGCGGATGGCGAGTTTATGACGAGGACGCAGGGTGTGTTGGACAATTGGTTGCGGATGTGGTTGGCTAGTCCGGATGCCGTGCCCGAGCAGGATGGGGGTGTTGTGAGTGGGGAAGATGACGGGACCGGCGTGGGCAACTTGAAGGAGAGGGAGCCGCCGTTTGTGTGTAATCCGCTGCCGTTTTACTCGTTGGCGCAGGTCTCTTTGTGGGATACTGTTGGGAGTTGAGTTGATGCGTGTTGGATGATGTATGTGGTTGCCAGTTGGACGCCTCATTGTTTTCTCTTTTTGGCTAGATAGATGGCAGCGCGCCTGATGTATTTGTAGTCTTTCTGTACAGACCCAAAATTGTAACCGATACATACTGTAAATTGAATGTATGAACGATCGTTACATGAGGATGAAGCGAGATCGAAGCTTGGACGTATGAGAACCAAGTCGAGAAGCGCCGCGAATGCACCAAGAATTTCAGTCTGTCGCGACGTCGGGAGGTGGCTGGATAGATTTGACGTCACCTTTTCTTGTGTTTTCTTCTGGCACTCGCTGCCATTGTGGGGGGAAATCAACATAATGCGCATGCTTCGGAGCATTAGCGAACGCACCCTCTGCAATAATAAACAAGCTAACACCTGCCGCAAAACTTGAGTTTGTTGCCCTCCATCCTCTTCGTGCATTTGAATCATTGTATCTGAAACCATCTTATCTCCAGTGCGAGGTACTTATTTGAATAGGTGAAATTCATCGGGTGCCCTTCGGTAGCGGATGGCGAACCCCAGCACTGTGGCAATAGATTGGGTTATTGAGCCTCCCGGAATCGCAGTCCGGACTATACCACGTGCGTCTTCGCCGTCTCGCGTGCATTAGAAAATTGAAATCCTGACTGAAAGAGACTCAGTGCAAAACAAGTGCCAATGAGTACCATTTGAACGTAGATGAGTAGCATGTCGCGGGGGGGAGGATTGAATCATGTCACCCTCGCCGAACTGGTTGGACTGAAACACGCGTGGGACCATTGGAGCTACCCAGTTTCGCTCAGATCACACATGGGTTCCATCAAGTCAACGTACCGTCCTCGGCCGATTCGTTCAATTCTTCTGTAGTAAATGATTCCGTTCGATCAGGGGCGAGACGATCTTGTATGTAGATATGTGGATTGGTTCATTCGTGGTTTTGCTGGAGAGATTCCATGATGTGAAGACATGACACGAGGGGAGATGGGCGGGACTGCGAAGGATCTGGAGACTGTGAATGCGAAGATTTTCACGGCAGCCGGGTTCGGTTTCCTGACGGCGACGTCTGATAGTGCAAGCTGGATATTTTTGCCGATTTGGAACTTGATTCAATTAGGGGTGCCGAAAGCGCAATGGCGGTCCAAAAGTCCTCGTCTAATACGAATCAGTCCAAGCCAAAAGTAATTCCTCCACCATCAGCAAGGCGCAGCTCGACCTGAGTGGGTGCGTACATCAAACAAGATGAAAAACAATTAGTTTCACTCGCCAGTACTGATGCATGTTCCATACTACTGCCGTCGTACATCTCTTCAAACACTTGTCTTCATACGGGACTTCATCTGTTTCGTCCAATCTAGTCAGTCAATCGCAAGTATTCAAGAAGAACACGTACAATGAGATCCCCTCTCTAGCGTGCGTGCTTGAGAACTGGGCTCGGGTGACAATGCGGTGCTTGGATGCGAGCGACGTAAATATTACAGAGTGCTTCATATGAAAGAATGCGTACATTGCTCTGATCAACAGTCAGGAATCAGGATGGTCTAGTTCGTCAATTCAACTAGAAGCAAAAAAAAAAAACTCAAGCCCCTGGACTTCAAATGTGTCTGACCCGAATCGAACGGGCGGGGCGCCTGCCTGGGATTCATCACCATGAGAACGTACCACGGCTGGATATGTATCGACAGCGAACGAGAGACGATACGAGGACACACGTCGTTCAACGCTCGACAGAGGAGAAGCTCAGAGAAGCCTTGAATCGATTTATCCGTATATCAGGTGGTACTGTGAGCACTGGCAGAATCGACGCACCTCTACATCTCCCCATGCTCCTCGGCCGTCCTCGCCTCCCGCCTCCGCTGCTCCTTCAAACGCGGGATACCCTTCTTCCCGCCAGCGCCCCCACTCCCCTTGGAATTCGCAGAGGAGAGCTCCCCGAGCCGGACAGATCGGGTGGAGCAATAGCGACATCTTGAGGAATTCTTTTGGTGGGAGTGTTTGTCGATGGGAAAGATAAGGGGGCTGTTTTTCAGGTTTCGGTTTCGGTTTCGGTTTCGTGCAAGTAGGACTCGGAGGGGTTTGGGAGAAACATTCTGACGGGTTTTGAGGGCGTTGGGGGCGTGGAGGACTTGTCCTTTCTTGGAATTCATCCTGAGGAGTCGTTCCCACAAGTCCAGTATGGATCAGAGACGGCAGCGATCCCAAATCCCCTAAAACTTCGTTGCAAAACCGTTCCGGAGCCGACGAAATGAGGAACCGACCTGGCATCTCGCAGGATGATGCGGAATGGGAGCAGACCGTCACGAAAAGATTCAGCGCCCTTGGATGGAGACGATTCTATGTGTCTGTCACGAATCGAGACAGTCGTTGCTGAATGCCAGCAAGAATATTCCCAGGGCACCGGTTCATGCATCGAAGCCGGCCCGCAGAGTGGCAGGTAAGCTAAATACATGAAATGGTACTGTGGTCGGGGACTCGTTAGACGATCGAGCAGGAAATAACCGAAAAAGAATCGACACACCTCTACTTCGAATCGTCCTCGCACTCCCGCCTTCCGCCTCCGGTTCTACTTCAACTCCGAATACCTAGCCACCGCCTCCTCCCTCGCCTTGGTGGCCATCTGCAGCGCCTCCACCGGCTGAAAGAAGCGCATCCGAATTCTTGGCAGAGGACGCTAGAGGACGCTGTGCTTGCGAGTCCAGAGGCGGAGAGGTCTGGTGGAGCCATAGCAATGTCGTTCTGCCGATGTGTTGGGAACTCTTTGGGACGAGAGGTCTCATATCCACCTCGATTCGTCTGAACAGTTACATGAAAATGGGAGGAGAGAGTGAAAATCAGCGACGCACTGGGTAAAAAGCCCCAACGTCTCTCCAGGACGTATCGTCGCATCAGCAACCGAATCCACCTTGAGTCGCATGGACGCCTTCTGTCTGTCTGCTCAACGTCTGCTCCGAGCACCGTCGTCTTGAATCTTCACGCAGCTTGCTGCTTGCGCTTCGTGGCACGAACGTTGGTCCACTTTGATCGCTCGCAGACCGAGAGAGGACTGGTGCGTCTTCGTCTTGGATTTGGGCACCGCGACTAAGTAGGGGCGGCGAGTAATCCCGTGGAGGGTCCGACATGGTCGATAGCGATCAATGGTGATGGCGCACGGACCACGGGCACGTGCCTCCACCTTGACTCCACACCACCATGGTCCATCACGATTCACGATGCCCACCGAGTCACCGACGGAGCGCTGCTCAAGGGAAGCTGCCATTGCGCAAAGTCAAGTTTAATCCCAAGTCGAGTACCGGGTGTGTAACCTCACGGATTACTTCATCGGCACGATCCATCGCCTTCTTCCCAGCTCTGTCTCTGCTCGATATGTGGCAAAGGCACTGGACCCGGAGGCTCTATCCTCGACCGTACCACTCCGAAACAGCGGATCGCGTCGTCTGAGAGAAACTTCTGCTCGAAATGCTCGACTATGCTCTGGTTGTACGACGAGAACTGGTAAGATGACTGCCGTTCCCCGCGTCTGATCTGGCTGATAAGACTACAGGCCCGAGCTCATCCACCCTTTCGCTCCCGCTATCGACAATCTCGACGTAGCCCTCGCCGAAGCTCTTAGCACTAGCCGAAGCCCGAGAAATATGATCCTGAGAAGCTCATTCTGGTCCGTCTGCGATACGACTCATTTTATTTCCGCCTCACTGAGATCGTCGTGTTCTAGGTATGCATCAAGAATGACAGCAAGCCCGCGTATGTCCGGCTTCCCGAAGGACAAAGGAGATGTATGATGGTTACAGGACCCACTCGTTCGAAGATTGGCCCAAGAAAAACAATGCCTACGTCGAAAAGACTGTAGGGAAGTAGGGTGAGTCTCAAATTCGCTCTTGGACTGTGAATTCTGGTTGACCGGAGACAGAGAAACTGTAGCTAAATGTATAGCCACTCTTTTCGTTTTCTCGTTCAAGGCCTCGGCGCGCTCCATTGGCAAGGATCGCTTTTCTTGCTAAAGCCTCCGGTGGCAACGACGCGCTCTCGGCCACGCTTCAGATTCCATCGAACGAACCACCGCGGCAACCCGACTTCGAGGCTCGAAGACGAATACTCTATGCATGCGAGTCTCTGCCGTCTGCCGATAAACATCATCCGAGGCTTCGAGCCTGGTTGTAGCAGCGCGACGTGCAGGGCGTCCTTCACAAGTGGGGCTTCCCTGACAACCACCCAGAGCCTGTTTCCGGGACTGAGACGGGCGGCGCGTTCTCCACAGCCGTGCTGTAGCCGTCACCACGCCTTGGGGACGTGTATCGAGACGAATGCTTCTCTTTCTCTGACAAGTTGGTGAAGATATACACAGATTCGTTGAAGGGACCCATCTCCGGTGGGGATTTGGTGCGTATTCTGCTTTGGGTATGTACCTGTTCGTTGACAATGACAGAGAAGGTTGAGCGGAACGGGAAATTCTCCCTTAGAGAAGCCGGTCAAGACGAGATACCGGGGCAGGAGGTTATAGACGTGGGTTGGCGAGGAAGCACATCGGGTACATCCCTCGGCTTGAGTGTTGCACCGAGTCGGGTCGGTGAGTGGAACTGGGGCTCCCTGGATAAAATTGAACAGGAGGCGACTTCATCCAACGCACCGTGGACGTACCTACAAACTAATGTAGCAATGCGTACCAACAATGCTCCGAATCTAAATGCCGCTTATAAGCTCCGGAAGAAGCGGGTGAGGAAGGATCCAAAGAGCACTAACTTATTTTATTCGCAGCTCAAAACCGACCACACGTGCGGCAGGATTGCGTGGGCAGACCCAAAAGATTGGACCGTGCTGCAATGTATCGAGCCCGAAGCGAACGAGCGTAACTCTTACTACTCATCAGAGAAGCGAAGACGTCTGCAGATCTGCTTGTGAGATTAGAAGACTTTTAGACTTGGATCGCGGGCAAAGACAAACTCACCGGGTACCGCTGACGTGGCTGATACCTGTAGCCGTGGATTACTATGTAGAATTGCACGAGGGTAAGAAGGATGGCCGAGTATACCGCCTGCGGGGGGATCAGAGAAACAGAGCCCTCCGAGGGGAACCTGCGATTCGCAAGGGATCGGCGTTGAATTAGACGAGACGGTCCAGAGCGAGGATGACAGTGAACCGTAGATACGTCAAATGGTACTGTGATCAGGTAAACCACTGAACCGGCAAGCACGCACCTCTACTCCCCAGCTTCCTCGCTCCCGACGGCCCTTCCCGCCTCCCGTCTCCGCTTCTGAATGTACCTGAAGGACGCAATCCTACCCTTGCCCTGCGCACGGGCGGACAACAACGGTTGACCGGGATGATGCTCTGACTGTCGTCCGTGATGGTGAAGGACTCGAGGTCCGGAATTAGTGCCCGTTCACCCATTCGTCCTAGCAAGTACTTCCAGCCGCCCGGACTCCAGTCTCAAGCGGACAGCGAGAAGTGACGCAAAGCTTCAAGTTGAGTAACTGGTGGAATCGAGGCGCCAAAAAGCAGTATTTCATCGCTGGGAAAAAGCTGCGTGGCGATTCTGAAAGGGAGCTTGCCAACGCGAAAAAGTCGGCCGCGATTGGGCCGCGAAGTGAATTAAAACCCGGAGTGTGAAAAACGTGATGCCGGAGGGCTGGCCACAATCGGGGGGGACACGAAAAGGCTATTTGTCGCCGGTGACTGCATACCCTCGCTTGAATCAGAGGATTGCCCGCGTAGCGCTGGAAGATTTGGCCGATGACATCGCTCGGGAGGCTGAGGACAGCCGATCGTAATTTGTACCCAGTGTCGCTCGAGCTGTGCGCTCTTCGGCGTGGAGGACGGCGAGTTGGGATTCCAAAGAGTCGATCTTAGCTCGGATTACCGCAAAATTCACGTGAATTTGAGCACGGTCGGTGAGCGACATGAGGGTGAGGAGCAAGTCGACTGCGGATCAGATGACTCATTTATTGATCGCATCATTTCGCTTTTGCTCTTGACTCCCGACGACGGTGAGGTTGTGAACGCGCCTGTTAGCGGGCAACCGGGAGATTCTGGTTGGCTGCCATCCGAGGCGTGTTTGCAATCAGACCCTCACCGGTTACTTGCTTGCAACGTCAACTGCTTGTGCGTGTGCTACGTCTTTCCCTGGATCTCTTTTTAAACTAATCCTTGCAAATCCTTGCAACTTAAAGTGTGCGGTTGTCGCCAAGGTTTAGCGTATTGCTCTCCGGAGTGTGCAAAAGTTGGCTGGGTCGGTAAAGAAGCTAGTGTGTGGGGGGACACCAGGTAAGTATCCGACCTTGTCGTCTCTCAAGCTTCAAGTCCTAATCGAAATCCACAGCGGGATATGGAAAACCGACCTCGATTCAAGGCGATATGGAGCAGTTCCCGGGAACCAGAAGAGGTGCCTTCATCTCCGGTATCTTGGTGCAGTTCGGCCTCCTCGGCGTCGACCGAATACGCGATCTGCCCGAGCTTCCCGCCCGCGTTTGGCTCTTGTCGCAGCTATTACGATAGCGTGGACTACCCATCACCTCACCCGCGGTTCTCCTCCTCCACTTGCCGTTAGCTGTCTATGCATGCCTCAAAACCCGCATCGCGCCCGTTCACAATTCTAAATTCAGACGCTCGTTAACTGTGCACTACATTGGCGCAGAGGTACGTCGTCGCTATCGTTTCACCGTCTAATCTAAACGCGTTTCAGGATGAGCTCACCTTCCTGCGCATGTGCGTCTCAACGTTGCATTTCTCCCCCTGTTACTCATTTTTCATCCATCCAGCTCTGGAGAACTCGCACTGCTCTTCCCCAACACCAACTTGGACATCATCATGTTCGGTCCCAGCGTCAGCAAAGTTGTAGAGAGTGGGATCACCATGGATTACACAGAAACCGCCCGACCTTTTGTATTCTAGTATACAAGCCCAGCATCCTGTGGCTCCGGAACCATCCGCATTTTTCTGGACGGTCACTCCAAAATCTACCTCCCTACCCAGCAGCCTGGTGATCGTGGCTCTCCACGCGGGATTGCGCGCGGACTCGTCGTGGCATCCCGTCATCGACCAAGCAGGTGAGCTCTCCATCCCGTTCGCAGTTACCGATTTCGACGAACGGCGATACGTCTCAACTTTGTGTCCCGCGCAGCGCATTTCGACGGTGGGTTGGGAGATCGAGCCTTCAGCTAACAACGCTTGTGTCAAGGTGATTGTACCCGGGAGAGCAGAGTAAATACTGCGGGCATGCTCGATTAAGGTACGTACTCTTAATTACAATACATCGGCGGTGTTTTATGATCTTCGGTGTGAATCCCTACCTCTTGAAAGTTGAGTAAGGGTAGATATCCTGGTAACTATCGCTGTCTAGGGGTTCACTGTTTCGTTTTGTACGTGATTCTTTTCATCTGGTAAGTGGAGGAGTTTGGCTGACGAGGAGGATCGGATAGCTTGATCGAAAGAACAATGTGAATTTCCTGTGGAGTGCGATGGTGAATACACCGGTGATTCAGTGTGAACTCCCTCACTATATCATCATTTCATGCAAACAGGTACACTGGAACACTCTAGCCCGTCTGCTTAGCTTCCAGAACATCAAGGCGGCACACGGCTGCTACTTCGCTCGAAGTCCGGAAACGCGATACTCCGTCTCGGAGTGCTTATGGATATGGATCCTCGGTGAGCGACCGAACTGCGGAAACTTTTATTAGGATCATCTCCGTTAAAATCCCTCCCACTGAAATAGAAATAAAAACGGAAGCGAATCTTTCTCCGATCGCACGTGCAGACGTAACATTGAGAAGAGTCGGAGAGCGGGAAAAAATGATCGCCAACAAACACTGCCTCGTTTATCCTCCCACTTGTTTGCTCTTCACGATGGCACGTACCTGGACGCTGATCTACGCTGATCCTCTCCGTTTGCAGCGATTCGATAGTAGATCTGAGATGTCTTACAGTCGCACGGGCGTCACTGGCCATTGGGATCGGACGGCTCCGCTTCCGCCCTCTCCTCGAGAGTACGCTGCCGGACGGGCTCACCTAGCTGGAATCTTGGATTCGCTCTGGATTCCCTTGCGCTGTGGCGCCCGCGGTTCTCTTGAACCTACAGCCATGGTAAAGATCTCTCATCGTTTCTTTCCTGCATCTCTCGCGTCCAGTACCTCGTGCCACTTCTTGCGTGTTCCGTGCATCTATACAATTGTCTTCCGATTTGTCTGTCTTGGCTGTCTGCGGTGCTATTCGCTATTGGCTGACAGTCTGAGTGACTTCCAAGCACAAGGCAGTGCGGTCCTTTGATCCTTGAGAGCTTTTTGAAGTGGGCTTCTTCGTCTTTGCATATGAATAGTGGCGAAGGTGTTCGAGCCGACGCATGTTCCAGCCTTTCCCCCATCCATCTCGCCAGCTGACGTCCTTGATTTATGTTTGTAGGTCCGGGATGCAATCACATTGTTACAAGCGTGATTTCATCCAGCCACAAGTTAAGGCACACGGCCAAGGTCGGTGGCCGCTCCTTCACATGATCACATCGTAGTATTTACTGTCAGTAGGTTTTTATGACATGCCAGCGTCGACCGACTCCCGAAACGCCGACTCTCCGTCTGTATCCGCCTTCTGCGCCCCACCTTCCGTCCCTTCTGCGCCTTTCTCAGCTCGCTCCAGACAACCGTTGGCGTAACCGCTGATGTATACCGCAGTCCATTTTTGGATTCTTGATGCTGATAATTTAGAGTCTCTTCCTCAGTGGCAACTAGTGTATCTGGATGGAAAAATCCCACTTTGAACTACTGAGGCTGAAACAGCACATCTTGAGTGCAGCCTTTTTTTTTCGGAATATTTGCCGCTTTGAGTCGATTGGGCTCGCTCAGGGACCCCGATTTTTAGACAGATTGCTGTCCCTCATTATGAGTTTATTCGGGACACCGCACGTCTCCGGTCACAGGGCGAACGTGCGTTAATCATGGCCGTTTGTTTATATACCACAGTTCGGATGTGTCACTACGCTTCATCTCATCCCTCAAAGTAACACCAATGGCCTCCGCTGACGCATACGACGAGAGCCACCTCGCAGAAGTTGAGCAGGAAAACCAGGTATGCTTTCGAGAGGTATTCACACCTATATAAATAATCTGACCGCTTGATTAGTCCCGTTGGAAGCTCACTTGGCCCGAGCTGAAGCTGCTGTTCATCGCTTCCAGTGCGTTCCTTTGACGCTTTACCTCGTCCTTTTCTAACCAAGACCGCCTTCAGCCGGGTTTTTCATCGACGCCTACGACCTGTTCAACATTAACTTGGTCGTCGTCATCCTCAACTTTGTCATCAATGGCAAGTTGTCAGGTACCGTCCCCAACATCCCGCTTCAGGGCGGTGTCCTCAAGGCTGCTGTCAACATTGGATGTGTCGTCGGCCAGATTGGCTTCGGTCTCGCTGGCGATGTCTTTAGTCGCAAAGCTGTCTACGGTATCGAGATGATGGTCACCACTGTGGCTACCATTCTCATCATCTCTGTGCCTCGGCATCTCGGCAAAGGCGTCTTCACCTATCTCACCGTGTTCCGGACCATCATGGGTATCGGTATTGGTGGCGACTACCCCATGTCCGCGTCTGTCGTTGCAGACCGCGCCAACCTCCGCCGCCGCGGCACCATGGTCACCTTCATCTTCGCCATGCAGGGATGGGGTGCCTTCATTGGTGCCCTCATCTTCATCATCCTCATGGCCATCTACAAGAAGGGTGTCTACTACCACCACCACACCGGCCAGCTCGACTCCGTCTGGCGTATCTACACCGGTCTCATCCTGATTCCTGCCATCATCACCATCGTTCAGCGTATGCTGATGACCGAGTCGACCCGTATGAAGGGTGTCCAGGCCGCGCGTGAGGACCCTAATCTCATCGCCCAGGGCAAGGTCGCTGGCATCAAGTTCGCCCCCCACTAACGAGAAGGGTGCCTACGACTCAGATGCCGGCAGCCACGAGGCTGAGGCTCCCGTTGCCGGTGGCGGTGTCCCTGCTGCCCGCGCTGCCAAGGCCGCCGCATGGCGCGACGCCCGCGACTACTTCTCCGAGTGGCGTCACATGAAGATCCTCATTGGCACGACCATGTCCTGGTTCCTCCTCGATATCATCTTCTATGGTATCTCGCTCAACCAGTCCATCTTCATCTCCGCCCTCGGTCTCGCCAACTCCAAGGATCCCTGGGAGTACATCTGGCAGCAGGGTGTCGCCAACATCATTATCGCCATCGGTGGTTTCCTGCCCGGTTACTACTTTACGCTCTTCACGATCGAGTACCTCGGCCGCAAGAAGATTCAGATTATGGGTTTGTGCATGAACGCCCTCCTCTTCGCCATCATGGCCGGTAAATTCAGGGCCCTGCAGAAGAACAACCACGGCTTCATCGCCTACTTCATCCTCCTGCAATTCTTCTTCAACTTTGGTGCCAACACGACCACCTTTGTTATCCCTGCAGGTGATTAATCTCTCCTTCTTCTTTTTTTTTGCGCAGCCCTAGTCTCAGATTGCAGAGGTCTACCCTACCCGTGTCCGTGGATTCGGCCACGGTCTCTCCGCTGCCTGCGGCAAGTGCGGTGCCATCATCGCCTCGCTCGCCGTCTCTGTCATGAGCACCGACGTCGGCACGCAGAGCGTTCTCTGGCTCTTTTTCGGCATTGCCGTCCTCGCCATCCCCTTCACGTTCCTCATCCCCGAGACCAAGGGCCGTGATGCGGATCTTATCGACCTTGAGGAGCGTCGGGCTGCTCTTGGTCCCCACCCCGAGGGGATTTGAGCTGTGAGCAGGCGCGTTTGAGATGAGAGGTCCCCATGTATCGACGAAGACATACTTACAATTACATATTACACATCTTAGAGTACAGCACGATTCCTCCCCATCTAGTATTTGTTTTGACTGCATGCATCCTATCTGTACGATTGCTAATGATTCTTGTTTCATGAGAGGATGAGATGGTGGCGTTCGACTTGTCTAGCATAGATGAGATTTTGGAGCAAGTGGATAGGAGAACCCGGCGATTCCGGATGGAATCGAATTGAAAGATAACTCGCAGCACTTGGCGACAAGGGAAATGATTCCTCAGGTACATTACAAGCCGGAGGCTATTCTACATACAAAGTACTTTCGACACATTCATGATCAACCATCAGACGGCGCTTAGTTGGTTCAAATTAGTTGAAATGGCGCCGACAAGGGCTATCGTATCAGAAGATCTACGTTCAACCTGCATTGCCCTTGTATTCAAGCTGTAAAGATCTTCTTACAAAAAGGGAAAGGCGACGAGATGAATGGTTCTCTGCTGAGCCGGCGCCATCCTACTACTACTAGGCGCCTAGCCCAATCCCAATGCTCTGACGTGGTTTGGTCCAACTTTCAAAAGTTGATAGGCACTCTGACGCAACCAAGGGAATTCTCGTTTGCTGTGCCGAATTGCCCGCCGAATAATCAGACTGTCTGTGGCAAACTACTTACTCCGCGTCTAATTGAACACTTCAACTCCTAAGTGCTATAGCAGTCAAGTTTCTTTTGAACAAGCCATACATTGATACTATGTACATGTGGGAGATACTGGTGTTGGCCAGCTGACTCCGACGATGTAGAATTCCCCGAAATGCGTTTGATTCCACTTCAATGCCAACGCTCGGCCTTCAAGCTACGCAGTATTCAAACTCGATCCAAGGAGTAGAAATGAATACGTACACAACGAAATAGTGAACTGCTGCGTAAACGATTCCGGCGAATTGAGAGGTTCCATCGTGAGCTGGACCCAATTCAGCCTGGACCACAGACAAGATGGAATGACACTGACCGGAGTATTGGTCGCCAGCCAAGAAGGGTCGGCATTCGCCCAGCTAGTCAAGGCGTCGTTCGACTGGGTGTCTATCAAGCTCCAGGTCCAACCCGTCAGAAAGAAATTTCATCGATTAGCCGGGAAACCCACTTGACAGTCGATCCCCCGGCCACAGCAACCATCTTCCACACAGTGGGGTGAGAATCGGACACGACGAGCTGTGAATGGCCAGGGATCGGAACCGCTGCTGCGGCATAGCTCAAAAACGCAATCGAGTCGGCAAGGCTTCGGAACATGAACGTGTCGGTGGTGGCTTGCGGCATCATGAACCACTGCCAGTCATGGCTACGATGAGCATTTGAGAAAATCGTGTTCAGCCAGACCCTCACCTGCTGAGTTGTCGCCCCCGAGTTGGTCGTAGCGGTAACAGCGTCGCTGTTAGCCCCCGAGGTTCTGTCGATAGTCAAAACGCTGCCCTTGTAGTCAAAGATTGTGCAGAGTGTGACGGCGCTCGCGAGAGCGGTCATGTTCTGTAGAAAGTTGACCATTTCTCGATCTGAGCAGCACCGAACGTACGGGGGCCTTTTAAAGGCGTCGAGCTGCGATTGACACGGAGGTGATCCAAATCTTGGAGTTCCAGCCACCACGCATGTCAGTTGTGGACGAAGGAAAATGGAATGGAAGTGGAGGATGACCCACATTGACATTTACGAGACTTAGGACCGGAGAAATTGTTCAGCTGTCTACTACTTCTCCAGGAGCCAACATCTCTTAAATCTTCCGTGGGCGCTTGAAGCCTAGTCTGATCCTGCCGATGTCGAAAATATCGAAGGTCCGACACATTG
The DNA here is from genome assembly GCA_029378245.1 of Roridomyces roridus. Lineage (NCBI taxonomy): Eukaryota > Fungi > Basidiomycota > Agaricomycetes > Agaricales > Mycenaceae > Roridomyces > Roridomyces roridus. The sequence continues at coordinate 925,851 of JARKIF010000022.1, read as the reverse complement.
AATGCTTGGACGGCGCTCTGTTTTAAGAGGAGGCTTTCCCAGAAGTCCTGTATCTGTAAGATAACAGGCGGTAGCGACAGTCACACCGTACACCAAAGCAAGTCGTTGCGAGCTCGTTCGAGAGTAGACTCGATCCGGAACCGACGTAAAATCTCGCACCGCGCTGCAGAATGGACTCGACTGTCATTTTATCGAAACACAAACATTTGAACCGTAGCAGACGCCAAGGTACGTGTCTTGACGAAATCGAACGAGCGCAGCACCTGAACTGGCGCTTGACGTGAGTGGTAGGGAGGTCAATACACCTGAAGCAGGAACTTTGGCGGCAAACGACAGGCAGCACGGGTACACACTCCTCGCTGAGAGTGAATCTAACTTGAATGGACGAGACGGCTGGGCGAGCCGTGGAGGGGAGAAGATAATAGTAGCCTTGAGTTCATTTTCTGGCCTGAGCCTACTAAGCCGTGTATACATCAAATGGTACTGTTGTCGGAGATTGGGTGAGTACGAGCGGCAAAACGCCGAAGAAGAAAGCACGCACCTCTACCGATCCCCAACCTCCTCCCCTTCTCCCTGCACGGTCCTCTCTGCCTCCCGCCCAGAGAATCGCCTGCGATTTGGCCTTCTTTCCACTCCGAGTCCGTTTCTTCGCAGAGGAGGCTTTGCGTTCGAGAGGCGGTGACGGAGAGATCGGGTTCGTCCACTGTTTCGATGTTTGGTCGACGTTGTTGACTGGAGGGGTCGATGTGGGGGGGCTGTTTTGTGGGTCGTGGAAGTAGCCGGGTTGAGATGAGGGAGGAAGGAGGAGGGAGGGACGAAGCGGACAATCTCTGATAACGATCACCGGTGATGGCGCACGGACCAGGGGCACGTGCCACGCACCGACCTTGACTCCACACCACCATCATGCCCACCGACGGAGCGCTGCTCAGGGGAAGCTGTCACTGCGGCGTAGTCAAGTTTAGTCTCAAGTCCAGTACGCCGGTGCCGTACCAGGTGCCTGACGTCGCTTGAGAGACTCAGAGTCACTCACTGAACCGTCGCAGCTCTGCCTCTGCTCGATATGTCGCAAAGTGGCTGGGCCCGGCGGATCTATCAATCTGGGCGGCCATTCGGAGACTCTAAAGATTGAAGAAGGCAAGGAGCACATCAGGTAGGCCTCGCTGATGAGGCGGGCGTCTCGAATTGACAGACCCGCAGCGTGTACCAGGCCCTCCTCGACGGTCGACCGTGACACTCCGAAACAGCGGATCGCGTCGTCTGAGCGAAACTTCTGCTCGAAATGCTCGACTATGCTCTGGTTGTACGACGAGAGCTGGTGAGATAGATGCCGGCCGTTCCCCGCGTCTGAGCTTACTGATAAGACTACAGGCCCGAGCTCATCCACCCTTTCGCTCCTGCGATCGACAATCTCGACGCAGCGCTCACCGAAGCTCTAGGCCCCCAAAAATATGATCCTGAGAAGCTCGTTCTGGTACGTCTACGACCCATTTTTATTCCGCCTCGCTCCCATCGTCGTGGTCTAGGTATGCATCAAGAACGACAGCAAGCCCGCGTATGTCCGGCTTCCCGAAGTGGTGATGGGCATGCCCTGTCATTTTGATGGCAGCTTTGTCTATGTTTGGTTCGCAGAGCGGCTGTGTTCCAACTTTCCGAGGCCCATAGCTTGCGTTCCTCACACATTAAAAAAATTCTGAGTAGACAAAAGGTGTTCAAATGTTCCAAAAAATGGTGTGGACTATCCGGCTCTTTGAAATTTCACCGTTAGATTAAAATACAGCTGTACAGCAAATGGATTCAGTACTCCAGAGCACGTATTTCCATAAGCCCTTGAGTCCACGCGACTGATACATCTTTTCTCTACAAATGACTCTGCAAGACCTAAAAATTTCCTGCAAGCGTTGAAAAGTTATGGGCCTCCACATTCCTCGATTAATTTGGCTTCGCAGTGGGTTCGAGCCGCGCCTCGACTTGAGGGGGCACATTTTTGACCTGATTCATGTCTTTCGAGATAGCTAGTACTCCTGTAACCCATTTCTAACCACACAAGTAGGGTAACATCGGCCCAATTCACAAAAGTACCACATTTACCCCGATTTGATCCACACCCCTCTGGGAGTCGAGAAAGCGCCCCCCTGGTCGTCGAAAGGCTCCGTTACCCCTCAGAATCGTTTGAATGGAGTTTTCGAACCTCATGGATGAGACAGAAGTGTATGTTGATGCAAGAGAGGGCCGTTCTTTGGGAGAGAATCGGTGTTAAGCAATATCAGGGGAATAATGTGAGATCCCGGCTCGAGGATGCGGATTTTTTGGTTGGGCCAACTTTATATGACCACATTGAACATATTTTGTGTATGCAGCGAGGTGGTAGAGTCAATGTGGAATGAGATAAACCGTGGAACATGGAAGACAAGCATTGATTCGGAGCCAAACATGTACAAAGCTGTCATCAGGATCATACGCCGTGCCCATCACCACCCGAAGGACCAAAGGAGACGTATGATGGTTACGGGACCCACTCGCTCGCAAGAAGAATGAGGTCTACGTCGAAAAGAGTGTGTAGTGAAGTAAGGTGAGTCTAATTTGCTCTTGGACTGTGATTTGTGGATTGCGCTCAGTCACAGGGATCGCGAGAAGACCAGTCAGAATGGAATGAGAATGTGACGAGGAAAAGAGACGCACAAAATGGGAGGAGGCCGAGGCCGCCGCACACCCGGCTGGCGACCCCGGCTTCCCGACGCAACATGGGTTCCCGCGCGCCCGGGCGGGTGGGCATGTCTCCGAACCCATGTTGGTCAAAGCTGTAAGTAAAAATGGTTAGTTGCAAAAGGAATGTTGAATCAATGCTGAAGAGGAGGGAACTGCAGCGGCGCAAAGCAGACGCAGCAGAAGAACGGCAGAGCAAGCAATAAACACAACGCGGCCGGTGTGTTTAGGGGCTGTTAATGGAGTGAGTAGTTAGTAATGGTCAGTAGAATCTCTGGTTAGTAAAGGTTAGTGGAGGATTTGGTTAGTAAAGGTCAGTAGAATATTTGGTTAGTAAAGGTTAGTGGAAACGGTTAATATTGATGAGAGGGAAGGAGGGTGGGGAAAAGAAACGCCACCGAGGGTCACGACGCCGATGAGGAGAGGAGAGGTGCGAGGTGGCGGAAGAGAAGAAGTGATGTCACTGGTGACACCGCTGATCCGCAAACACGCTTTCGTGGAGCCCTCGTGCCTCGGACACCTCAAAGCTTCGATTTGTGGATTGCGCTCAGTCACAGGGATCGCGAGAAGACCAGTCAGAATGGAATGAGAATGTGACGAGGAAAAGAGACGCACAAAATGGGAGGAGGCCGAGGCCGCCGCACACCCGGCTGGCGACCCCGGCTTCCCGACGCAACATGGGTTCCCGCGCGCGACCCCCAATTCATTAGGAGTTGTCAAACGACGCGTCCGCGCCGGAACCCCAAATCCCCTAGGAGTGAGACAACTTGTCGTGAAACAGCAGCAGACTCTGATGTGGGACACAGGAAACAAACACGCAACTTGGAGTGGCGGGCGCAAATCGCAGCGCAGGCAGACAACTTGAGAACGCGGGCGCAAACCGCAACGCAGGCGCACGCAGCTTGATGACACGGAGACGCAGGACGCAAAAACGCAGGGACGCAGCGCAACGCAACACAACGGACGGCAGGACGGCAATGCCCAATGGCAGACGGCAAACGGCAACGGCAACGGCGGACGGCAAGGGACGAAAAGCGTCAACGGCAAGGGACGACAAGCGTCAACGGCAAGGGACGACAAGCGTCAACGGCAAGGGACGACGAGCGTCAACGGCAAGGGACGACAAGCGTCAACGGCAAGGGACGACAAGCGTCAACGGCAAGGGACAACAAGTGTCAACGGCAAGGGACGACAAGCGTCAACGGCAAGTGCAATAAAGTGCTCGGCAAAACGCAATAAAGCGCACGGCAAAAACGCAATGAAGCGCACGGCGAACGCAATAAAGCGCACGGCAGGGCGGAAACACGCAATGAAGCGGACGGCAAGCACAATGAAACGCGCGGCAGGGCGGTAAGCGCAGTAAAGCGCACGGCAGGACGGCAGCGGCAGCGGAAGAGGCGGTTGACAAGATGAAGTGGGGGGGTAGAGGCAGTTGGCGCGCGCAGAGGCGCACCCACACAAACTAGCCGACTGGATCTCCTCCCCCCATTTTCCTGTATGAAGTGACCAGTACCAGAAAGTGAGCAGGCGGCGCGCGGACGCACCCAAATCCTTTAGCCGACTGCTTTCTGTCCATTGCCGCATTCGGAGCCCCCCAAAATGTGTAGGCAATGGTTGATAGGGGTTGAGCCAGAGTCGAGGAAAGGGCAAGGGGATGGACACAGTGGAGACCACAGGCATGTTGGCGGCCCACCTCGCACCGCGGAGGAAAAGAAACGCCACCGAGGGTCACGACGCCGATGAGGAGAGGAGAGGTGCGAGGTGGCGGAAGAGAAGAAGTGATGTCACTGGTGACACCGCTGATCCGCAAACACGCTTTTGTGGAGCCCTCGTGCCTCGGACACCTCAAAGCTTCGAGTTCTGGTTGACCGGAGACAGAGAAAGTATATCCAAATGTATCATAGTTCTTTTCGTCTTCTCATTCAAGGCCTCGACGCGCTCCATTGGCAAGGATCGCGTTCCTGTCCTTTCTGGACTACAGCCTCCGGTGGCAACGACGCGCTCTCGGCCACGCTTCAGATTTCATCCAACGAACAAGCCGACTTTAAACCTCCAGGATTAGCAGGCATACTGTCTCCACCGTCGGCGGATAAACATCGTATTGCGCATGGCCCCTCGACCGCAGGCGTCACTAACTACGGCGACAACAATCACCCTTGAGTAAGAGCCTGTTTCTGAGACAGAGACGCGCGGGGCGTTCTCCACAGCGGTGTTTTAGCCGTCACCACACCTTTGGGACGTATATCAAGGTGAATGCACTCATTGAATGTTTACAAGCTGGTGAGAATATACACAGATTCGTCGGGATCTCCCCACAGCTGTTGTGCCGTGGTCGCGCTTAAGCCTTTGACAGACGGACAGTGGATAGGGAACCGTGGGATGACGGAGGTATCTCCGCTGGAGATTTCGTTGCGTATTTGCTTTTGGGTATGTCACTGTTCGTTGACAATGACAGGGAAGATCGAGCGGAACGGGAAATTATCCATATCTGGGAGGCGGTGATCCAGGGGCTCCTATATTTTGCCGCACTACCGCACTTTTGCCGCCGCCGCTGCCGCACTGCACCGCGCCGCACCGCCAAGTGCCACGACTTTTGTCACACTACCGCGGTGTCACGCTTTTCGACTACCGCAGCCTCCGCGGCACTACCGCTCATTTTTCAAACTCGTTCGTTCCGATGAATTGTAGCATTTCCTGGCCCCCACTTCACCTTCTGTCCGATTTATGCATGTACAGTCGATGTATCATGTATTTGTGCTATTTATGTAAAATCCAGCTCTGGTGTTGCTCTGGTGCCGGTTCTTCACCAAAGATGTTTTGAAAGAAGGTTGAAGGATCGTTCTACTTAGGTTAGTATACAATCACATTGACATTCAAACATCAGACGAGAGACAGAAACTCCGAAAGCAATCCGCCGCGACTGGGACGATGCCACATCAAATTGCGTCAAACTTGAGTCCGAAGCTGGCTCGACGCCTGTTCATTTCGAAAATGGGGTTGGGAAGCCAGTCCGGCGGGGCCGTCGAGTCGGTAGCCTATAATCGAGTCGCCTTTCAGATCGTATACAGAAAAATCTGCGGTACCAGTCACAACACTCATGAGACTAGCGTTTTTGCGACACACAGCATGTCCGTGGTATTGATACAATATCCATTCAGAACCAAAAGATTGCACAGGAACCAGAAGAATTGTATTGGTTCCACGGTTCAACGGCTCTTCAACGGTTCAACTTCAACTTCAACCCGAGCTCTGCGGCGCCGCGGCGGCAGCTGTGGGTGCTGAGCCATGTAATTGCCAACTTGAAGAGGCTTTTCAGAGTGGGCTGTGCATCCAGCACCCGCCTCAAGCTCTCTAATATTCCGAGTGATATAACCTGTGTGGCTTAAAGTTGTAACTTGAAACAGTGGCATGCTCACTTGTCATAATAGTCGCGATATGCAATAAGGGGGGTGACTTGGGCAGCTGCGGCCACAGATTAGGTAGGTATGTTGACGAGAGAGTCCTCACCAGTGGGTCATTGGTCTCGTCTTGCCCCATCGGTCCCCAAGAGGCCAATATCCCGAATTCCCACCTTGACTTGAAATTGATTTACTGTACCATTTCGACCGTAAGTTCAGTCACAGGTCACAGACCCGCCTGAACTGAACTTATACAATTGGGGTCACAGGTCACCGGGGACTTTGAACTTTGGGACGAAATAGCCCAAATAGGCATTTTTTTCGAAAATTTCTGCCGCGGGCCGGAAAACCGCCGTTTTCGCGGCGCCCGCCCCAAAATATAAAATGCCTACCGCGTGGCTTGAGCTGCCTGAGGTTAAGGCGGTGAGCAATGAGAACTTGGGCACCAAACCGCTAAGCTAGAGTAGAATTGTTGGCAGGATGTGTAGGCTTGCTCCCGGACCCAGGTGACCAGTTGGTTGGACAATGTGAACCCGGTGAACTTAGGCTGAACTGAACTTGAAAAATAGTGGTCACAGGTGCCGGCTGGGGATGAACCAACGGGGAGATGAACTTAAGGGGTCACAGGTCACACCCCATGAACTTACGGTCGAAATGGTACAGTATCTCTGGACCCGCTGAAGTTACGAAAGAACGTGCTGCACATGCCTAATCTTGCACAAATACAGCTCTGAAATTGCACATAATACGGAGTTTAAAATTTTTGGGACGTACCGCAATCCTTAAGCCAACTGCCGCGGTGGCTGTACCGTGGTAGCACCACTGTCCCTTGAAGCCCGCTACTCATCCCTCTTCCCGGCACTTAGACTCAAAGTACAAACACTGCACCACTACCGCTTGTTCACCGCACCGACTGCCGCCACTACCGCGGCACCTCCGCAGGTCTGTCACACTGCCGCGCTGTGAGTACCGCGCCACTGCCGCGCCATCACCGCGCTGAAGTGCGGTACCACGACATTACCGCGCCGCAGAAATATCTTACCGCACTTTCCGAGTGCCGCGCCGCGAGCAGTACCGCGCCGTGCCGCGAGTACTGCACTTTGCATATTCAACGAGATTTTTTTAAAGTGATTCAAGGCCGAGTACTGACTTGATCAAACATGTTTTGTACTCCATTTGAACCTTGTCTATGCTCAGTGTCTTTTTCAACCCAAATCATGGGTCTATTGAGAAGAACAGTAGAACCGAGAAAATTCTCGAGGGTTGTTGAAGGCTGAGAACTGGATAATTAGACATGTTTCGGGCTCCACTTGAACCTTCCCTATGTACAATGCCTTGTTCAACTTGAATGATGAGTCAATGGAGAGCAACGTTACACCGAAGGATTTTTACTACCGCACTGACTGCCACGCCGCTACCGCACTTACCGCCGCGGTACCAGCGCGGCAATTTATCGAGACCCGTGATCCAGCGGTCAGAGTTGACTGGTACGAGACTCAGACAGCTCACCATTTATCGAATTCCGCCCCGACTCGAAACGACGCGGGCGCTGAAACGATGTGGTTTACAGGCGGGAAGTAATGGCTGTGACAGCACCGCGACGCCAAAGCTGCGCGAGAACGCGCAAAAGACAGTCATGGTTGGCAAGTTTTATTCAATCTAATACAACGACTTACGCCTATGCACAACAAAGTGATCCCTTCACCTCCTCCTTCATCATCGATCGCAGTCGCGGAAGCATTTGACGGCCAGTGACTCGTGAGATCACGGGGGGATCCGGGAGCTGCTCGGCGAATAGCCAACCTTGAAATACCTCATTCGACCAGACCTTTCCACCGCTGTGCGAGATTCTTGCTTCATTCGGATGACATAAGGTACGGAAACAACTTCGACTGTCAAAGATTCACAACGTCCGGTGATTGCTTCCTTGTTCCTTGATTTCTTGGCCCTTCCTTCCTTCATATTGGTTCCTGGGTGGTACGGGGAAATGTATCCGGAATATGTGTGGATGTGGTCTAGGATGCACTGTGGAACCAGGGGGACATGATTTTCATGTCCCCCGGTACCCCCCGATTCATGTGCCGATTCCATGAAACTCACAGAGAAGCCAATGAAAATCACATCACATACAGTGAAGCACTGTTTCTCGACTCATGTCCGTTTTCGACGTTTTCATGTTCCATTTTCATGTTGCTTGGACATGAAAATGGCCTTGGATGCAATGAGTGCCTTCAGAATCATTGGATGGGATAATGAAAACTATTTGCATTCACATCGAATTTCAGATATAAGTAGTGCAATTTTCAGGACACATGTACATAATACAGCCCGTAGTTACAGCCCGCAACCGCGCGCCCACCAGTTATACCCACCCCCGCATCCCACTAATGACGGGCTACTCAGACTCCTACTCTGGAGTAGCATGTCGGTGAATGGGTCAACCTGTGGGATATGATTCAGGGACAGCGGCGGCCTTAGAAATCAAGCACGACGCACCGAGGGACTAGTTTCCAGTGCGCTTGGAGCGGGGTTTCGGGAGGGAGGGAAGGAGAAGGAGAAGGGAAATGGAGGTACTCACTAGTCACGTCACGAACTCGATCTCGACATCACTTGAAGGGCGACTCGGAACGGCTTTGAGGCCTGAGGACTGAGTTAGCATCCTTGACTCATGAAGAGTTAGTAGTCCGCGACGTACCTATGCCCACTGCCATTGGCGCACCCTCCTTTGTTGAGTCGGTACATATCCTGCCTCACTGACCCTATTGGCCGCAGTCGTGAAGCTGAGTCGGAAGCCGCGTCTGCGTGTGGAAGAGGTGCGGTGAGTGGTCACAGATGAGCTGTACTCTCTGGTGCCGACGATGATCGAGGACGGTGTATGTGGGTATCGCTGTGTGAAGAGACGAAGCCGGGGGTGACAAGGTGGGGGAAGGAGGGTGCCAGTGAGCGTTAAGAGCAAAGTGTGGAGCGCCGTGAGATGTGTGACACCACTGACCTCATCCACAGCACCTGCTCCACAAAGGCACGTTCACCCTTTCCCAAGCCGATCTCGCCGCAGAATCGCACTGGGAAAGAACATTTGAACGAGGTCGTCAAGGAGTACAAGTCTCGGCGGTAATTTAATTTGAAAGACTCCTCCAGCTCGATCACTACCAATTTGGCTCGAATACATGATTTTCATGGTGTTTCTACATGATTCAGGCTTCACCGATTCAGTGTTAGTGTCCCTGAAAATCACCGCGCAGAACATGATTTGGTACTGGGCATGGACCGAGTAAAAATCACCCGGTAATGCCTGAACAACCTGAGACATATGATGTGTTCATTTCATGCCACAGGCCCTGATTTTGCCCGGTCATGCCACGGCGACATGAAATTCAGGTGCCGATGTTTTCACAGTGATGGGGTATGGAAGGAAGAGTCACTGAGCGAAATTATACTGCTCATATGGGGTGCCAAAATGACAAGTCATTCTTGTGGAGATGCGGTCTGACAGGGAACATTTTGATGGGGCCTTGCGGGCCGCCGTGAACGCCAAAAACTATAAGAACCCAGTCTGTATTCCGGAACCCGCCTTCACACCCACGTCCAGCATGCAGAAACTCAGGGATCTCCTCGGATATGTTCACCTTGCGGCCTCCACCCTCAAGGACATTTCGGATGCAGCAGAGATGCCATTCCTGTCGGTAACTGCCTCTCTTACTCTCGCAATTCTGGGGTCTATTGAGGTGAGTGATTCTCGAAACACTGTGATGTGACCAACGGTCAACGTCAGTCCATGAAGTCTGGCAACTCACAAGTTTGGATTTCAACCACCGAGGAAATACATGAGATACTCTGCACCATAATCACCTTGCATGTGACCCATGGCGTGCTCTCACATGCAGCACTTTTTGCAATTGGAGAGTTTACAAAGTACCTGACATTCATGTCTTGTACTCCACCACTGACCACCCACCTTTAGAAATCTTCAACAGTTGCATGCATCTATGAAAATTCAACAGGGAATGGGCAAAATTCAGCAATTGTTCAGACAGGTTACAAATGCCTCCAAACTGGAGGCGGATAAATTGCAGTTGAAAAGCAGCCTGGAAACATTTAGGGTGAGTTTGCCCTTTCTAACAGACAGCATTGAGTAATCCCAGCCAAGACCCTCATACAAACCGAATTTGAAAGGCAAGGTGGAGACAATGTCCCTCGATGCGGTGGATCGCCACAAGGAACTATTACACCTGTTAGAGTCATGTCCACCGATTCTTGACTCAGACTCTTCCATTTCTGTATGTGTATTTCTCACCAGGGTGATGGGATGTCGTGTTTAACCTCAACAGGTCACTGGAACACTTTCAAGCTTTGCGGAGTTGATCCCCTTTACAGCGCAAGCTCACTGTCTATTCTTCCAGCACCACCACAGATTTTCCATGGGAGGGAGTCAGAGCTAAATGATATTATCCACAGTCTGACAGAGGACCATGCTCGAGTTACTATTCTGGGAACAGGAGGCATGGGTAAAACAAGTCTGGCCCTTGCTGCCATGCACCATGCAACAATTGTAGCAAAATATCCTCATCGACACTTCATAGCCTGCCAATCAGCAAATAATTGTGCTGAGCTACTGTCGCTGGTGGCTTCACACACTGGGATGGAGGTTGGTTCACAAACACCAGGGAGAATCATCCAGCAGTTCCGGGTCAAACCTCAAACTCTGGTGGTTCTGGATAACTTTGAATCTCCCTGGGAGGCCTTGGATGCAAGACCGGAGGTTGAAGAATTCTTATCCATGTTGGGGGATCTTGCTCATGTGGCTATCATCGTGAGTCAATGGAAGTTAGGACTTAGTTCCAGCTGAAAAAGCCCAGGTAACTCTACGAGGGACCGAGCGGCCAGGGAAAATCAGATGGTCACGTCCCTTTCTGAGCCCATTGAAGCCACTGTCGGAAAGTGATGCATATCAAGTTTTTGTGGATATTGCAGGGAGCTCTCATGAAGGTGAACAAGTCAGGACTCTCCTCCGTTTTACTGGACATCTTCCGCTGGCTGTGAGCCTGATGGCCAATGTGGCTAGTTTTGAAACTTGTGATACAGTTCTGGAACAGTGGAGAACAGAAAGAACCAATCTCCTTTCTGAAGGAAGTGACACCAGATCCAACCTGAATGTATCCATCAAGTTGTCTTTCGAGAGTCCTCGAATGACAGAAGATACTCGACAGCTGCTCAGTCTACTTGCAATTCTCCCGGATGGGCTATCAGATGTTGAACTTCTCCAGGGTCAACTACCCATTCCCAATATTCTCAGTGCCAAGATGGCATTGCTGCAGACATCCCTGGCTTACACGGACAACACCCGTCGAATCAGGGTCCTGGTTCCCATACAAGAGTTCATTTGTCACATTGCCCCTCCATCAAATGTGATGAAATTCGCCTTTCGACAACATATCCATGCACTGCTAGGTGTACAGGCCACTCAAATGACTCGACAAGCTCCTTCTTTCCTTTCCATGGCATTCAGAGACCTGGGAAATATGAACAGGGTTCTCTCGGAATCCTTGGACCTTGACTGTCCTGATCCCATTGAAAACATCAAGAGTGTGGTTCTTCTGAATAGCCTTTCTCGCATGATCCATGGATATCCGTCACCTCTCATGGTGAGGATGGGTGAGATGATAGAAGCACGGAAGAACGAGGATGTGTACAGGTTCTACATCATCGAGCTTCTCCATTCAGCTTCATATTTCCCTGGCTTCAACTTTGAGGAGAAGATATATTTTGGAAACGAAATTTTCAAGAATGCAGCTGTGGATGAAAGGGGTAAATGGGTCTCACTAATCCAAAAGTGTCCTCTGATCTCTTCTTAGCGGAATGGTATTATACACTTGGAATATATTATCAAAACCGAGTCAACGATAACAAGAAGGCCATGGAATACCTGAGAGCCTTGCTGGCCCTTGATGATGTACAGGACATGTCCAGATTGGGGCATTGCTGGCGTTTAATCGGGAACCACTTGTCCACATCAGGAAGACACTCAGAAGCCCGAGAACATTCTCAGAAAGCTCAGCAATATCTAGAACTAGGAAACGACATACATGGCCAGTCGCAGGCAATCCTTGTTGAAATCAGAGCATGCTACTCCTTGGGAAATTTTGTTGAAGCAGCACGGCTGTGCTACAAAGCTCAGGACTTGTTGGATACCTGCGGGCTGAAAGAAGGATACACAGCACAGACAATCAAGAACCATTTGGCAGAAGTTCATCTGCTGAAAACCGAGTACACCGCTGCAAAATCCCTCCATCTTGAAATCATGAAGTCCCTGGGCAACAATGAGTCACCGAACACTGACAGAGCCTATTCTCGCCTGAATCTGGCCCTGATTGAAATTGCTACTGGAGCAGATCCACTCTCAGTGCTTGCCGATGTGGAACAAGCACGGGTGGAGTTCAAGGAAGCTCGTTACCCTGCAGCCCTTTTGGACTGTGATATGATTGCTGCAGACGCACTCCTCTTACAAAAGGATACTGTGAAGGCCCGAGATTTCTTCATCCGGTGTTCATCGCCATCCAGTAATCCAGCAGATCAAACTGTTATGTTCTGTCTTGAGAGATTGGCAGACACGGAACATGGGATGAATGATATTTCGGCCACCTTGAACTGGGCAGTGTTATATCTGGTGCTCGCACTGAAGACCCAGAACCTACTGGATACAATGAAGTCACTTCGGTGTCTTGGCGACATTTTTGCAGTTCAGAAAGATGAACAGACGGCTCTAGCGCTGTACAAAATCGCACTGCATGGGTTCACATACATGGATGTGCACCAGTTCAAAGCAGATTGTATCCTGCGGATTGCGGAGATTTTTGAAGGCACAGGAGAGCGAACGGTGGATTCAAAGGTTTTGGGCGAAGCCAAGACTCTTTTTGAACAGTCCTCGCAAATGAAGAAGGTTTCTCAAGTCGAAGATAGGCTCGTAGCTCTTCATTCCAGCCAGCAATTGAGCAGCAGGATCATTCAACTTGAAAGACTCAACGTGGAAGATTCGGGTTCCCAGGAGACACAGATCAGCGCACGGGAGTTGGAGTTGACTGCCTTGGTTTGATACTTGACTGGATTTTCGCTTGTAATTGTATGTCACATTGTATGTATTCGGAATTTCACCCTGTGTTTGGCCTCCTAATGATATGGGACGTTACCTCAGGCGGATCTTATCGGAAGAGCTACCATTCACGCGCACTTGCAATACTTGAGTATATCGCCGGTTCGAATCGCACCCTGGAACGAGTAAAAAAAATTCCACGTGCATTTTGATGAAATGGTTCATCGGGAAAATCGCAAGCAGGTTCGATTTCTGACGTCTCATAGCGCGCGTAGGCAATGGGTTTTGTCAGGGCCCAGTATGTACCCGATTTTCAAGTTGATTCAGCTACATAGAAGTGGCGAAAACACAATGGCGGCCGAACAGACACCGCCTGAATCAATCTAACCCAGAAGTATACATCCACCGCTGGTTAATCCCACCATTCGCAGGACGCAGCTCAATCTGGGTGGTGCGTACGTCAAGCAAGCTCGAATAAAGGCGGGAAAAAAGTGAAGCAGGGATTAGCTGCACTCACATGCGCGTATTCCATACTACTGCCGTCGTAAATCGCTTCAAACACTTTGTCTTCGTAGGGCAGCTTGATCTGTTTCGTCCAGTCCAGTCAGCCAGCCGCAAGTATTCGGAAAGAGAGCACGTACCATGAGATGCCCCTCTCCAGCGTGAGTGACCGAGAACATTGTCGCTTCCAAGTTGTCGCTGGTGATGATATAGTCCTTGGATGCCCGGCGTTAGCACCCGCGGGCGAGGACGGTAGTACTACGTACGTTGGTCTGGTCAACAGTCAAGAACTGGCCCGTTTCCCGATTCTCGAACAGCCAACGGTCGGATTTGGGGTCATTCCATCTGTTCCACTATCGGAGTGCCATTAGTCATGCCGAGTACGACACCCCAGAAAGGACGCACGATTTTGTTCGAAGTCTCCCAAATCACGGGCAGGAAAACCTCGAGGTCAGAATCGTCCGCTGTCTTGTCGAACGTGAAAATTGTCCCATTCATGCCGACGTTAACTATGGCGCAAGGGACTGCGAATTTTTCGGAGAGGCTGGCATCGGTATCCTGCCAGTGCGGGAATCGTTAGCTCTTGCACGATGTGGAATGCATGAAGGCGCCTACCGCCACGCTGGGCGCGGCGCGCACGAGGGAAAGTGCGAGAACGATGAGAGGAAGAGCTTTGAATGTCATCGAGTGCGGGGCAAAGCAAGACGCGGCCGGGTCTATATAGCACCAAGAAGGTGGCAGCAGGGCCTTCAAGTACGTATCGGGGGCGGTAAATTGTCATCGCCGCAATCTATTAGCCCATGGAAGCCGGCCGAGACGAAGTACCGGAGCAGCATGAGACTATAGATGAGGGGTGGTGAGGAAGTGCATCGGGTACAGCCCTCGGATTGCGCAGTGCACCGAATCAGGTTGGTGAACAGTGGAACGTAGCGAGTTGAATCGGCTATAGAGGGTTAACCGCATTGCATTTCGTCCGACCGGCTTGGGCGTACGATGCAAAGTGACATTTCCGAGGCATCTTCGAGACCGAGCCCGTGCGACTCAGACCACCCCATGACTACTCTTCCACCAGACCTTTTTTTCAGATGCCACACGATTCAAGTTCTGCTCTCTGGCCAATTCCCAGATGGCGAGGAAGCACAGCCAGTATTCGACCCTCGGAGTACGCAGTGCACGGAGTAAGGTTGGTGAACGGAACCCAGCGGATGGGGCTTCCTGCGTAAAACTGAGTCGGATGAAAGTTCATCTCAAGCAGCTTGGACGTACCTACATATAATGCCCAGCAGTAATACCCGAGTTCGATTGCCGCTTAATCTGCAGCTAGCTCACTGGCTCCACCGGAAGCAAGAAGAGACCGGTAGGACATTCGAGAAAGGATTCCATTCGGAATGGAAGGCTGTCACTTCAAGAAAGACTACAGGGGCGAACGAGCGAAGCGACTGCCTGCGATCCATCGTCGTGGACACATCGCAGACAGACAATAAAGTCAATTTGAGGGCGGCTGCATAGTAACCTCCTTCCAGTCTTGGAGCGTCCGTGAAGTGGCCGGAGTAGAATAGCACTTTCCCGAATACCGGCTAAAATCAAGGACCAGGGGGCATGACGGAGACCGCCGAATATGCTGAATGAAATACAGTAGCTAGCCTGCGTTCACGTTCAGGGCGAATCAACGAGAAGAGTGGATTGAGAGAGTAGGGGATAAGCTGGGAGTAGTTCATGCAAAGGGTCGTCACTTCAACGAAAAAGTGCGGACCTGTGGTCATGATGTGTCTGGCCCGAATCGAACAAGCGCAGCAGCTCCCTGAAATTCGTCAAGATGAGCACATGGGACAGCGCGCTGGGAAAGGTTCAAGACGCGTACCTCTTCAAAGGGAGAATTCAAAGAGAACAGCAGGTCATCATCTATCTAGCATAAAACCGAAAGATACAATCCTGGAGAGTATGAGCATATACCAGTCGTTCAAGGCGGATCAACCAGACGATTGGATTGAGTGGACAGGGGAGAAGCTGAGGGCACACTCGGTTCGAATCGCCCATGGAATAGCAACAAGCCCTAGATACATCAAATGGTACTGTGGTCGGAGACTCTGTAAGTATGAGCAGCAAACCACCGAAAAGAATCGACGCACCTCTACTCCCCATCTTCCCTCCCCGCCTCCCTCCTCCGTTTCTCCTTCAACTCCCGATACCTCGCCACCGCCTCTTCTCGCGCCTTGGCCATCTGCAAGGCCTGCGCGGGTGAGAGAAGCGCGTCAGCTTTCGTCTTCTTCCCGCTCCCATTCTTTGCAGAGGACGCTTTACGGGCGAATCCAGAGTTGGAGAGGTCTGGTGGAGCCATAGCGATGTCGTTCAGCCTGCGTGGAGCGGATGTCGATGTATTTAGGAACTCTTTGGGACGGTGGGCGTGTTTGTCGACGGGAGGGGTAGAGGAGGAGGGCGGTTTTGCAGGTTTTTTGGAGGTGGGAGTGGGCTCGGAGGAGGGTATCGAGGGCTTGTTGGAAGACGTAGAAGACTTGTCCTTCTTGGCAGCTCGTTGGGTAGCCCGCGACGACTGGACAGCGTCTCGCACGAGAGGTCTCATATCCGCCTCGATTCGTCTGAACCCAGGTCAACGAGGACGAAGAGAATGAAACCTCGAGGACGCACTTGTTGAAATGCCCCAACGTCTCTCCAGGACGTATCTTTGCATCAGCCACCGATTCCACCTTCCGCCGCTTCGACGCCTTCTTCCCATCTCCATCGCCACCCTCATCACGGAGCTTGCGTTTCGCACGAAACTCCGTTCGTACCTTGTCGGCGTTGAGAGCTCGGAGGAAGGACTTTGGTAGTGCCTCGTCGTCTTGGGTTTGGGCACCACGGCCAGGTGCGAGATCTGTCCCACTGAGTAGATCCGGTGAGTTCCGAGACGAGCTTGAGGTGGAGAGGACGGTGAACGCACTTCTGGGACCGTTGTTGGTCGCGGACGGAGCGTTTGGCGCGTTTGTGCGGCATGGTGATGAGGAAGAAAAGCAGATTGCTCCCGCGTCTGATTGCACATGTTTAGACTTATGTAATCCCTCCTTGCACCAAACGCCCATGGCTCATTGTCACAGCCCATTGCCCCTGCGCGCAGAGACGGTCCTCGCGTTCAACCGTTCCTGCTCCTCTCACCGAGTTTCCACCCTATGCAAGCCTCGTGTTCTCTCTACGGCCGGATTCGAGCAAGAATCGACTCATTCCAGTGATCTTTCGAAATGCGCGCAATCCAAGCTTTTGTTTGGCTGGCAACTTGGATATTGGGGTCCTAGCTAAATCTCACTGCGTTGCTGTGGCGTCCTTGTTGTCGGCCTCTGACTACCTGGACCAATGGATCGTCTCAGTCAACGGATACATCATGCACACAAGTCTCGTGGCTCTGGGCATGGCTGGAAATCCTCGGTCTGTGGTTCCACTCGAATATCCATTGAACCTTTATGAACCCTCCATTCTCCGCGCAGGCGCGATTCCTCATTCAGCTGAATGTAATCCTTCAAATATCTATCTCGGGACGTTGTGACTCGTCTTCCGATTTCGTAGCGGGACTCGGTGAGCGTGGGCTGGGGGCGTGTGTGTGCAGAACCAGCGATAGTGTCTGGAGAAATCTTGGATGCGTGCAGCTTGCTGTCGCGGGCGAATAGAATGGTGCGTTCGATGTCTACTGTTGAGCCCATCAATGCACACCACTCATCATTGCAGTGAGGGCCATCCGTGAGCGAAACACTTGGCGTTCGTTTTCGACTTGTCAGCCAGGCGTATCGTGCCAAGGAAACCCACTGTAGGGAAGTACATCGGTCGGGTTCTTGTGGATCTGACTCGCACCAATTGGAATCACACATATATATTTCACAATAAATAACTCTAAGTCGACCGAGGAAAGAAAGTGAGGAACGATATTAGATTTAGATTACTGTTAGTTTTCAGTCGCCGCCACTTGTCCGTCTCAAACACTGGTGATGGACACTGGGACACCTTGAGCAGGGCGGGGCGGGTTGCCACCGTCACCGATCATACTCTGGACACCCTCGCTCCAGACACCATCAGCGACGACGTAGATCCAACCGGGTCCGGGGCTGTAGATATTGCCGTTGGGCGGCGCGGTGATGGTCAGAGTGTTGCCAGACAGGGTGTGCTCGAGGAAGACGAGGCGTTGGCCGGCGTGCCAGCCGTGAGTGATGTAGCCCATGTCAATGAGAGAGACTGTTCGTAGTTGTGAGTGAAATTGCGTGAGAAGTTGAGATGCAGACGTACCCTGAAGTTCTCCAGCAGCGAGAGTGGACGGGATAGTAACCGTGATAGTGCCCTGGGCGTTGAACGCAAGCTGAGAGGGAGACTTGGAGATGACAGGACGGGGCGAGCCGTTGGTGATAAAATCGGGGTTGAGATACTCGACGCGGTACTCGGAGGGGTAAGAGTAGTTGTTGGGGTTGTTGTCCGCGGAGAGAACGAAAGGATGGGGGTTGGAAGCCGCGACCATGATGTTTCTGGGCGATATTAGCGACCAAGATTTCGGTGAGAACGTTGAAAATTACCCTTTGGCAGTGAGCGTCGCAGCGGAGTGGTACATGCGCGGAATGGGGCTTGTTGTTGTAGGAGACCCGGCTCCTCGGACAACGTGACCGTGTTCGAGTCCTAATCCAACTGCCTGAACATTCAACCTTTATTTTCTTATGTTTCATATTGCTAAAACCATGTGGACGAGTCTCCAACAGCACATGGAAACTGCTGGCTGACTCAGTCTGAGCACATGTACTTTTACTTGCCTTACCAATCCTAGATACGCAGCCTGTATAAATACCAGCCCTGCTTGTTGAATACAGTATCTGTTCTTCCTCTCACAAAACTTGTGGGCAGCCCAACCTGAGTGAGTCTGCGTGCAAAACATCAGTGAGGAATTGGGAGGCAATTGCGAAACGAAACACCTCTGTCCGGCGGGCAGCGAGGGCTTATACATGATAGGAGTCGTGGCAGGGTGATCCACGTTACCGTTGATGGCGCCCGAGTCGCCGACGGAAGGATACCCAGAGTAGCTGATGAGAAAAATAAGTATCGAGTTGAAACTGAAGTGTGTGACTTGCCCAGTATGCGCGCCGTTGATGATAACCACATCGCCGTTGGGCAAGAGAACAGTCTCAGGCAGAAGACGTGGGTCTGGGAGTTGCTCGACCTCCCAGCCGGCAGTGATTCCAGCCGGAGTCAACGTGATGCGCGAGCATTGAGTCGTAGCGACGTCCTGGTTGGACATCTCCTCGACAGTGATCGTGTCCGGCTTGTTGGAACCACCGCACGCGAGAACGGTGGGTTCGTAGAGGGGAGGCGAGAGAGGGAGCAACTGAGCAAACCCGTCGAAGGGCACACCGATGCGAACGCCATTGGGGAGGTCGGGAAGGCGCATGAGTTCGGTGTTGGTGTCGACGTCGTAGACGGCAGACTTGTTGTTGGCGATCATGAGAATGTGGCCGGACGGGAGGACCTGCGAACTGCATTGCACAATTGGTATCATAATCACAAAAAGCAAGATAAAAGCCATACCGAGGGAACAAGTTCGCTGGCAGAGTGTCGGCCAAGAACTGGTTGGGCCGCACCGTCCCCTCTTCTCCCTTGCGCGGCGGGAAAAACTCGATGTTGTTCTGCGCAATGTCGGCCCCGTTGAAGGTCGTCAGGATGTCGCTGCCCCCCATGATCATGAGGCTGCCATCAGCAATCCGCAGGGCCGTCGGGTACCAACGCGTCACGACGAGGTGGAGGTTCTCCGGGTCCTCGAAGACGGTGCAACCAGGACCAGTGCCGTCCGCGGAGGTGCAGGGACCGAAGAGACGGATGGCCATCCGACCGTCGGTAGCGTTTCCCCACCCGGGAATGTCGTCTTCCGGTTGGCCACCGACAGAGACGAGCGTACCGTTAGATATAAAAGCCCCGCCAGCGCTTTCATCGCATAAACAACAGAATTTTGACAGAGAATGTCAAACTCACCAGAAGGAGTTGGTCTTGACCTCGAGCGGGGTCGCCGTGTTGGTGTCAAAATGCCAAAGACCAGCCCAGACTCGCCGTTGGGAAGCTTGAGTGGGGTGGTGTAGGGGCGGTCGTACATGAGGGCCAGCGTGGGCGAGAGATTGATGAGCTCGAGAGGGATGATGCCCGAGTTGCCCTGCTGCACAAAGGACCAGGTGTTCTGTGCCATTGCGAGGCGAACGAAGGGAATGAGGGAGAGGAGATTGGTGGAGCGCATGTTGGAACGAGTGAGAGCAGAAGACCGCGGTGAGGAAATTCGACGGATACCTGACCCTTTTTACAGCTCGAGCGATGCAGTGTTCGTCCTAGAAGCCAACTGGGGCAAGGTAGTTGTGCCTAAGATTAGCTCCAAGGATCGACTATGCGCATAGCATAATAGTTTCTTACCAGCTACATTCACCGGCGGTGCTTCGATGTCGCACTTCTCCGTGTGAAGACCAGGAATGTTCGCTTTTCACTCGGTCAACGACGACGACGCGAGTCATTTCATGAATCAAGGTCGAATAACTATGAGTATGGCATCGGTGTCCCGCAAGGAGGCTGGCATGAATCTGCGGGCAATGGAGGAGCCTGGGAAGGCTCTTGGCGAGCACTCGAGCTTGCTCACACGGCCCGATGTGATGATGAAGAGTAGATACGGTCAATTTGAGGTTCGGAGGCACGACCTGGGCGAACGGGGCAGTGGCAGCGACGCGGATGAGGAGGCGAGGAGCAAAAGCGGCAATCAAATCACAACCGGTACACTCAGTTTGGTCACCGGACTCCGGGCCGATACATTACAGGCGATCGTGATGAGTTTCATCGTTCCTCACAGTACAGGTACGTATTTTTCTGCCCAGAGTATTCCCACCAATCTACCGTAAGGTGCCGCCCCTGCAGATCGCCAAGATGCTTACCTATTTTATCCGTTGCGTTTGAACTTGGAAAAACTCGACAGTCGCAGCGGTACCTATCTCTTTCTCCCAAGCAACGACGAGGCACACGAGGCACAAGCCAAGTTAGCGCTTTAGCGACCAAGCCGGCGCCTAGCCCGGCGTGTTAGGACTACGCGCCTGCCAACAGTGCAATCAACGATCCGTAACAGAGCCGTGCAGACCCGACCGCCCACGAATTTGGCGCTTGCATTCGTTGCCTACTTACGGGAAGAAATCCGTGAGTGAAGATTGGCGGTCCCTGTGCTCCAGACTCGTCAGTAAGCCAGGTCAAAGCATCAGGAACGTACGTACTCACTCTTGGCGTCCAGCAGGCCGGCATCACTTGGGGTTCAAATGATAAAAATTCGCTTGCAACAACGGTGAAACACGAGGGCCTTGCCTGGAACCGCCAGTGGAACCGACTAGTCCGGCCCAGTCAGCGAGGCAAGTGAAACACTAGTGCTCAGTAGTTCCGCGGACCCAAACTGACAAGAATTTCCGAGACTCGTACCCGCCGAATCCAGGTAATGCGTATTCTATCCGGACTTCTCCATTTTTCCTACGCATGTCAGACTCTGTAGGGAGGAAAGATAGCGACTGTGTCACAGGGAACATCAAGGCAGCACCCTCGCCGAGACTGCTTTGCGTATAATTCTGAACAATGAATAAATATATTACCTTGCTTGCCAAGGTTTACTCTCCCAGGTCATAATTACATAACTTGCTTTCTTTTATATTGTGATCCAATCATCTCTCGTAGAAGGCTGCTTCTCTCCCGCATATATTGTTCTGAACTTCTTGTCGAAGTTTTTTTTGCCCAGAGTATGTAGAAGTACGAGTGTAAAAAAAGTCGTTATGGGCCCGGCTGCGTTTTCAAGGTATACTGTACGGGCATGTATGGTAACAACGTCACGCATCACGCGGGGGTCGTCCGGTTGTTAATTTTGCGTTGCGTCACGCAAGTCGGAGGGGTCGGTTGTTAGCATCCGGAGCGTGACGCGCGAGAAAATGGTGAGATTTGCTGTATTTTTGCTATTTTTTGAGCTGATTCAATCTGCAGAGCTCTTCTACTCAGGCCGGACACCCACGGCTCCGTCTAATGCCCAGTCAACCGGCCATTTTGACCCCGCCCGTTGTTATCCGGAACAACCGTCACGCATCATCCAGGTCTCGTTGTTGTGGTCCGGGTGCGTGATGGCACGTGACCGTTGTTACCATACATGCCCGTACAGTATAAGGGATACTGATTGCTTTTTTTCCGATCAAGTCGGACATCATGAAATCCACCACTATCCGCCGCCGTTGCCGCCAACCATGTCGCGCTTTCGGCTCACCAATGTGCCCACCTGCGATTGGAAGCAAACAGATGATGCCAGAGAACGAACAGATCGTGCAAGCGCGTGCTGCTGCTGCAAGAACATGATCTCTGGTACTCCAGTGCATCCCATCCCTTCGAAGGCTCGCGCTCCAACCTCCATCCTCCCTCCACGTGTCCGCTTCCTCCTTCCACCCATGTTTGTCTGGCCGTCTTGAATGTGCCACTCGACATGGAAGACTGGACTCTGGCCGTCTCGACTCTCGAATGTGTTTCTCTCCCACGTCAAATCGGTGGCACTCGCTATTCGGCTGACATCGCCCAGCTCGATGTCCTGGTGGAGCCGTCCGTCCTGCCCGCTCGCACCTTCCCCTCAAGCGTGGTGCTGACATTAGCTTGGTGTCGCCCACCCACAAGAAGGCTCGCAAAGACTAGTTACTAATTTATATGTCCTCTTTTGTAGTGTCTCTCATTTGTAGCTTTATCTCTCTCTTGTATCGTCTCTCTCTTGTAGCTTCTCTCTGTTAATATATTATGGCTGGTTCCGGTTCTCCTCCCCCTCCCGCAAGCAAGGTTTTAGCTGGCAAAGCCAGCGCTTCCGAGTGCATATTGAATTACAAGATATAAGCGAGGCAAAACAAGATGCAGAAGAAGGGTATCCGAGTCTGATTCAAGAATCAACATGGTGCACATTTCTGCGCTTATGCAGAACAGTTGGCGTCGCGCTAGCACTAGCACTCTGCAGATCTCCTTCAATTCTTCCTAATCGCGGGAGAGTAAAGGATGGGACGCACCAAGGCCTGAGTCGGAATCGTCGTAATCGTACTACTCGCAGACAACGCCAAATTGGTCGCTCGGGCAACCAGAGCCGTATACGGCGGTGCAGACGTCGCAAGTGAAGGCGTCGGCGAGCAAGACGATACACGGAGTCCGGATGTCAACCCGCTGAGTCCATCAGGCCCCAGTTGGTCGACGAACGTCGGTGGTACACGGCCCGTGAACGCGTTGAAGTTGTATAGACTGCGTGTAGGGTTGAATCAATCAATCAAATCTGACGAGAGAGAAGTAACGCACCCGCACGGACACACATTCGATATATCCCTCAGACTATTCGCAGCCAGTATATTCTTACCACTCCGACCCAACGCAAAGCTCTGCCGCCCGACAGCCATGGGGACGCTGAACGACGCTGCGCCCGCGGGAGCGTTGAACGTACGTTTTTGGTTGCCCGAAGTGACGGTGAGTGTGCCTGGCTGGGTGAGTAGCGTGACAACAAAGACGGCGTCTTGCATTGTTTGCCAGCCGTTGGGGCGCTGAGTAATGAGGACAAGGGTAAGAGAGATAGACAGGGAGAGGGAGGGAGTATGTACGCACGCCCTCGAAGTAATTCCCACTAGCGTTGTTGGCTGGTCGGCCGGCGGTTGTATCCGTAGAGTCGCAGCTTGGTGGCAGGGTGAACCCCACCGGGATATACAACAAACTCAAGAACGTACTTGAGTGAAGACAACGTCGGGCGGTACCTGGAGATCGCTCAGTCAACATGATGGATGAATCTGAGCACGACTCACCAGTAGATGATCTGGTCCTGCGTGATATACCTATTCGGGGAGGACGCTCCGGCTTTGTACGCCGCGATGAAGGGTTTCGCCATGTCCAGCCATGCCTGTTCAGATCTAGAGTTCACACCGGGCGATGTGGGAAGCTTACATCGTGAGGCATGTCGCTGACCCATTTGGAGTTGCCGTCGTCCTGGTGGAGACAGAAGCGGGTGGTGCATATTCTCAGATGAGAGATGAGAGCTCACAGTGTGTTTACTACTCAGCGGCGCCACATAATGCGACTCGCCATAGTCGTTCCAAGTGACGATCTCCACCAATGGCGGACCCAGTGCGAGGTTTTCATTCCACCGTTGAAACCTACACCCAATCATTCAGCGTACAGGAAACCAACGAAAATGGCTGACCCACCAAAGCAAATCGCTCGGAAACACCCAATTCTTCGAATAACTCACTTCGGGTCCGTAATGCGTGAAGAACCAGGGCGAGACGGGTGCCATGTACACTTTACTTCCACCGAGCGCATTTCGATATGCACGGTCACCGTCAGCGACGCTGACGCTCGAAGCCGAGGTGGGTGCCTTGTTATCGCCGTTGCTGTGAAACATTTGAGTACGAATGGGATTTGATCTGGGTAGTATTCACCTTGGCCAGGCGGCCCAGGAAAGAGCGCCGTTGATGCTGTTGAAGTTGCCTTGCCCTGGGTGGAAATTTGGGACAAAGAAAATGGGGGTGCCGGCGGAGGAGCGGAGAGTGGGGACGTCGAGTCCGTCGCCGGCGAAGGAGGAGACGAGGGCCTTCATTCAATGTCAGTCAAGCGGAGGGGGGGAAGAGGGCACGTACGGCGCCATCGATGCGGAGTTGCGCGGAGCGAGAGGCGTAGCCAGCGAGATGTTTGCCGATCCCGGCGGCATTGTTTGGGTTCCACCCTGCATCGGTTGATATGCTGTTTCCAAAGAGAATGTGTGGAGCACGTACAGTTGAAGTCGTAACTGATAAACACTGCGAAAACGTTCAGTATGCAGAGGACGGGCGGGAAGGTGAGACACACCTTTCATCCCGTTGGCCGCGGCCGAATCGTACGCATATCCGACTGGATGGGCACATCAAGATCATTCCGTGGGGTAGGGAATCGGCATACGCTGTTGGTCTCTGTGTGACAATTGAATAGGAGTGAAGTGATTCAAGGGTATACAACGCACGTGTAGGAATCGACTGAATCGCGGGGGTCAGTGCACGGTAGAGTGGGTCCCGAGAGGACGAACCTCCGCTGCGCGAACGATGAGTATGGCTTCTGCGAAGGAAAAAGACGACGGACATATTCAAGGCAAAGGCGTCAATCCCGTAGCTGTCCCGTTCGTCAGTGGGATGATTGAGGGGAACGTAAGACCCACGATTTAGCACGAATCATATCGGCATCGTACTACAGGAAGCGGTGAACGGGATGAATGAAAAGACCATCGACTGGATACACACGTCGGCTGAGCTCCTACGGTCGCTAACGATGCCAATCTAATGGCTGGGTCAGAGCGATATCAGGGGATCCGGACTGAAAGGACCACGTACCATAAAGTGAGCAAAAACCATCCGCGGGACATTCTGGCGTTTGTCAATCGACGTCGTGTGTGCGTTGGCACCTGAGAGCGCTGCACATAATCCCAGGAAAGCTGTGGTGATGAGCATGGTGCGGGGTGTCTGCGGTGCGGGCAAGGGGCTTTATAAAGAGAGAGAGGATGGTGCTGAAACGTGGTGCGAGGTCCCGATCGGAGTTTTTGGGTCTCCTGAGTAGGCCCCTCAAGGCAGTTGCTATGATGTAAGTCTACGGAGTGTGGCGGAAGCATTTTACTGCTCCTCGCACACCCAGTAGTCGCAACACCATTGAGTAAGTCAGAAGCTCAGCGGCTGGCGGCTCGATGAGTGGCGTAACGCGTTGCGTGGAACGAAGATGTGGCGTTACAGATCGAGAAAGGGTGGCCATGGGTGGAGTGAAGACTAGATCGACATCGAAGGGACCCTGTGTAGCACAAAGAGCCGTAGAGCCCCGGAATCTGAGCGGGATCGCCGTGATCGCCTTGGATAAGGAGAAAGGGAATTGCATCCGGACTCCTTTGTCAGCAACTGCCAACACGTGCCATCATTGTGACTTTTCTTCCTTCACCATGACCATCGACCGTTCACTCCACGATGAATGCATCTACGGCATCCATTATCCACTTGCAGAACATCACATCCTTCGAATCGCCAGGTCTTTTGCCTATAATCTATGCGACCCTGGACCCAGCTCTTATCCCCCCTCTGGACCTCGTGGACACGATCACTGACGCCTCTTCTCGACCCAGCTGCATAGACAGTGCCATCCCAGTCATCCTTTGCCTTGCCATCGTAACGACCAACCCAAGTTTTTCGCCCAATGCGCTGGTGAATCTTTGTCCGCGGCTCCGTGCATGGATCGAATTCTGTTCGGATTTCGAATCAGTACTCAGCTCTCCTCCCGAGACGGTCACGTTGCAAACAAGCCTATCTGTGTCATGGGGTTCTGAACCAGGGTGGTCTCATCCACCAGCGGAGTTTGACGTTCGCTTGCCGCAGCTTGGCCAGCAGTCATGCTTGTCCGGCCCCAACGTCGACGACATCCTGATGGTCCGATCCACCCCAATGCTTGCTCTAAGCGATCTCAGAGGATCTCCACGAAGTTGTTGAAGGTTGCGGGGTACCGGCGAGTCGCGACGGCGGATTCCGGCAAGGCCGCGAATGCGATGACGCTGAGTACGCTGAGTCTCATCCTACTCGACTTGCTTTTTGTTTTTTTTTTTTTTTGGAGCGTTTGGAATAACATGACAAAGTCTGCAAAGCATTCTAAGCATATCCGCTTGTTGAATTGGAAGAACCAATATAGCTGGGAAACAGTCCAGGAGGAAATGCCATTACGCACAAGATTCAAACCTAAGTGTGGGACTCTGGCCGCAGTTAACCTATTCCATTTCTGCTCGATACGGGCCATATACCCACTAAAACCCCCTTTGATTTACTCCAGTCATCCGGTAAGGATTCTTCCTCTCTAAGGGTTCCACTCCAGGTACGGAGGACCACATCTTTGTGGATAGCTAGACGGCCAAACCGGCCACGGTTTATTAGGATTGTATCACGTTTGAGTGCCAAGTTTATTGCTGCCACCCAACGGTTATGGATTTCCGCATCACTCATCGGCTTATGGATGTCAAACGTTCTCTCATTCCGAATTTTCCAAATCAAATAAACCGACGTGGATATAATGATCGAGAACAGGCGGTTCTTTTCCATCCAGAGCTGGCCTTTCGGGTTTTCAAACCTGGCAAGGCCGCCACCCAATATCAAACCCCAGCTGAGGGATGGCCACAAGGGGTATTTGAGTTTCCACAATCTTTCAGCGAGTGACCAGATCTCCTTCCGACCTAAAGCATCACATTCCAGCAGTATATGCTCCATGGACTCTGGGACACCACATGTTGGGCAAGACCCGTGTCATGATATGACCCCAGGCAACAACCCGACGGGTTGTAACCCGATCAATCATCAACCATCAATACCCTAATCAGTGATCATCACTGATCGGCCGGGTCTTGTCTCAACCCCTGCTAACCCCTGCTTGCTACTCCACTCTCCCCTGCATTTAAACCCCTACTTGTCGTGATCGCCCCTGCTCCTACCCCCTACCTCCTCGTACTTAATTCGATCATGTAGTATATATACCCGTCTACAGTCTCAGTACTGTAGACGAATCTAGTCTATTCTCCCTATGGCTTGCTCCACCTCTTGAGTCTCGTCTGCTGCTCTTCGCTCGGTCGCCTCGTTCGTTGCCGACTAGAACCCGACTTAGCCCTAGGTGTTGACAAAAGATTCGTCTCCCCTTTACTCGAACACTCGACCGAACGAAACGATGGACCCTACCGCACTGGGTATACCGAACCGGGATGCGTTCCAGTCGACGGACGCCACCCACTACCAAGGATTGGATCAAACGGCACGCGAAGCCCACATATTCGATCGCGCTGAAGCGCTTAGCGCCGCCACTCGCGGGCTATTGACGGAAATCTGGGGACCAGACGGGAACCCCGAGGCGGGGTTGCAAGCCGGCGTCTTGCACCTCCAGAACAATCTCCAGGATGCATTTCAACGCATCTCTATGATGGAGGATCACATTGCGAAGACCAACAGTGTCATGTTGGACATACTGAAGAATCAGTTGGACGCGAAGCAGGGAAGTGGCGGTAAATCCCGCAGAGCGCGGGCTGCTGCCCCGGCCGACTTTTTGGGGGCTGCCGAGACCGTGGACGGGTTCTTGGCGGGTTGCTACCTCAACTTCCAGGACAACCCCGTATACGACAAGGACTCCGCCAAGATCAATTTTACCCTGTCCTACATGAAAGGAGGGTCCGCGGCAATCTGGGCAGAGAACGTAGTGAAGGCCATGCGCAACGGCAGCGGCACTGGCGCTTATACCACCTACGCGGCGTTCGAGGCCGACATTATCTCCAGCTTCAAAGGAGGAGCCCAGGTGGAGGAGGCCCAATCCAAGATGGAACACCTTCGGCAGGCGAATGGTACGGCTACGAGTTATTTCACCATTCTCGATTCGTACAACAGGACGGCGGGATACAACGATACCACGCTTATCCGACTCCTCAAAACGGGCCTCAATCAAGAAGTGGTGGAATCGATTTACGAGGGAGTTAACGGAGAACTCCCCAAGACCTATGCAGGGTGGAAAGAAGAAGCCATCAAACGTGATGGGCTCAAGAGGCAGTTCCGGGTCCTGAAGAATACCCTTTTGACAGGGGATAAAGCGGGATTCGGGAAAGCTGGAAACCCCAACTCGGGGTCGTACGGAGGCGGGGGACGGAACCCGATGCAGAACCCGAAACGGCCTGAAGGGTTCAATCGCACGGAAGGGTTCAACCGATTCGGCACCCAACGCGCGAACACGAACGCTTCAGGAAGCAATACCAGCAACCCCGTCGTACGTACCAGCACCGCTACGACTGCCAGTAATGTCTCGGCCCCCATGGACATCGATCGTACGAATACGGGCCGTCGTCAACCTAGCAGCGAAGTTCACTGCTATGGCTGTGGGCTCAAGGGGCACATTCGTCGCAACTGCCCGACCCATGCACACGTCACCACACAGTTCCGTGCCATGGTGGAAGAACCCAACACCGAAGAGAACTCGGAAGAGGAGTCCCCAGAGGATTTTTCCAACGACCGGGATTGAAAGCCACGTCCTCCCGGTCTTCCTCGATACCCCATGTACACAAGTCGTTCACTAATCAATTCCATACTCTATTGAACGACAAAGATTCTCAAATCGTGGCCAACGAACAAGAAACCGACACTCCTGTCCCCGAGTGGAGGAGTAAGAAGCCGATACCCCGAAAGAAGGTTACAGTCGTACCCCCTACACCAAAGGCGTCGTGGAAGGGGCTACCACCCAACAGCGCCGAGCGACTGTTGGACCGAATGTACGCGCAGCGTCCGCACGCAGTGGAGATGCTGCAGAATTGGACGTACAAAACCCGACGCATCGAAATTACCGAAGGATACGTGGAGGAACTGCTGAGTCTCTACCGGCCCGACACTCTTACAGCCATTGAAGAGCTGCAAAACCCGCCTTCCTTCATTCGCGCCATGGGCGGGGTTTCAGTAATGGTCCCTATGGTGGTGCAGGACTTGGCTAGCCTCTGTGGGTACACGGTGGTGGGGCTTTTGGACACTGGGGCTACCGCGGAAGGATTCATGAACCAGTCGTTTGCCGAGAGGCATGGGCTCGACGTGGAGGATCTTCCGATGCCGGTACCTGTCTACAACGCGGATAACACCCCCAACGCGGGGGGCAAGATTCGACAAGTGGTCAGAATGCGCACTACGGTGGAGGATCATGAGGAAGTAATGACCTTCGCCCTAACCAATACCGGGAAGACGGATGTCATTCTGGGGTACAAGTGGTTGAAACGGCATAACCCCGAGATTGACTGGAGTAACGGAAAGTTGTCTTTTACTCGTTGCCCGCCTGCGTGCCGCACCGAACGCCTCTGGAAGCAATGGGAGGCCGAAGACGAAGATGGGTTGGAACCCGACGATCGGGTATTCGTCACCCGAATTTACGAGGAAGAGGACGCCCAACACGCAGAGCATATCCGAGCTGTGGGTTCGGTTGCGACAAAATTAGCAGCGGCGGCCCATAACGCGAAGGGCGACCAGACAATGGAGGATATTGTGCCGGCCCATTACCTCGACGAGTTTCGCAGTGTCTTCGACAAAAAGGACTTCGACAAACTACCGGAGCGGAAGCGTTGGGACCACGCTATCGAACTGAAGGACGGGGCGGAACCCGCCCGGGGTTGGGTTATTCCCCTGTCGGTCCCAGAGCAGAAGGAGTTGGACGAGTTCATTGCAGAACACTTGAAGACTGGACGGATACGCCCCTCGAAGTCTCCGTTTGCGTCTCCTTTCTTTTTCGTGAAGAAGAAAGACGGGAAACTTCGACCAGTACAAGACTACCGAAGGTTGAACGCGATTACGATCAAGAACCGGTACCCGATTCCCCTGATCTCCGAAATAATGCACAACCTCCGGAACGCGACGTGGTTCACCAAGTTGGACGTACGATGGGGTTACAACAACATTCGGATAAAGGAAGGAGATGAGGAGAAGGCGGCATTCATCACCAATCGGGGGCTGTTTGAACCCTTGGTGATGTTCTTCGGGTTGACGAACTCGCCGGCGACCTTCCAGTGCATGATGAACGACATCTTTGCCCGACAGATCGCCGAGGGTCGGGTTATTGTCTACTTGGACGACATTTTGATTTATTCCTCCAACAAGGAGGAGCATCAGAGGACGGTGCGCGAGGTGCTGCAGATCCTGCAGGACAATGATTTGTACTTGAAGCCCGAGAAGTGCGAGTTCGAGAAACGAGAGGTCGAATACCTCGGTGTGATTATCGGGGATGGAAAAATTCGGATGGATCCCGTGAAAGTTGCGGGGGTACGCGAGTGGGCGGAACCCAAAACGGTCAAAGAGGTTCAGAGTTTCCTTGGGTTCCTCAACTTCTACCATCGGTTTATTGCCGGGTTCGGGATCCACTCCAAACCCCTGACACGGTTGACGAGGAAAGATTATCGGTGGCGATGGGGAGGTGAGGAAAGGAGAGCGTTCGAAACGCTGAAGGATTTGGTCACCGCCGAACCGGTGCTGCACTTTCCAACTGACCATGGCGAATGGCGGATGGAAGCCGATTCCTCGGATTTCGCCACCGGAGCGGTGCTTTCTCAACTCCAGAACGGAGTCTGGGTCCCGATCGGGTTCTTGTCCAAATCTCTTAACGACACGGAACGAAATTACGACATTCACGACAAGGAAATGCTGGCGATTATGCGCGGTTTGTACGAGTGGAGGCATTTCCTTCAAGGCAGCAACAAAACCTTCGAGATTTGGACGGACCACAAGAATCTGGCTTACTTTATGACGACGAAGAAGCTGAACCGGAGACAGGCACGTTGGTCGCTGGAGTTGAGTGAATACGACTTTGTGCTGATCCACAAACCCGGCAAAACGCATAACAAGACGGATGCCCTTTTGAGGCGAAATGGCCATGAAAAGGGGGCAAAGGATAACAGCGATATCACGTTGCTACCAGCGGATAAATTTCAACAGATACCGAAGGAGGAATTTCTGCGAGCAATCCCAGAACAAGAGGGGGGGGACCAATTTTTGCAACGCATCAAGGATGCCCACGACAAGTGGGAGGATGCAGCCAAAGAAGGTTTGGCCAAGAGCAAGGATGAAGAAGCCGAGGAGGAGAACCCGACCTGGCAGGAACACGACGGGTTCTTGACTAGGCGTGGATCGGTATACGTCCCTTCCGACAAGGAGCTACGCCATCACATAACCCGGGCCCACCATGATACGTACATGGCCGGTCACCCTGGGCAATATCGAACGGCGGAATTGGTAGCGCGGAATTACTACTGGCCATCCATGACCCGGGACATCAAGCGGTACGTGGCCGCTTGTTCAACGTGCCAGAAGACGAAGATGTTTCCATCCAAACCCCGCGGACCCTTGTCACCAAACGCAGTACCCGAACGAGTGTGGCAGAACGTCTCGATCGACCTAATTACGAAGCTACCTGAGTCCAAGGGGTACGACAGTATTGTGGTGATTGTGGATCGACTGGGTAAGGGAATTCGGGTTGTTCCTTGCCGAGAACAGATTACCGGCGAAGGGATCGCCCGGGTTTATCGGGACAATGTGTGGAAGGATTACGGGTTACCAGAGGTGGTAATCAGCGACCGTGGAACACAATTTGTGGGCCACTTTATGCGAGACCTGATGAAGCTTCTGGGAATGAAGTCGAATGCGTCGACAGCGTATCACCCGCAAACCAACGGTCAAACGGAACGGGTCAACCAAGAGGTGGAACAGTACCTCCGAATCTTTACCAACTTCATGCAAGACGACTGGGCAGAATGGTTAACCTTGGCCGAATTCTCCTACAATGACAAGGTTCACGCAACGACGGGATTCAGTCCCTTCTTTATGACTCTCGGGTTCAACCCGCGCAAAGGGATTGAACCATTGCGAGAGGTTCCAACAGAAAAGGCGATGGAATTCGCGCAGCGAATGGAGAAGGTACGGGCAGAAGCCGCGGCGGCAATGCGCCATGCACAAGAGGTTATGAAGAAATACTACGATCGTAGTCGACAACCCGACCCGGGGTACAAAGTAGGCGATAAGGTGTGGCTAGAAGGGAAGAATCTACAGACGCACCGACCCACCAAGAAAGTCGAAGACCGACGTTATGGTCCTTTCCCGGTGGTGCGCAAGGTTGGAGCCCTCTCGTACGAAATCAAGACGCCTGCATCTTGGAAGGTTCACCCGGTTTTCAATACGGTCTATCTTCGACCATGGGTGCCACCAGTGGCCGAGCATCAGAAGGCGGTGGACCCCCCACCCCCGGACGTGGTTGACGGTCATTATGAGTATGAGGTGGAGGAAATCCTGAAAGTCAAGAGAGGCAGCGGGAATCAACGCAACACATTGCGCTACTTCATCAAATGGAAGGACTATCCCCCGGCTGAATGGACTTGGGAAAAGCGCGCTTTGTTGGATGGAGCAGAGGAATGCATAGAAGAGTTCTATGAGAAGAACCCGACTGCACTCCGTGAAGAACGGGTTAACGGCCGATGGAAGATCGTGTCCTGAGCGCTCCGGGATGCAGCGCTTGAACGGGAGGGATAATGTCATGATATGACCCCAGGCAACAACCCGACGGGTTGTAACCCGATCAATCATCAACCATCAATACCCTAATCAGTGATCATCACTGATCGGCCGGGTCTTGTCTCAACCCCTGCTAACCCCTGCTTGCTACTCCACTCTCCCCTGCATTTAAACCCCTACTTGTCGTGATCACCCCTGCTCCTACCCCCTACCTCCTCGTACTTAATTCGATCATGTAGTATATATACCCGTCTACAGTCTCAGTACTGTAGACGAATCTAGTCTATTCTCCCTACGGCTTGCTCTACCTCTTGAGTCTCGTCTGCTGCTCTTCGCTCGGTCGCCTCGTTCGTTGCCGACTAGAACCCGACTTAGCCCTAGGTGTTGACAACCCGAGTCTTTCAAGGTGGGGAATGTGGTCCCAGAATTTGCCAACACGGAAGATGTCATGAATGCATTTCCATAAGAAGTTTTGTTCCAGCCTTGGAATATCTCTCGAACGCAGGGATTTCCAAATGATGCTATCGGTGGGTGTATATTTGAAAAGCTCATATATCGAGCATCTGATACGGTCCAGGTTGTACGCTGTCGACTTTCTCTGTGCCGGCTTTTTCAAAGAACGAATGATTTTCGTAAAGGTCCGTTGATTGCCTTCTCGCAGTTTGATCCCCGGGTTGGCAAACATGAGGTCAGCCTGGACATCAATTGTCAGCTCTGTTGGCGTTCCCTCTCGAAGTAGGACAGCAGCAGGGTTCATTTTGGCCTCCTTGAAGTAGGTCCGTCCAGACCTCTCCTGTAGTCCCCCAATGGCACTCTTGATGATTTGGTAGTTTGGATGGGTTGGGTCATTCTCACATTTGGACCGATGTTTGACCAGGATTTTCCCCAGTAGGTTTGACCTACAGTGTACTGATAGCACGGAACCATGTGGTATCTTTCGGAGAGCATATAGCAGGCCACCGAGGAGTGCCGCGTTTCCCGAAGCCCTTAAGCGGGACTCAATGTGAATCAAGTCAAGTTCCAGAACATCAGCGATTCTCAGGATCTCGTCCTCGCGGATTACCACGGCCACAATCATGCGGGCATCTTGGTCACCTTGACGTTCCACTTTGTAATCAATAAATGCATCCAGGGTGCAGGGAGTTGCATTTTGAAATACACCTCGGCGTGCTGGGAACTGTGTCATATGGTCATCACCGGCAAAAATTCGGAAGCCATCATACTGTTCCACAAGGCGGAATTCAGGATCGAAGATCAAGCCATGGACTTCATCGCCCTCACCATTCCTCATACGGTTGGATGCTAGCTCGTCCTCGGACAGTGCGAGCTGGTCACAAAGGTTATCGCCTGGTACCAGGGGATTCCACTTGGGATACAAGCATGCTAGCAAGGCCTTTGCCATCTCAACACATTCACCGGAGTCTTTGCATCCGTAGGTCGATCTCTGATACTTGCACGGTGGGCATCCGCAGTTTTTTCGACCTATCCCAGAGGGATTGATCATGTGGGGCTTCGTTGGTACAGTGGTGCGGCGTTGGGAGATCCGTACAATGTCTGCCACCGAACGGATCCGGTGTTTTTGCTGTAGGCATTTTAGAGCCTTTTTCAACCTAATTTTCTCAAACATCTTTGAGTTCAGGCCTTTGTGTGACCACATCGGCATTTCTAGCTGAGTCTTCTTGGATACGGAGAGGGCAGAGAATTGCAAGTTATACTTTTTTGATGTCTGGATCATGCGTCGTATGTCGTAGGCCAAGGGGGAAGTCCTCCAACTCGGGATGTGAATGTTCTGCAAGAAGGGCTTCGACATGGATCCCCTCATTCTTTCGGGTTGGCTTGCATTCCACCGGTGTATGATTGTGTTTTCGGCAAAGTAAGCCCAGTTCGGGCGCATGTCATCACTCTTCAGGAACTCTTTCATATTCCATAGGTCAATTGCTTCATTCCTGGATTCAATGTCAAGAACCTGTTTTCCTCCTTCAAGAAGGGGCAAATTCATTGTCCGGTGAGCAACCCTGGCCTTTTTTCCTTCCCAGAGAAAAGAGTCTCTCATTCTAATCAAAGACTCTTCGGTCTCCTTTGGCATACCTTGCACACGCGTGAGGAATTGTGTTTTGCCCCCAATCACCATGTTGATAACATGGCGACGTCCTTCTACAGTAGGGTGTTGGTTTTGCCATTTAGTCAGCATCCTGGAAATCTCTTCCAACACCTGAGGCCAAGGAGTAGTGTACGGGATGTCGTTTCCGACCCAGCCTCCGAGAACTCGGCACGTCTGTCCGTCGGCAATCACGGCCAAATCATTCTCGAATTTTGCGGAATCGTTGTTGAACATGCGAGTGGCCACCACCTGCGCACGGTATTCTCGGGATCCAAAAGGTTAGTCCTATAGTAATCACGTCCTGTCAACGGGCGTGCCGGACCTTAAGTCAGCACGTCACGTGCGACGTCCGTGATCTCTTTCCAGCTCGTCGTTTGGGCTCATTTCGCGCTCAGCAGACGCGTTCCAAGCGACAAATAGACTAAGGGATGTCCCCTGAGGGCTGTCTGAGTCAGGAGGAATATTTCAAGCCAAGTAATCAATGGCCACAAGTATCTACATACCAAGTTATTGCACTCTCCGAGTTGGACGTTCGCATTGCATTGGTGTTCAGATTCCGGGGCAGTGGGGTATTGAGGCATTAATATATCCTGCTTTCATGGCGGTGCTCGACAATTGGAGGAGTTTCCATCGTGCTTCGGATGAATTAGAATGAGAACAACCTGTATTGGGTATCGACAGAATACAAGCATGCAGTAGCCTACTCAGTGCCCTACTAGTAGTACTCATACCCCGAATGTACCTCCTCAGCCCTGCAGCTCCACATCTCCCTTCCATGCGTCCTCGTGAGTGCCTCAGGAGCCGCAGAACAGCGCCAACGAGCACATTCATTCACGGCGGACGGATGGTAGACGGAGGGCATGAATGGCAGACGAGCAGCGGAGGAGTGCTGCGTCTCTGAAAAAATAGAGTAGGGTGGTGCCAGTGGACGGAGTCGGATGGGAGAAGTGCGAGATGGAGATTGTCGTGGACGGTGAAGGGATGCGGCGAGCATCTTCTACCCGGGTCCCGGAGGCGGGACCGCACGACTGTGGCTGGCGAGTGCCAGACATGCGGAAAGGATGAATGCGGCGAGTCAACATGAGAGTGCCCTGAGAGTGCCGGTACTGGCAGTGGGAGGTACGGCATTGAGACACGAGGGGCGGGTGCTCCTAGAGGAGGAAAGCGGGGCCATGCAGGGAGTTGACCACGGGGATGAGATCGATTTGCGAAAAAGAACCGTCTCTGGCTGGTTTCTGTGGAGCAGATGTCTGAAAGCAGAACGGGTGGCAGCAACTGCGACGCACCAGGGTCCCCGAGCATGTCAAAAACTGCTTAAAAGATGCTCCAACTGGCCTTGCCGACGCCCCGCCGAAAACGAGGCCCCTCCTGGTCGAGAGCGTGCACGCAAGTCGTCCAAAAGAGTGGTGACTGATACCACACCGGGGACGGACGGAATGGTCGTTTTCAGGCGGGATTTTTGTGTACTGAGGCTTCTTAAGTGTCGTTGAGTCGAAAAGTGGTCGTTCTGAGGCGGATTCCGTGAGCAAAATGGGCAGGCTGAGGCGGGAAGATGAGGAGGAAGGAGGCCACGCAGATATCATGTGATGTGCTGACATAAGGTCCGGCACGCCCTTTGGCATGGCGTGTTTACTACCAGACTATATACAACTACTTGTTCGTCAGTTGTATATAGTCTGGCCCCGAGACTACCAAAAGGTAGGACAACAGTCTTCTTTTTATTGAATTTTGCTGTTGACGCGGTACACCATAAGTCGAGGATCTCCCACAGTGTCGCCCAGGAATCCTTATTCGAAAGGAAGATGGTAGTGTCGTCCGCAAATAGGGATAGTAGCAGTCTCTTGTCAACGCCGGGTACATTGACTCCTTTGAGATCTGATTTCCGTAGCATACAAGCAAGAGGCTCGATTGCCAGATTAAACAACAGGCATGATAGAGGGTCACCCTGACGGACACCTCTTGTGACTGTAAAGGGTTTGCTGAGTTCACTGTTTACCATTACTTGAGTTTCAGCCTGCGTATACATATGGTCTACCAGTCTCCGGAATTCCTCGGGGAACCGTAGATGTTCAAGGACTTTGGCAAGATATCCGTGATCTACTCTATCGTAGGCCTTTTCCTGATCCAGAGCCAGTATAATCCCATTCTCTTCGGTTGCCTCCGCGTAGTCAAGGAGGTGTTTAATCTGTTTGATTTGATCTTCAATTTTACGTCCCTTGACAAAGCCCGCCTGGTCCTGGTGAATGATATAAGGTGCAAGCTCAGCCAGCCTGAGGGAGTGGGATTTGGTCAGGAGTTTATAGTCCACGTTGAGGAGGGTAATGGGCCTGTAGTTCGAAATCCTAGCATGATCTCCTTTCTTATAGATCGGGCACATCCAACCGGTGTTGAAATGAGTCCCGGGCACAATTCCGTGCCGCTGTATGTCTTTGAAAAGGTCATCAAGGACCTCCATTACGTCCCAGGATTCCTGATTCTTTTTATCAGCAGAGTCACGTTCAATGACCAACCATTTGTAGAATTCGTAGGGGAGGCCATCAATTCCGGGAGATGAACCATTCCTGGACACCCTCAACGCCGATTCAATTTCAGAAGCGTCAAGGGGCTCATTCATTTTATCATGTTGCTCTTGGGAGAGTCGAGTGTCGCATCTTTCTAGTACCATGTGGGTTGCGAGTGCTGTTGCATACGAGTCCGGAAGGTCTTTGGATTGAATGCTTTCATGGTATTGGCGACCGAGCTCTGCCATTTCCTTGGGCCGCGTCTCATACTGTGGTATGGCTCCAGACAACTCAGATTTCTCAAATTCCGGAATGGTTTCCTTGAGGTGGTAGCCTGCTGCAGAGCGGGTCCAGTGGCGACTGAGTAATGTTTCACCCTCAACATCATATTTGACTTGGATTATGTCCTTCTTTTTCTGAGCGCGCTCTCTGAGGGTCTGGTTGATCTTATTTTCCAACATGTATGCCGCAGAGGAAGCGCTGTACGTGGACAATAACCTCAGCGAGTTCTTGTTCAAAAGAGCGACCATCTCCGTCGGAAAAGGGAGGGGCATTCAAGGCCTGCACCAAATCACGCCAGAGCGGCGTGCGGTTTCCAAGGAATGTGAATGCCGTTGGAATGTTGGTCATATCAGCCAAGGCGCGGTCAGCCGAGCGGCTGATAGTACGGGAACGGTCTCTCGCGTGTGGTGCAATGAGTCGAGAGCGGCGTGGGGCATGCCGGATGGTGGGGTTGGCGCGAGGTGCCACCCGAATCGTGCGGGCATCGGTCGAGAGAGGCGTAACGGGACGAAAACCCCGCAGCTACATTACATGTGTGAGTGCCGACTGTCATCAGATATCATGTGGGACATACGGTAGAACGAGTGGGAAAGCGGCTGCGGCGTGCCATCTGAGGCGGGCGAGCATGTCGGGCAGAGTAGTTGATTGCGTGACGTCGTCGCTAGATTCACTCCCCGCATCCGACTCCTCGCTGGAGCCGTGCGTAGGTTAGGGGTGCGTTATTGGGTACGTCGTCGTTGTGCTCGGGTGGAGCCATCCCCACCATCGACGGATCACCAGGCGAGTGCGCTCCGATGTGACAGATGTCATTGGGAGCGAGGGGAGAGGGATGCTGAGGTCGGAGTAGCGCCAAGGTGAGACTTACTCTTCGTCGTCATCCTCCATTGGTATCAAGCTAACAAGCCCCCTCCGGAGCCCAAAAAACAAGCGCCGCGCGTCGTTGATCAAATCCTCGAGAATCTCGGTAAGGGAACGGTTTCCTTCGTAGGAAGGGGGGGGAACCTGCAGGGTCTGATCCCAATTATACGGGGCCCATAGGTTGCGATCACCCGGTTCCAGTGGAATATTGGTTGCATCAATGAAGACTGCGTCAATCCGACGGCTGATAATGCGAGAGTGATCAGTCGGAATTGGACCCATGAGTCGAAGGCCGCGGGGCTGTAATCCATCTGTGAGTTATAGATCATCATTCCACGGGCTGCGTACAGTTGCCCGAATGAAGGGGCGTGCTCGGCGTGCCAACTGAGGTGTGCGAGCACGTCGGCCATTTAGGTCTTCGATTTGCGGTGGATCGGGGATCTCTCCGTTGTCAGAGCCGTCGTTGGTGCCCAGGTGAGGGATACGTTGGGAGATGTCGGAGGGGTGCGGAGTGGCCATGGGAGGGCGCATCTTATTTCTCTCCGATTTAAATATGATCCCTGGTACCCGCATATTGTATGCAGATCATCGGCGTGGCCGTCCACAATGGACGATCATTGTACCCAGAGACAAAAAGGGTGATCGCCCAGTCAGTCGTCGGAAACGGCGTTAGTTGGCTCAAAGGTCGATTATCCATAGTTCTAGAAGGGTGGTACGGAGGGTCAGAGAGTCAGACGTTAGGCGAGTACATGGAGGTCGGGGTGAAAAGGCCGACGCTTATGACGTGTTGGTGCCGGCCATAGCGCTGTTCCGATTTGATCCGTTTAGAGGCGGAAGGCAAACGTCGTTTTGCGTCTGATGAGGCATCAGATCTCCTTCAACAGCCCCGGCAACTTGTTGCTGGCAGACCCACATTCTCAATCTTGAGATGTGACGTGAAAACTCTCCCTGGGATGACGGGTCGCCGGTCCAAAATAGCCTGCGTCGACCGGTGTTGCGTCATTGTTTCCTTATCCATTTCTACTAAAGACTTCTCAGCCATGTGTCGCACTCCTACATCCGGCTTCTAATTTCCTCCAGCGATCCGTATTGGCTTCTTGCCGAGACAAAAGGGAATTCGTTCCAGTTCCAGGACTTTTTTAAGGATGGATTTGAAAGCCACGCTCTGGTTAAAAACACGTATTGGCATTCCCTACTCTAATTAAAATAGGCTACAATGATTGGCGTGCGGGGGTAACGAAAAAAAGGCTCCGCCGGTAGCAAGAACGAAAGTATAGAGGGGAACACATTGGTTGCTCT
The DNA here is from genome assembly GCA_029378245.1 of Roridomyces roridus. Taxonomy (NCBI): domain Eukaryota; kingdom Fungi; phylum Basidiomycota; class Agaricomycetes; order Agaricales; family Mycenaceae; genus Roridomyces; species Roridomyces roridus. The sequence goes on along the minus strand of JARKIF010000022.1, from coordinate 886,048 downwards.
GTACAAGCGTTAGTCCACGTGGGTTTGACAGTCATGGAGAGTCTTCACCGATTAAGCGTTCAGTTACGGTGCGAAAATTGACGGAGGTAGCAGCACAAGTCGAAAATGGAGTACTCAACGAGCCGGATGGCGTCGGCAATGCGGTCGAGCTCGTTCTCCAGGTGCGCTATAGTGTTGTTGTGTCCGGAAATGCCGTTGATGTCCGCTACCGCGTCGGTGGGCAAGACAAAGTAGGAAGAGGCCGTGGTGCGAGGGTTGAGATGTCCGTTGTCAACCATGTCCCGGAGGACACGATGGATCATTCGGGCGTTACCGTTGGAGATGTGAACGAACGGGTTGTAGAACCGGGGGTTCTTCGGTCGCTCAGAATAGAGGTTGACAGGTTACGGGAGAGGAAACTCACATATCAGTGTTGTTCACCGTGTGCGTATCGTGGGTGACCATAGCCGTAGAGGTGGGGGATACGAGCTCGGGGATGTCGCTGTCGGTGCTCTCCGAGTGGCTGGTGTCCGCAGCGATGGAAGCATCGGTCGCATTGTTGGTGTCCAGGAAGAAGGCGGTGGATGCGGTGGTGGTGTCCGTGGTACTGTTCGGGGTAGACGGGGTGATGACCGAAAACGCGGTAGTGCTCGCAGCGTTGGCAGGGACAGGTCCTGGTTCCACGAGTGCTGGGTCCAGGTTGCCCGGAGGGGTGTACGCGAAGGGCAGGGATATGGCCATGGGGAAGGGACATCACGGTGTTGCATTTGTTACAGCTCGTTTTTAAGGAGGATTTCGGTACAAGAGGACCCGGGAGTCGTATAAATTCGCTCTTGTTCTCCCTGTTGTTCGTCCATATTGGGTATGGGATCGGTTTTCAGTTGGTTGTATTGGAACAAAAAGACAGTAGTCCATAGAGGGCCAGTGGATCGAAATTCGAGTAAATTTCCCATTGAGTTGCATTGAATCGAGGGTCGGTCTTCGGGCAGCCCCCGAGCACTCATAATTGTTCCTTTGAGGTCGTGGATCGGGATTTATATTGCCAAGTTGCATTGTGGTCAGCTACGTTGAGTTGGGTGTCGGTCGTCCATCCTACTCGACTTGCATTTGCTTCAGTTTCCTCTTTCTTCCCAGCAACTGGCCCACTCAAACCACGGTGCAATCGCCCTACTTGAACTTAATATCTCCAGACCAATCTCGTATGAATCTTGGTGCGGCGATCAACTCCAGCAATACATATTCGGGAGACTGATAAAATCTGCGCCCACGAACGCCACTACAATGCAACAAAAAATGACACTCTCATTCAAATTCCCCTCTCACGTTGAACGATTCAATTGACTAGTCGCTTCGGAAATAGCAGCTATGATATATTACACCGCCCTTGTTCGTATAAGTACAGCGCGGGCTCCGTCTCCTCCCAGCTCCCATCTCACTCCAGTATGAATTTATCCACCCTCAAACTCCTCACGAGCGGCGTCTTGTTTCTCGCCTTGACTCAAGGTGTCTCAGCTTCCCCGTCGCTGGATGCTCGTCTGGTCGCGTGTGCGTACCTCTACAGTCTGCCTTTCTCCACAGGGACGAGTGGCTGACTGAATGGATAGGCGGTCCCGGTGTGAGTAACCAATTTCTATATTCATTGACCAGAGTTTGGACACCAGCTGAAATACTCGCCTAATCCAAGTTACCGCCTTGTGAGTGTCTTTCAGCTCTGAAGGCGGCTTCTGCTGAACGCGAGCTTCCAATCGTAGGTCCCACTGGTGGCCACTGCTGTGGCGATTGGTGCGTTCATTCGAGGCCCTTCTTGCATGAATTTCCTTTGATACCAGTTTCAAACCAGCTGCGTGCCGATGCGCTCGACTTTGTGTTGCTAAGAGCAAGATGCCGAATTACATCTACACTTGAGCTCGTTTTGTACGATGACACAACCGAGGCCCGATCGGCTGAGAGAATGGACAAAACCGTTGACGAATCGATACCGGTTCGTGAGAATATCATGCGGCAAGCTCAACGGCACGTCACTTTGGTTGTTCTGTCAGAGTATGAAATCAGGTCGCGGGTGCCCAGCCCGGGGCCCCGTACGGTGCGAATCTCTTGAGCGCAAACTCAATCTTTGGTCACTCGAATCCGGAAGATGACACGGCCGGGGCCGCCGGGTCCCAGGCCCCTCTCTTATTTTTTCTGTCTCGGATGATTCCTGACCTCTGGCTCTAATCCTCATCGGAGTCAGCACTCGTAACTGTAGCTAGCCTTCAAGCTTCAAGCTCAAGCACTTGATCAAGCCTCATGCTCGATCGTTCCAGTTTTGAGAGTAAGTATTTACTCGATCTTCTATGGGTTTATAAGACTCCCGCTGCGTGTGCTTACATGCTCGGTGGCTACCGGACTACCTCGACTTCCCTGCTGCCTGCACGTCCGACACTGGTACTCTAAGCGGACCTGGGTCGCAGCTACACCCTATTTCTCAGGCTTCCCACTGATGCACGCGCACTCGTTTCCAATCTCTGCTGCTCTCCACGAGTTGGTCGCAATCAACGGGTACCCGGACATAAAGGCGTCCGGAAACGTACTTTCACACTGTTAACCAGCGGGAATCTCTGATGAACTCATCGACAATTTGTATTGCCGCCCCGCAGTTCCGCATGCGATGGGTTACTCTTTTCCATTGATACTGTCAACGGGGATGAATCCTTGACCGAAAACCCCGGTGATACTGAAAAGCTGGGCAATATAATGGGGCTCGCCGTCCACAATGATACACAAGCCCCCCTGTGAACCACGATGAAACAAGCCTGCGTCAATGCGCGGCCTCACACACAGCGACCGCTCCCCTCCATCCCGCGAACCGCCGGCACGAGCCCACCAAATGATCAACCGGAGCTATTGCTGCACTCAACTTCAATGGAATCCCTACATGTGCGTCGTCGTTCCAGAGCTACCTCATGCATTTACAGGAATTCCTTGTTCAGCGGCCAAATATGCAGCTTAACCATATCAACTCAGGCTATCCTCATCACCCTCGAGCGCTCCCTGCTGCGTCGTCGTCGTCATCTCCCAGCACTCCGAGCACGGGAATAACCCAACGCCCGCCGTCGCCGCCCCCGGATGAGCGGTGCTCTCATTCTGACGACGAACCCCGGCTTTCTCCGCTCCGTCGCCGCGCAGGACCTAAAATCGACCCGGCCCCTGATACCTCGTTGTGGATTGACGACGAGTCTGATGCCGAGTCCATTCCGGAGTGGCCACCCGGATGCCGATCTGCAGCGAATCGGAGTTTTGTAAGGCTGCCGTTGATCCGAAATGCCAGACAACGGGATCGGGACAGGCAGTCGCAGATGTTGAGGTCGAAGGTTAGGGATTTGTTCGGTTTTCACGCAAGGAGGGTGGCGATGGACTCCGGTCGACGTTGATTTGGTGGGGAGGCCCGGTACAGCTCAAATAATCGCACCCAAGTTGAGCGATGCGAGCTGGCCGGATGCATACACACTGGTTCGATTCCCGGTGTATCAGTACGCGTGGTGGCACTGTTTTCATAGCTCACTGCAGTGAATAAACGAGAGATACTAGGCTGCGGGTCAGGATTCACGTACTGTTGATAACGCTGCCGCTGTCTCAGAGATGGATACGCCGAGAAATAATGTAACTGGTCTCGAGTGTATAAAAAACAACTCTAAAAACCCAATGTACACCAAATCCTAACACAACCACTAGAACCAACGGAGAATTGAAATGCGAGTACCTACTGAGTCCTTATATACATTCTCTCGGTACCTATTAGATTTCATGAGTAATACAGTGTCCGCATGCTGGCCAAGCTTCTTTTGATCGTAGTACAGTGGTCCCACGCGATCCTTCCCCTGGTTCCCTGATGTACCATCTGGCCATCTGTTGGTGCCTTTGATGCATTTGTTCCTATGCCATCCCAACTGACCACCTCTCTACTCCTCGTAGTCTGTCCTGCCAAACTACCCAGCTCAGACTCCCCAATTCCTCCTAGAATCATTTGTGTGACCACATTATATCCACTCCCCGCCTCCCTGAGTAGCCGGCGATGCTCAGCTTCCGCGCCAAGAAATCACGATGTGATTTCTATCAAGCCGGTAATATTTGCCCTCCGTGATACGCTCGGAAGCTCGGTCCCATCAGTCAGCAGCAATATGTAACCGGCCCCGCCTTTCCAACATGCCGCAACGGTTGTTTCACTCGGCATCTATAGCTGGCCTAAACTCAACACTCTGCCATCTGGCTGCCCTGTCCCCGAAGCTATGCAATGATCCATTTTTGTCGTGTCCAGGTAAATCTAGCGCGAGTTCGGCATCGAAGTCCTTTGATGTGGTTATTTGGGTATAGAAGGTTCGAGCATCGGTTTTGTTTTGATACGCTCGGCTGCGCCAACTACTGCGTTCTCTCACGGTTCGATGCGGGGCCAATCATTCAACTTTCGTCATGTATCGTACACCCTCCCGAGAGGGTTGATTCCACGTCTCGAGAAAGCCTGAAATATTCCAGGCTTATCACTGTTTAGGCAGCAACAATAGTATAGATCCTGCAGAATAGCCGGCGATTCACTGCGGGAAATAAGAGGCGAGGGTTCGATGCATCCCGATGTTCTTTCTCTTTTTCCATATCCTCCTACAGTCACTACATTCGTTCGTTCGTGTGCAACATCAATTCCATTTCGGACCAAAAAAATGCAGCGCAGCGGGCGGCTGCTCATGGCGCCCCTGGAATCGAGCCACATCGGCAGAACTGAGCACGCGCGCAGTGGATAGTTGATGGTGTTGCTCTACAAGGTTCTAGCCTCCGCTTGCCTCAGTTGCGTTGATTGAAGTACTTGGATACCAGGCTTCCTAGAGGCTTGGTTCACGCAGTAGACTCGAGAAAACAAAAGAAGCTCAACAGCGACCGAAATCACTGTCTCAGTGTCTGATTTATCAATGGACAAATCCCTGTGAACATTCCACGAGTCGACAGGAGTCACTATGGCTATTCATAGCACCGGCCAAGGCTTCAACGTTCAACCGCCGTCCCTGTGTGACCCTGACAACGGGCAATTCGGCGCGCCACTAGTATATATGAGTGGAGCAATTCAGGAACACTCGCTCAAACCCCTCCTCTCTCGAATGACCTCTCCCATACCCTCGGATATTGCACAATTGTATGCTCCTGTTGTCTCGGAGAATTCACCTTTGATCCACCCTGCACATTAGAACGACTCCAAGGGTGAGGTCACCATTTTATCAAGAACCGCACGATGACCGTTTTGCAGCTCCTGGGGATGTTCATCAACTCTGGTCTGATGGGGTCCTTAATCATCCAAGTCTGTGAGTATCATCGGGCGCAGTCGGTTGCCGAACTTCACTCAATTTTCAAAACATCAGACTATTACTTCTGCACATTCCCCAACGACCGAAGTATCGCCAAGGCCGCTGTATACGCTGTATTCTGTCTGGAGCTTCTGCATACAGGACTCATGGCTTATTCTGCGTTCGTCTTCGCCTCGATGCAGTTCCCTCGCTGATTTATTGTAACAGGTACTGCGACTTCGGAATCGGGGACGGAAATCTGATCATGTACCGCAAGGACCTCCAGTCGTGGATGAACCCCACCATGATACTCCTCACTGGACTCATCCCTGTCATCGTTCAGATATTCTATGCTTTTCGGCTCTACTCTTTTTCAGGTTCCAGGATCGTCTGTGGAACCATCACTTGGGTGCGAGCTACTTTCCAAGTTTCTCCGGTTCACAGCTGACTGGTCCCAGTTGGCTCTTCTACAATTCGCTGCCGCCGCGGCGCACGGCATTATACTCACACGAACTGGCCACTGTGGCAGGGAGGACCGGCGATGACGAGCGTGTTTAGGGGTATTTAGACGTAGATTACGGACAGGTGGCAGTACGGTAGATCAGATTGCTCTTTTGCTTCCACTTTTACAGTCTCCGTCGGTGTGATTGCCGCCTACGCCTAGATTGCCCCGATCCCGCCGAGCCCATTCTGGTGATTGGAGTGGCCTTCGTCCCACGCCCTTCCCGCCAGTCCGATTCCCTTGGATCACCCTCAGTACCGTTCTTAGGCCCGTGCTGGTAGCGCACCGCCGACGAACCTTGACGCCACAGAGTAGCTCTGGCACCACAGCTCCGCAGTAACAGAATCGACGCGTTATTCGTCGCAGAACCGGTCGTCCCGAGACGACGAAAGAAACGCGCCAGCAGCGTGCCCGGAACTGAAGACGAGCTCGACGGTGCACTTGTCATAGCATCCGGTCAAGACCTCCTTTCTCCACGCACGACCGTTAGTCTACCCAGCCCCCGCCTTTCTCCACACACACCCGTTGGCTCTCCGCCGATAGTAGCGCGTGTTGGCCTACAGATTCATTCGCCGAGAGCGGGCCTGATACTCGCTACACCCATCTCCCCGACCTCGTTCTACGCCGCGCTCGTGACGCGACTGCCTGAGTCTACTGACTCGACACCCTTGTCCACACCACCGTCCACTCCTCCTCCTCCCGAATACAAACTCCTCCCGCCCGTGATTATACACGCGCCATCCAAAACACCAAAAGTCGTTCTCCCAATCGACGTTGACGACATGACCGAATCACACGAGCTGCGTTACGACGGCTCCGGCACCTCAGACGACGCCAGCGACTTCTTGAAAAGCCTCAACCTCATACATCGCAAAGGCAGGCCTCCACTCACAGACGCCGACAAACTCGTGGACGTCGCTGATCGTTTCCGTACGAATTCCTCGCCCGATCGTTGGTTCAGAGCCCAAAACTTTGGTGGGTCTTGGAGCGCATTTGTCACCGCCTTCCAGGCCCGCTTCGCCAGCGTCAGCATTACCGTCAAGCCTCTGGGGGAGCGTCTGGAGGAGCTGCATAACATCAAAATCAAGGAGGGTGATCTCGTTGGGCCCAACACGGTCGTGTTCGGAGGGGTTATGACGCCCTTTGACCAGTTCCGTGGGAGGCTGCGTGAAGCAGTATTGGATGCGGGGGCAGGAGCGTCTAGCGAGGGTTTGTGGGGCTTCCACAAGGTGTTGCCGCGGTCGTTCCGTGCGGAGATTCCTTTGGCGCCTGCAGATTGGAATGGGATGCTGACAGCACTGCAGGTGCTTCCCGAGCACGCTGTCGAGGAGGCTGTGTGCGAACGGAAGCAGGCATTGACAGTGGCGTCGTTGGAGAAGAAGAGCGCGATGCTGGATGCGAAGAGCGCGGCGTTGGATGCGAAGATGATGCAGGTGGATCGTTTGATGGCGGGGATGGTGGTGACGGGCGCGCAGCGAGCTCCTGGGACGGAGCAACGTGCAGCTGGGACGGGGAACGCGCGTGCAGCACCGCGTGCAGCGAATACTGGAGGAGCACGCCTAGCTCTGCCGACAGCGACGGCGGAGACGAAGGTCGAGTTAGAGCGTGCTTGGCGTGAGTCGTCCGCGCGGCAGCATCCGGACACGCCTGCAGGGAAAGCAGCATACGCGGCGGACGTGCGTTCTTGGTCTACACGCAACCCCAATGCCACGGTCGACACAGCTCCACTCTGGAAGACGGGATACCCTATCACGCCCGGGACGCACAAGCCACGGTCTGGAGAGTGCTGGACTTGTGGCATGCGGACTACCCCGACACATTATCGTTCCTGCACGAGCCCGCCGGTACCGGATCTGGAAAAGCGATTCCGGACGCTTTGTGGGATGTGGTTGGGGATAGACCCGGCAACGCGCGCCGCAGCGGAGCCGCTGGCCGTGGTAGCCGTGAACGTCGTGGAAGCGGAGGTCGAGGACGAGGGGGTGCCGTGGTGGAGGGAGGAAGATGGAGAATCGGTCGAGCGGAGAGAGGTTTTTGATTAGGGCTGCGCTTGATGGCCAAAGCGTAGCCCCAAGTCCCGGCCAAGTTGGTGGCTCGGGCGCTCCTTGTGTACCAGATGTATCGTCAGAATATGATATTCTTGACTTGTACACGGTGGGAGCGCGTGAGCGGGGAACAGAAAGTCCGCCTTTCATGCATTGGATGAGTTTTGAGGGACCGAGGGGAGAGTGTATACGTGCGCGGGCGCTCTGGGATGGTGGAGCACAGGCTAGCGTGATTAGCACGGCCTTCTTCAAGTCAAGGGAAGCGCGCTTTGGAGGGGCGCTGCCGCCGCAGAAACGCTTGAGGATGGCGGATGGGAGGTTGGTGACTGAGTACGGTCAATGGGAGAGCACGTTCGACATTGCGGGCGTGAAACGTACGGCCATCTTCGAGATCTTCGACGGTGGTGGCGGATGGGATGTCCTGATTGGAAAGCCGCTACAAGCATCATTGCAGGCGATCCATGATATGGGGAAGGATATGGTGACGGTGCGTGACGGCGAGCGAGACGTCGTGTTGGGCAACCAGAACCCTGTGGTCCGGAGGAGCGCGGGACAAGCTGCGGTGGATGCAGCTAGGCGTCAAGCCTCAACGGGGGTGAAGTCTTGTGAGACTCCCCCCGCGAGGCGAGTTCCTTTATGCTCGTTCCCGAGGACTTCTCACTCACGCAGGATCTCGAGACCGATGAATTTTGTTGGCGTTCTCGATTTCGACGATCTGGCGGTCAAGACGCGCGAAGCCGCGCTGGGGGGTACAGAGTCTTGTGAGATGCCCCCCGCGAGGCGAGTTCATTCTTCTGTTGTTATTGGGGACGTTGATGTAGCTGGCGAGGTTCTAGGTTTGACGGTTGTGGATTCAAGGGACGGAGATGTGCGGGCAGATGAGGGTGACGAGCTTCTTGGGGATGATATGCGCGAGGCCGCGCTGGGGGGTGATATGTCTTGTAAGACGCCCCCCGCGAGGCGAGTCGAATCCTTTTCTGGCGTGGAGAATTCTGATGCATCGGTGATTTTGGCAGATTTGGTCGAGGATGATGGTGGCGTGGATGTGCAGGCGAGCGACGTGAATACGCGCAGAGCCTCAACGGGGGTGACGTCGTGCAAGACTCCCCCCGCGAGGCGAGTACATTTTATCGAGTCTGTGGGTAATCAGGACGCTGACCCCATTGCTCACGAGAAACATACTGCGATTTGGACTTCGGAAGACATCGTAGTGGCGGAGGAGGGTGTGATGGTCGAGGATGAGGATCCATGTGCGACCTCAACGGGGGTGCAGTCTTGCGAGGCTCCCCCCGCGAGGCGCGTCCCTTCCATTCATGCCAGCGAGATAGTGATGACTAACCATGATGACACGGTGCTGTTGTCAGACACGTTACGCGAAGCTTCGGAGCCGATCGGTCGAGAGGGAGAGGGTGCGGAAGTACATTCAGGCGACGCTCGAACGCGTAGTGCCTTACGGGGGGTTCGTTCTTGCGAGAGCACCCCCGCGAGGCGAGTACTTCTTGAGATCATGCCGGACTGGGAACCCGTTAACCTCATGCAAGGGACTGCCTTTGACGACGACGCACCTGCCGGGACGATATACACGCGTACTACCGAACCCTTCAACCCCGCCAGAGTTGCAGCAATCCTTGACGCCGTTACCATCGGACCCGATCTCACTGACACCCAACGTGAGGTTGTGCGCACATTCGTCGCGGAGAATGCAGATGTCTTTGCACTCTCCGTTAGTGAGGTTCTGGTTGTTGACGGGCCAGGGTATGCACCAAAGATACCGGAGGGGGTCGATTTTGGTACTTCGCCTGTTCCGCAGCGCCCGTGGACAACGCCCCAGTCCAAGTACGTTAACAAGACGATCGACGAGCAAGTGGCGGCGGGGGTGATGAGGCGGATGGAGCCACACGAAGTCAAGTGCGTTCATCCGATCACGTTGGCGGAGAAGGTCGATTCGGCATGTCTGACCCAGAACGAGTTGTTGCATATCGTGGCGGAGGAATGCGCTGCGAAGGGTTTCGAGTTCCCTGGTGAATTGCCGCCGCGAGACCCGCCAAGATTGCCTCGCGCCCCGGAGTCTACACCGTCCTGGCGTATTTGTGGGAATTTCGTACGCCTTAACGATCATATCAAGGTCGTTCCATTCCCGCAGGGGGATATCCTTGCGAAACAGCGCCGTTTGTCTGGGCACCGATACCTCTCGATCTTCGATTTTGCGTCTGGCTTCTACGTGCTCCACGTCGCAGAGGACGTCCAGCCGTACCTGTGCGTCTTCATACCGGGTCGCGGGTATTACGCGTACATGCGTATGCCGTTTGGGCTGACCGATGCACCCACCGCTTTTGGGAATATGGTCGCGCAGCGATTCTGGGATTTGCTTGTCGAGGAGACCATGGAGCTGCTGGTTGACGACGGCGCGACGGCGACGGATGATTTTGACTCCATGTTGGGACGGCTGCGGGTTATCTTTGGGCGGGTACGCGATGCAAAACTGTCGTTGTCGCCGAAGAAGACCAAACTTTTCATGACGGAGGCTGTTTTCGCGGGGTCAACTGTTGGTCCGAATGGGGTTTCACCAGACTTGAAGAAACTCACCACGGTGGTGCGGTGGCCCATCCCGAGCAATGCCTTGAATTTGGGATCGTTCCTGGGCTTGGCGTCGTACTTCCGAGACTTGGTCGAGAACTATGCACGGATCGAGGCACCGCTGAGGGACTTGCTTGGCCTCGTTGGCGTTCCAAAGCATGCGGGGAAGTCGGAGTATCGGCGGGCTTGTCGGGAATTCAAGCTGGCAGACTTGTGGACGCGTGAGCATGATAAGTGCTTCTTGGAACTCAAACGGGTACTCACCTCGGAACCGGTCCTGCGCGCTCCTCGCTTCGACACCGTCGACGAATATCCCTTCATCCTGACCACGGACGGTTGCGCTACTGGATTTGGTGGTGTCCTCTCGCAAATGATGGAAACGTCCCTCCCTGGTGGTAAAGTCATCGTGCGACGTAGACCGATTGGTTACGCTTCGAAACGCGCGTCGGCGGCGGAACGTCGTTACCCTCCCCATCTGCAGGAGTTTGCAGCGCTCAAGTTTAATCTCGACAAGTTTGCGGACGTGATTTGGGGCCAGCCAGTGCAGTTGGAGATGGATTGCAGAGCGGTGGTAGACGTCCTGAACAACAAGAAGCTCAAGGTCTCTCACGAACGCTGGAGGGATGGTGTCCTCGAGTACGACATCGTTGGCGCGAAGCATATCGAAGGGAAGAAGAATATTGCGGCGGACATCCTCAGTCGTCAGTTCGAGGACATCGAGGAGAGGCCTGGAGATGGACACGAGTGGACTGTCTCTCCGGATGGTATCGCTAGGTCGGGTTTGGAGAACGACATATTCTCCATGTGCGTGGAGGCGCTCGATGGGTCGGAAGACGACTCGTTCCTGATCATCGAGCTGCCAGCAGGCACGATGGCGCTGCGCGAGCGGTTCAAGGAGGAGCCGCTGTTCGTACAAGTGCTGGACGCGATCAACGAGTTGGACGTTGGCACTTCGAAGCGCGCGCGTGCTCGGGCGAAGCATCGAGCCCTGGAGTACTTTGTCGAAGATGGGAAGTTGTGGCGTCTTGGAGGCGGAGACAAGCGCCGAGGACGCGCACGTCGCGAGTGTGTGACGAGGAAGGAGGCGATTGCACTCGCCGCGAAGATACACAAGGAGCGCGGGCATTTTGGACGCGATGCCGTGAAGATGATTTTGATGGATACCATTGACAGTCCGCGCCTCGACGATTCGATTCTGGCAGCCATACGGGATTGTGGTCAATGCAAGGCTTTTGGAGCAAAGAACATACACTCACTCCTCAACCCCGTCACTCGTCGCCATCCGTACGAGCTACTTGTGGGAGATTACCTATCCTTGCCGACGGGCAAGGGTGGGTACAAGACTGCGTTGTTGATCGTCGAATGCACGTTGCAGAAGGTATGGGGGGAGAAGTTTAAGAAGGCGGGCACGGGCAAGACTAGCGTCGCAGGTCTGGAGCGCGTGTACCGTGACTTTGGCCGTTTCGAGACGTTCATGACGGACGGCGGCTCGCATCTTGATTGTGCGGAGGTGAGGGATTGGTTGGGAGAGCGGGGAATGAAGCACCACCCGGTACCGAAATACTCGCCCTGGATCAATGGGCTAGTCGAGGGCGCCAACAAGATTCTATTGCACATCCTGGCACGACTGTGTGCCCCGGACGTCGGAGAGGATGTCTGGGACGCTACTACCTGGGAGACGTTGCCTAGGAACTGGTCAGATCATTTTGACGAAGCTCTAGGTGTCATGAACGAACGCGTTCTGCCGTCAGTCGGATTCACTCCCAACGAGATTGCTCTCGGCAAGGTCGTCAATACACCCGACACGCCGATTGAGGCCCTGGACCGAGCGCCTTCAGACGAAGAACTGGTGGCGCATGTAGGGTATGTGGCGCAGCAGCGTTTGGATGGTTACGCGGAGCGCGTGAAGTACGCGCTGGGTAGGAAGGCTGCGTTCGACAGGAAAGTCGTCGCGTCAAGAGCGGGTGTGGTGACGTTCCGGCGTGGCCAACTTGTCCAATACGCCAACAGCGTTTGGGATTACACCTTCCAGTCCCTCGGTAAGCTCATCTACTACTGGTCAGGTCCACAGCGGATTCGGGAACGCATCACGGATTCGTACCTGCTGGAAGACCTCGATGGTGTGCCCCTCAGTGGCGTCTACAGTGCACGTCGTCTACGCGCGTTCGTTCCGAAAAAGGGTGGGGATCTGGAGCGGGTGCAGGAGGCGTTTGAGGGAGAGTTACGGCCGGTCGTGGCAGAGGCGGAGAGGGCTGAGCGTGAGGCGGTTGAGGCTGAGCGTGCCGTGGAGGTGGGAGCGCGGTTGGAGTAGTTGTTTCTTGGTTTCTTGTGTTGGTGGATTCGGCGACGCGGCCGTCGCCTTTGTGTGTGGTGGGCACATGTGGCAGGGAGGACCGGCGATGACGAGCGTGTTTAGGGGTATTTAGACGTAGATTACGGACAGGTGGCAGTACGGGAGATCAGATTGCTCTTTTGCTTCCACTTTTACAGTCTCCGTCGGTGTGATTGCCGCCTACGCCTAGATTGCCCCGATCCCGCCGAGCCCACCACGCAGGCCGTCCCGCCTACTCACCGGTTACACTCCTTGTAAGACCATTCGCTCCCATTTATATCACATAGTTTTTCACTTTGAAACAGATGTGGCTGGTCGGAAGCGCGAGCTGTGATGTCTTGATTGCAGGAACCATGACCTTCTACGCAAGTCTTGCACTCGCTCATCTCGAAATTTCAACTGAGCATACCTGTAGCTCCGCCGAAAAACCCTCGTGTCCAGGCAGATGAACAAGAAGATATCAGCCATTGTCCACGCGAACATCGGCACTGGAATGCTGACAGGCGAGTGCCTCAATGAATCCCCTCTGATATTCCCCCGCTCACGCCTGCCGAAGCCGTGTTAGCTGTCTGGGAGATATTCGTTATTTTGGCATTCCCGACGCGTATGTATTACGATACCGGCGCTTGGGCCCAGGGCAAGTTGTACTCCAACAGCCTGCTGGTACGTTGGAAGCCAAGGACCTGAAGCGGCGAGCTAATAGAATTGATGGCCAGGTATTATTCAATGCGCGAGCTGTTGTTGTCGGGGGCCGTGATGACCAAGCGAGCACGCAGGGAACGACAGAGATTGAGATTGATTCAACTGTGAGTTCGAGTACCGCGTGTAATAGGACGCCGATGAGAAGTCGGTGCGATGGCACAAGCCGTGGATGATGCCGGGGTGTCGCCGTTTTGATCCGGGGGGCCCTTGGCTTGATATTTGATCGCACGCCCACCTTACTTGGAACAAATTGTGATACCCTCACGACACCACAGACGCCTTCAGTCAAATGGGTGGGGAGGAACTATCGGTTGCGTTTCTCTCCCGAAGGGATACACCTGGAATCAAACCCCTGCCTCCGCGAGAGCCGCCTGTATCAGAGGAGCAGGAATCCCGACAGGACTTGTATACTATCAAAGAGACTATTGTATACTAGTAACTCGGCAAAGGATAATTTTCCATGATCCTAATACAGGGAATTAAGATTATTGAGTGGATCTCACTCAATTAACTCTACGACAGAGGGTAGCTCCTGTATCCCGTTCATTTCATCACAGGCCTCACCAACAACGGCATCTGATTCCCCTTCTCCCTCTCGCTCAACACAACCGGCCTCTGCACAATCGGCGTACTCTTCACACCAATATCCTCCTTCGGCACACCCAGCTCGAATTCAAACGCCCTGATAAGGGTGAATAGAACTGCCTTCGTTTCCGCGAGAGAGAAACGATAGCCGATACAAGCCCGAGGACCGCCTATGAATGTTAGGAGGTGGGCGTAGATTCCGGGGTGGGCGGTGTGGGTGTCGAGGGAGAGCCAGCGTTCGGGTCTGAGTGTGAATGTCATCAGTAGTGGGTACCAAACCAACGAAGCAAGAACAGCGGACTTGAATTCCATCGCATCCGGGCCCCAAATCTCCGCACTGCGATTCATGGCGAGGATGGGTAGAACCACGGGGTCTCCTTTGCGAATTCTAGAAAGTGGATCGAGGAGAAGCCGATTAGCTGAGGGTTACCGACAGACCTCAAAGTATTGTGCTTGACACCGTGAATGTCGGTGAACGGCTGGGCGAGCGGAACGATATCATCCTGCATCGCTACACGGCCTGGAATTTTTCAATTAGGTCCAATGGTCTAGCTGGTGCATACGCGAAGAACGCACTGGTATAAGTCACCGGTGCATGCACACGCAGCGTCTCGCGCACGACGCATTCCAGGTATTCAAGAGAGTTGAGTTCGTCCAGCGTCGGGGTATCGGTCGAAACACCCAGGAGCTCCTCTCGAAGCCGAGATTGAGCCGCCGGGTTTTGAGTGAGTGCGTATAACGCGTAGGTGAGCGCGGTGCTAAGAAGGATTAGCTTCCCTGATGTTGTCTGGATAAACACCAAATCGCCCACCTGGTGGTCTCGTGGCCAGCGACCAAGAAAGTCGGTACCTCTGCTAAATGTAATCGAGGGTCAAAATAGAAAGACAAAACGACGCACGAGCAAGCACATCATCGTTACTCAACCGCTGCTTCGCCGAAACATCCTTGGCCGTATTGGCGCGGACAAGGAGCGAAAACAGATCGCGCCCGCTGGTCCCCTCCTCGAATGTCCCATTCTCCGCGATCTGGCGCTTGCTCTCATCCAATAGCTGTGCCCCAATGCGCTTCATGGTAGCTTGAGACTTGATGTGTACCGTATCGCGTTTGGTGGGCTATATCAAATCGGTCTGTCATTAACGGCCGCGGAAGGACGGAAGGACTCCGACTCACAATGCGTCGGAAAAGGGGGAACCTGAACTGAAGGAATCTCAAAAAGCTGAATCCCCCGCTGGTTTCAGATTGCACGAGGTTCTCAAATGCTTCGACGAGTTCGTTGGGGGTTTCATGCGATTCTGTCCCGAGGGCGTTTATTGGGTAGTTGAACCCTTGAGCCAATTAGCGTCTGGAGAAGGACAGATGAAAGACTCACCTGCGAGGCCGATCATGTCGAGACTGGCTTTGTTGAACCAAGAGAGGACCTCGATGCGGGCGACGCCGCCGCTCGCCGAGACCTGGGCTGCCCATATGTCTCGGAGCTGCGAAATGAAACGTTTCAGAGGATTCCAATACGCGGCGAGGAGGGACACAGAACCTGCAAGGAAACCCCGACAAAGATACTCGTCAATTGACGAACTTGCGGGGCGCCAAAAGCAGGGTTCTGTCATCATTTCAGTGAGGATACGCCGCCAAAGGCAGTCAATTACCATGATCTTGCGCTGGAAGAGGGAATGTTAGCGAGGATCTACTGCGTGACTGCCAAGGCCAACCTGTTTCTTGTGCTCGTCGTCTTCAACAACGAGGATACCTACAATGTTTATGAGACCCTCGAGTACGGGAGGAGAATTACGGTTTACCTGGCCCGACGATTCGTCCTAGGCTGAAACGAGATGCTTCGGATTTCTGATGTGCGTTAGTACTTTCCGACAAACCCACCCACGACGTGTGCTATTTACCTGGTAGATGTCCAGACGCGCCATAAAGTGATGTACCGCCTTGGGATCCGTCGTAAATAGACGAGACCTTCCCTGCAAGAGTGTTACAGCTGGTATCAGGAAGCAGGCAAGAGCACGCACGAAGAATCCATGAAACTTCATCGTCCGTCCATACTCCGCAAGTATTCGTTCTTGCAGACCCCCAGATTCCTGAACACGGCCGTTATCAGCGCATGAAAAGATTATGAGAACAGAGCCTGGCGTACATCCTTCATTATATCGAGGAGATTGCCAAAGAACCAATGTGTCGATTTGGGCCCTGGAAGCAGGCGCATCGGGGAGACCCATTCATTGTAGACGGCTTTGCAGAGTTGATATCCAAGATAAAGGGCCAGTGAGCCAGCGAGAGATGCGCTGAAGCTTGGGACCATGGTGGGCGAGGGAGGAAAGGACAAGGAAGGCAGCTGCGGCTGCGGCTGCGCGGGTGGAGATGACAGCGTGCGATTGATCCGTGAACTGGCGGGCCGTGGCGGCAACTCTAAATTTGGTTGTGTGAGCCAAGGATTTTCTCGGCTGAGGCTCAGCAGTACGTGGTCTGTCTTACGTCGAGAGTCCGCAAGTTCCGGAAACTTGAACTTTTAGACGGACGCCCTGTCCCAAAAGGGCCTTTCCCAGTTTTACGAGCAGCCGTACGCGTGAAGGGGAAAGTACAATGAGTACAATTCAAGTGTATACAAGTATGTACGACGGCAATGTATATGCAGTTATTAAACAAGTATGCCTACTTTTACACCCCAGACCTAACGGAAAAACAGCCTACCAGAAACGATTAGTAGCCGCATGCCTCCCACCCGCAAGTCTCAGTTGCACAACATTAGAAGATAGACTCGAAAACTATCGCCAGATCAGCAAGCGAACTCCAGAGGAAAGAAAATAGAAGATAGCACGCACCCCAACGCCGATAAACACCTCCGCAGCGACCATCACACTCATATCCACAGCCTGCGCTACAGCAACTTCATCCCTCGCAAGCTGCATATCAAGCGACGTAGCCACCCTTTCCCAACCGTCCTTCCTCAACAACTCCATCAGCTCCCCAACCCACCCCGGCTCCCCGTTCGTCGCGACGTACACCGCACTGAGCTCAATCTGCCGTTGTTGGGACGCATTAAGACGGACCTCCCTCGCCCGGGAAACGATCTCGTCCAAAGAAGGCCAACAATGCGCATAGGCAGCTTCGCCATGCGTCATTCCCTCGGGTACAGAGAGATAATCGGGCAGGGCGGGGAACGTCGGGTGTGCGGCCCTTACGCTGGGATTCCCGAATCCGTTCCAGGCGCTGTAGTCTGAGCCCCATTCGACGAGGTTGCGGCAGTGTTGGGAGTAGTCGCCGCGCCGGACGTGGAGGGCGAGTAGACCAGGAATGGGTGGAGAGGCGGTGTGGTAAGGGGTGAAGGCAGAGAGGGGATAGGGCGAGGAGGACGTGCCCAGCGTTGAGATACGGCCGATGTGGGAGAGTGTTGGAAGGAGAGATGGAGGGGGAGTGCTTGGAGAGAAGAGGGCAAAGTTACGCGAGAGGGCGCGCGTTACGAGGGCGGACCAGGCGAATTCTTTGAGCGTCGGCGAGTTGCCGTACGAAGGCCACAAGTCGAGGATCTTGGTGCTTGCGATGAACCTGCAGGATTGAGCAAGGGTAAATGTAGACAGGAAAATCGCCACGCACATCCAATCGAAAGGCTCTCCACCCGTAATCTTCACACAAGGAGCCTCTATCCTGCGCAGCTTCTCCACCCACCGATTGAGTTTCTCCAACCCAGTCGTCTCACCCGACATCCCCAGCTCATCGTTCGTCTCACCCAAACCCAGCTCTACGACCTCGCTCGGTGGACATACGGTATCCCACCACTCGAGCGAAATCGCTCTCGGGGTCCTCGTCTCGTCGACATTGACTCCGAGGGAGCCGCCACCCGTGGGACCGGATGTGATGGCGTTCATAGGGATTCGGAGGTGTATTTGAGTCCCATTGGGGAAGGTATCGGGGAACGGAGGGTGTGCGGAAGCGACGTAGTCTTTGAAGACATAGCCGCGATGAGAGAGGTATGCGAGGTGTGTGTTGAGGAGCTGGGCTTGGAAGACGTTGTTCATCCTAGTCAAAGTCAGCTTGAAGCGAATCTCTGCGGATTCACTCACCCGCTTCCCCAGGCTTCATCTGGAAGGTGGAGATACCTGGTCGGGATCAGGCACGAAAGCGGGGTCATAAGCATCGTCGACGTACCTTGGCCTCGCTCGTGTGGGTACGGGGAGGATGCTCTGCTGCGCCAGATTTCGCTCATGTTCTCGGATATCCGCAAACGTAGGCCGACCGAGCTCATCGAGCGTGCCAGAGGGTGAGACTGCAGGAGATCAGTCAGAGCCTTGTCCGGGGAGGTCGATGACATCACTGACGATTTTGGTGGTAATGTCCTCCCAGCAGCAGGATACAGAGGACGAGTGCGAGGCCGGCGGTCCTGTAGGCAGTCCTGCGAGTACATAGCGGCTTGAAGGAAAGCATGTGTGCTCACGTAAAATGTCGACTGCGGCTTGATCGTTTTGATCGAGCAATTCACTTGGCGAAACACGTACTTACATACTCGTTGCGGGGTTTTTTCTCCTTGGACGTTTCAGTGCATTGGACGCGTTGAGTGCCACTTCTCTGAGCCAGAACATTATCAGGCATTGAGAAGGAATCTTCTGAAGGATCCTGGCTGCTGAAGTCGACTTGCCAAGCGTAAAGTCGTGATCTGAAACAAGCGGCAGTCCTGCCCCTACCGACACCCCTCGGTAACCAGCAAATCGCGGAGGTTAGTTTCCCGGACGATGACGATCGCAATCGGATTTGCAGTCGGAGTCGGAGTCGGAAGAAAGCATCGAGTCAGTGCTTGGTCAGTGTTATGGATTGATGTCGAGCCAAACAGTTTACGGCTTGCCCTCTGCCACCATCGTCCACCTTGCATCCAGCTTCAAGCTCCTCCATGGCATGGTGTCTCCTTCATGAATGTCCCGCCCTCGTCATAGTTTGCGTCACTACTCACGCAGACCGGCCGACGCGCAAGCATCTCTGCAGCCGGCTAGTGCGTGCATGCGCCCATCGGTCTTAGTCGGCCATCGTGGTTCTGATCGACCATCGAGGCACCGAATCCATTCACCCGGAGGGATTTGCACCACGAGAAATGGCCTCCTAACGAATGCTAGTCTTCCTGTGCTGCTCATAGCATGTACTGCGGATATCCTGTACAGACGCAGGCAGCGGAATGGAGCGTTTTTATCGGTATCCGGCCGGCTACAGTCGCTCCTTCCATATTATCTTTCGAATGATTCATTAATCGATTAGGGTCAACTTAAAGCCATCCCGTTCTCTGCCGCTACCACCACCACCACCACAATGTCCCCCATCCGCAACGCCCGTGTCCTCTTCAACGCCGTCCCATCCGGTGAGTCTTCCTCCTTTCCCTCCCTTCTCACCGCCGGGAATCTCAAGTTCCCCTACAGAATACCCGATCCCCGGAGAGACGACTGTATACGATACCACGGAGACGATCGACGTCGAAAACGTGCCGCTGAATGGCGGGATCCTCGTCAAAGTGCTCGTCCTGTCTGTCGATCCGTATATGCGCGGCCGGCTGAGGGAGGCGCATGTCAAGTCGTATATGGTGCGTGCCTCCGTCTCTTGTGTGTTTTGAATAACCTGACGATTGAGATTATCAGCCTGCGTTTCAACTGGGCGCCCCGTACGTGTTTCCTGCTGGACTGGATTACAGAGTTGACAAGCGGACGAACGCAGATTGACGGGCTACGGCGTTGGAATCGTTCTGCGTTCTGAGCACCCAGGTGTGAGCGAGGGGAATTACCTCCGTGGAATCATGCGTGCGTTCCCTCTCCGCGTTCTCGCCTCCCCCTTCACCCCACATCTAACTAAAGTCCACACCCAGCGCACCAAGAATACTTTATCACCTCGGACCTCACGTACATGGGCCCGATCCAGCGGGACCCGAGGCTCAAGTGGACGACTTACGTAGGTGCGGCGGGGATGCCCGGTGAGACGGCTTACATGGCGTGGAAGGAATATTCGCGTGCAAAGGAGGTGCGTTTGTTCCTTTTTGGATCTAGTTTTAGTTGACTCACGTCTGTAGGGCGAGGTGGCGTTCGTCACGACTGGTGCGGGTCCTGTTGGCTCGTGCGTTGCGTTTCCCCATCTCCCCTCTGTCTACGATCGCTCATCCCCGTATTAGGCTCGTCATCCAACTCGCAAAACAAGACGGCCTCAAGGTCATCGCGTCGGCTGGCTCCGAAGAGAAGTTGCAGTTCATGAAGGAGATTGGCGCGGACGTCGTGTTCAATTACAAGACGACGGATGTCAGGGAGGTGTTGGAGAAGGAAGGGCCGATTGACATGTGCGTTTGCTCCTCCTATATTCCTTCGAGTAAACTGACCAGGTCGTTAGATATTGGGATAACGTCGGAGGCGAGTCGCTCGATGCTGCGATGGAGTTTGCTGCGAATCATGGACGGTTTATCGTACGTCCTCTGCCTCATCTATCCCTGATGGACTCTTGACGCACGGAACAGGAATGCGGGCTTATCACTGGTATGCTTTGATTACTTCCGCTCCACGACCCCCTCATCTCTCGCGACAGGATACAACGGTAGCATCCCGCCTATGAAGGTCCGCTCCCTCCCTTTACATAAATTTCATAAATCCCCACTCAACCTCATCGGTTTCAACCAGAACCCCGCCCTAATCTTCGGCAAATCCCTCTCCCTCAACGGCTTCCTCGTCCAATACCTGCGCCCCAAATACACTGCCGCCTTCGAAGCGGAGGTTGTCCCGAAACTCGCTTCTGGGGACCTCAAGTTTACGGAGGACGTGAGCTATGGGTTAGATAAAGTCGGTGATGTGATGTTGGCGGTGCAGAAGGGGACGAATACGGGTAAGGCGGTTGTTGTTGTTGCTGAGGAGGAAGGGGAGAAGTGAGTGGGTGGGCGGATTGGACTTGGATGTAAGTAGAGAATAGAGTGGTGTGTATGTACTTTCGCGGAGAACCGAGACGAGTTTCCTGACGTGCTTGTCACAGATCCATTTATTGCCTCGTACCACTTCAATTTATTGCCTCACTTCGTAGTTCACGCTGCCCGTACGTCGGATGGGGATTATATTTCCGTTACATAGCGCCGGCTGGCAGACTGTCAGGACACGAACTCAGGGATCAGCCCTCAGCTGTCGCCTTTCCAACCTTCGAGACTCAGTGGTACATACTACAAACCTTCAAAAAGAATCAGTACCATATGGTACGCGGAATAGTTGCCCTGGCAGTGGCAGTTGGTGTTCAGATCCTGAGTGGGAACTAATGCCAGTCTTCTGATGCATGAATCTGAACACAACTTGCACGCAATAGCGAGCTGCACAAGCGCCCAGGGCGCCTACCAGACCGTCGGTGATCGAACCTCAGGTCTTTACAACGCTGATCTCTACCACTCATGTCCGCGATAGTGATCGTTTTGACGAGTATTGGCCAAAGCCTGGTTCAGCTTTGGTTCAACTTTGAAGTTCACGCGAGTGGATTCCAATCCAGAGGGCCATCATGCCATTCGTTCGATTCGAGGTGGGCCCGTAACTTGGTCGCAGGACTTTGTCCTTTTTTCCTTTTACTGGCACAGACACGCCGGTTCGATTCTGACAAAGAGATGCTGGCGCTTTCCCATCTGAGGGATTGTGAGTACGAAATTTCACTTACCTCAGGTATCCTGCGCAATCTTATCAACTCGAGATCGGATGATTACTCGGAACTTCTTTCCCTGGCGTTCTGATTCCGACAATTCGTTGTCCGCCAGAGTCCGTGGGAGCATAGCATCAGCAGTCTTCTCACGGTTCGTTCCTTATCTAGCATGGCAATCTGCGACCGTTGTGATTCCCTCGCTCAGTGGATGTGTACACTGAAGTCCAAAACACCCACCAAATTTTGATTCCTTGACAACTGCAAGTACCATGATCAAGCCCTTCTGGTGCTGCCTCCTCCGTCTCGGGCTAGCCAGTGCGTATCGACCTTAGTCGACCCGCCGCGATGGGTCTAGGCGCCCACGGCGTTTTCACCATCGGCTATTTGGGTACAGATGTCTACTCGAGCGATGTTTACTCTATCTTGCTCTCCGCGATAGTCCATGGGTTGTCCGTTGGTGCCCGATGCGTCAGTGTTGGGACGCCTCGCGGGATAAGATTATTTATTGACGGCGGTGTGCGCCGCGGCCCGGTTTCTGAACCAACGTTCAACCTTACAACCTTACGCGTGTGGGTATAACCCACGATTCACTGATCAGACTATCTAGGCATGAATTGTTCGAGGTCATCTGAGTTCGTGGACCCAGCTTGAGCGCTCACTGAGAAGGCTCTGGCGAGGTGTAAGTATGTGGACTATTCGATGCTAGCACGAAACTCTCCGGGTAGTGTACATGTCCGCCCTGTCCGCCTGCGAAAAATGGATCTTTACTCTGGTTCTCCGCCAAAGTCCGTTTATGTAATGAATCTCGAGCATTCGACGGATGCCTAAATGATCGGCAGATTCTCACGGTGCAATGGTTTGATTCTCCCTTGCTGCAAATTCCGCGTGGTTTCGTCCCTGCCGATCAGTTTTTAGAGGTAGCTATCAGTGCGCTGAATTACAGGCTATCTAAATACTGCTTTTGCAATACGATCTGGAATATCAAACCAAGGCCATTTTTTTCTGTCAATTCATCAATTCTCTGAATCTGGCGGGTTATCTGGAATCATGGAATGGACCACAACCGCAGTCATGGTGACACACCGACGCTGACGCGGAACGTCATGCATCTGGACTGGACTCGAGATTCTTACCGGTTGATCTCTACTCCTGATGCCCGCGACCGTCCGTTTTGAGTGTCTCAGCATCTGCTGCTCGGCGCGGTGATTCAAAGTTTTCTGGTACCTCGATAAAGTAACCAGGTTACCCAGCAGCTCATGATCCTACACGTCGAATTAGCTGTTGCAGGTTCAACTTGCATCTGGAATCCCTTCCGTCTGGTGCCCATTCGATTGAGCGCGGACGGATAGGCGTGGCCTATGTAACAGAGTTTGGCTTTTTTTTTCCACTGGTGTCCCAATCGGCATTCAGATTCTGTTTAGTCAGGGAAATACCACACCATCACTGATTGGCACGTGCTCGCGGATCTCGTTCTTCCTCACCACGACGTGACGACGTGGCTCACTCAGCTGAGCCCATTCTCTGCTATCTGGCGAGACGATGCGGATCCCGCTTTCATCGGGCTTCGCAAGCTTCAAGAAGGTCTCCACCGAATCCTAGGACTTCAATCCTCACACTTCCGTGACTTCCCGCTGGCTGCGACTCGTATTGCCCTGCACGACTCCGAGTTGAACTTTGAAATGTGAAAGCCAAACAAAGCACTGTATATCTCGGCTCTTGAGCATCAGCTACTGGAGTCTATTACCCTCCTTTCTTTCGCCACTCGATCTCGGGCTCTACGTCAGACATTCGAAGGCTTGGGCGGTACTGCAGACTCTTTCGTTGCACTTTGGAGTAGACTTTAAAGGCCATAGACCTGTGTCGTGTTCTCGTTGGACCCAATCCTCCCTCTTCCGACGTTCACTCATCCATTGATGCCTCTTCCTCGCCCAGGCCCATGCCGCAACCGTCGATTCATACCGATATAGGGTGGTATGCATCCACATCCTCGACTTCGGATGCCTACCCCCCGGGCTGGCTTGGACTTGATCTCATGCCCGACACTCTCCGTCATGTCCGCCAGGTTCCGTCTACGATGCAAATCACGACAATCGCTGCCAGAAACTCGTTATATAAAGGGAATCCGAGTGCTTTACCATTCACCACTCCAAACCCGCCATCCAATCGCACCTCCAGCCACCACATACCAACCCATCATGCCCTCGATTCAATCTGGCAAAGTACTCGTTTCGGGAGCTAACGGCTTTGTGGCGACTGTGAGTTCTCTTCCTGCCAATTCCGAGCAAAATTAAAGTGGCGTAGTGGTGCGTGCAGACGTTCCTGGACGCGGGTTTCTCCGTCCGCGGCACGGTGCGCAACGCCATCAAGGGCAAACACCTCAAACGCTTCTTCGCCTCTTACGGCGACAAATTCGAGCTCGTCGTCGTCCCGGACATCACTGCTGTATGTCCGAATCCTTGTCATTTGATTCGACTCTTATTGATTTCTACCTTGCTTAGCCCGGCGCATTCGACGAAGCCGTCAGAGGCATCGATGCTATTGCACACACCGCCTCCCCATTCCACCTCGCCGCCGACGACCCGGCGGACCTTTCTGGCCCCGCGGTGCAGGGTACTATCGGCATCCTCGAGAGTGCTCGCACGTACGGGCAGACTGTCAAGCGCATCGTCATCACTTCATCTGCCGTGGCCGTCACAACACCTAAGAACGGCCCTTTGGACGAATATGACTGGAACAACAGCGCAGTCCAAGCTGTTGCTGACAGTGGGGCCAACGCCGGGAACTTTGACAAATACTGCAATTCAAAGGTCTTGGCGGAGCGCGGGGCCTGGGAGTTTCTCGACAAACACAAAACGGAGGTGGGGTGGGATATTGCTGTGTTGAACCCGCCGTTGATCCTCGGGGTGCGTATTTCTGTCTGTTCATTCGTTCCACTTGTCTGACCTTCATCTTGCAGCCCGTGATTCACGATGTGTCTACCCCCGACGAACTCAACACC
This sequence comes from Roridomyces roridus, assembly GCA_029378245.1. Lineage (NCBI taxonomy): Eukaryota > Fungi > Basidiomycota > Agaricomycetes > Agaricales > Mycenaceae > Roridomyces > Roridomyces roridus. Next base: position 861,402 of record JARKIF010000022.1, on the reverse strand, counting down.
TCGACGAAAATGATGTTCAACGCCTTCACAACCGAGAGTCCCACGACGGGCGGCGGTCAGTGGGCGAACGTCAAAGACGTTGGGCGGGCGCACCTCCTCGCTGTGATGACCGAGCTCCCTTCATACGTCCCTTTGTCGGCGGTCAACAAGAAGGAGGGGCGGAATGTAAACCGCTTCATTATTGGCGGGCAGGGTTTCACGTGGCAGGATATGCGTACGTTCAATTTTCCTCTTCGTGCTCTGGTATTGTGCTTACAGTTTGCTTTTAGTTGATGCTGCTCCGCCTAGTGCTACGCAATACAAACAGGGATTCCCCACAAGCATCAACACCACGATGCGGCCGAGGGATATGGACAACTCCCGTTCGCAGGAGGTCCTCGGGATGGAGTATACGAGCATTCACGAGACGGTGGAGGAGACGCTCGCGGATTACGAGCGGAGGGGGTGGATCAAGCCTTTTGCGGTTTCGGTTTAGACGCCCGGACTGTGAGGTTAAAGAACGACAACGGACGGCATGCACGCAATTCATTTGTACACTACGCAATTCTCTATGTAGCAAATATCAGACATCATCGCATTCTCCATTTTGAGGGTGATCCAAGCAACCGGGTAGCTTTAATTTGCTCGGACGTTGAAACGTGGACGGGCTCACTGGTTTTCTAGTTACTCTTTCCCTTTCTGCTGCCAGGAATCAAGTTCCAGAATAAAGTCACTGTCAAGCTACTTCTGAGATCCGGTGGAACTTGTAATCCAAGCTGACAACTTGTTCAACAACAATCTGGACGAGCTTTGTCTTCCAATAATACATCGCTTTCCCGGCAGACGCTCATTCGACTCGAAGTTGGTCGTTGCACTGAACAGATGTATCTTTCTCAGATTGTTCAGTGAACTGTCGAAAGGACTACATAACTCCAACTGATTCACATCAACTGCATATGCATGAAGATCGGAGTAGGATCCTCAGCGGCAATTCTCGTATCCACCAACAAAGCCGGGGTCTCTTCAGGAGGAGGAGGGGAAACAGCCTCCTCACCCTCCCTTCTCTGATCCTGCAACAAAATAGGCGTCTCGTCCTCAGACATCACTGGCGGTGCGTTCCCTCCCGACCCAAAAAGCCACGCTCCAAGCCCAATAGCGCCGGCACTGGCAGTGGCCGTGGAGGAGGATACCACCGCCCCGACGCTTGTCGTCCCAGCGGCTTGTGCCATGGCGAAAAGGGACCCGCGGGCAACGGCACCGCCGCCAAAGACGAGGGCTTTAACTCCGGCTGCGAGGGAACCTAGATAGAGTCAGGGGATAGCGGATGTGTAGAAAGCAAAGCAGTGTACGAACCCCCGACGATACCAGCTGTACTGAATCGGAGGAGATGGAGAGTCCCGACGAGCATGGCTGGTGCGACGGCGATCCCGCCCACGGTTATGAGCCCGAGACCTGCAGCGGCGGTAGCGTAGGGATGTTCTTTTCGGAAGCGTCGTAAAGACTCGCTAATCGAGTCTGAATCTGGGTATATTCGATGGGATGAGAGGAATGGTAATGATATGAGATGAGATACTCACCACCCTCCGCAGCCTCCTTCTTCGCGCGTTCTGTGCTCAAGCCACTGAATTATCCCGAATAATACAACCGAGAGTAAACACACACCGTGAATGTGGACCAAAGCCCTCGTCATAGTATCCCACTCCCACTCCCACGGCTTTCCCTCCTCCAAATTCTCCATCGTCTGCTGTATCCCAGCCAATACAGCTCGCGGCTCCTCGCCCATGAAGTGAAACGCCACAGCAACCCAGTGTTCCCGGGGAACGCGTCGTTGTTTGAGGCCGAGACGGATATTGCAGATCCAGAGTTGGACGTTCTCCTCGAGTTGGCCTTTGAAGATGGGAGCGTTGGGCCAGGAGGAGATGTATGCTGAGATTTCGGGGGAGGGGAGAGGTGTGGGGTTTACGTCGATATCAAGTGTGGGCGTGGACGAGGATAAAATGGGTGTCTTGACTTCGGTAGACTCGGAATGGGATATGGGCTCAGGGTTATTTGCAGGCATGCTCTCTGGCTGGGGATCAGGCGTTGCTGAGGGAGTGGGTGAGGGCGCGGCCTGGTCCATGCTGGTGGTGTGAAGGCGGGAACAAGGGTGCCGAAGAGTCCTTTTATGGACTAAGTCAAGACTAAGTTGGTGTGAAGGAAAGGTACATTCGAACGTGTGTCTCAGATGATTGTCACTTGAGGTCACTTGGGCGATGAAAATAACAGCTTCGAAAGGGAAGCTGTCGGATCCGGTGATAACAAGTCTTGGAAAGAATCGCCGAGAGAGAGAGTCTAGAGAGAGAGAAATTTGGATTGTTGACGCGAATTGATTCAGAGGCCGCCAAGCAGGTTGCCTTGCAACTGAGACACTGCAAATAAAATGAAGCTGTATGATAAGACGTCTTGGAAAACGGTCCATCACACGCATTCAAAGAAGATCCAAGTCGAGACCTGCCCAGGCAAGGCGAGAGAAAATTGGATTGTCGGCGAGATTTGATTCAGCGATCGAAGACTGTCCAGCAAGATACTTATCTTGCAACTGAGACGCTGCGGTAACAAGTGAGTCGACGCCGAACTAGAAAGGCCTCGGACCTATGGATATATATCGACAAGAGAGACAAGTTCGCGCATCCAGGTCGGCATTCAAGAGTTGCGTTCGTGCTGTCTTTCTTCTCGCAGTGGATTGTGACTGGGCCGAAAGATCCTCAAAAAGTGACTGGGTTGCCAATGCCTGCGAGTCTCGGATTGGACCCGGGAGTGGGAGAGCTGCGATTCGATCCAGAGTGAACATCGTGGAATGATTGCATTGTTGACTTGATTCAGAAGAGATCGAGGATTGCGATTGCCTTGCAACTAAGAGAGAGAGTCCATCAGAAAGCGGCTCGCGGCGATAAATATCGACAAGAGGTACAAGTTCGCGCATCCAGGTGGGCATTCAGAGCTGCGTTCTTGCTGTATTTTCTTCTGGCTCACTCGGAGGTGGGTTACTGGGCCGAAAGATCCTGGCCGCTCTCGGAGATTCATGATCAGAGAGCGAGAGCTGCGATTCGGTTCGTAGTACATCGCAGATTCAGAGACTTGTGGTGGATCTTCATCGCCAGAGAAGATAAAGGACTGGCTGCGGCGGATGGACGTCATGGTGTAAGCAGAGGCCTGAACCGAGATCAATGATCTTCGCATGCAAAATGGTGTTGATTCAACCATGTGATCCTGGGAAAGTCGGCTGTGTACTCCGCTTCCGGTCTTTTTGTGACGTCTCGAACCGCACTGACCACTATGGCGTCCACACCACCTGCTGGGACCAAGACGCCACCGACGACGACGACCGCGCTCTCCATCACCAAAGGCACGGTGGCCTCCCACGATCAGTCGGTAGAGGCTCCAGCAGCATCGTCAGCATCGTCAGCAATAGGGACCAAAAGCGCCACGATCGCGACGAGCAGGGGGGATGGGTACAAGGGCAAGGCGCTCAGGTCGTGGCCTCAGCTACCCCCAGAGATAATCCGGTGCGTTTGGCCTCGATCTCTCCCCATTTCTTTCCTACCTTCTCCGATATCCACTTTCCAATTCAATACCCTTTCATTCGATCCGATTCTCCCTATGCACTTTACTCTCTTGCACCGGCATCATGGCTTGTCTCCATGACCGACGCCCGAGTTTCTCTGCGTCGTGCCCAGGGTCGCATGCCCTGTGGCGTTTGGCGCCACAATCCATTCCCGCGAACCCTCTTCTGCGTCATCTTATCATGCCCGCTAACGTATATCCAGATTAATAGCAAACTTCCACTTGGAACTGGCAGCCCCGACGCAGAACTTGCCCAATACATGGGAACCCAGATTCTACCCCCGCGACACGCTGCGCAACGGACATCGCCCATGGCCTTTCGCTCCCCGTACCATCTTCATGGCTGCTCGCGACACGCGCACGCTCGAGCTCCTCATGTCTGTCTGTCCGCAGTGGGGAGTCGCTATCGAGCATCACTCCTTCTGGAACGCGGCTCTCAACGCCATCGACCCACTTGACCAATATCCCCACTATGGCTGGGCCCAGCCCCCGCCTGCACCAGAGCACTCATCCTCCGCTCCTGCCCCCGGACCCGTCAAGCTCACTCCCTACATTCACTTCCGCAACCTCATCCAGGCATCCTGCCTTCCGTGCCTGCTCAACGGTCCCTCAGGCTGGTCGCACGGTCTCGCGCAGGGTCGACGCATCATCAACGGCGTCCCTCGTCTGGGTACCATCACCGTCTGCAAGCCCCACGCAGAACGCAGGTCGGCGACCTTCTTCTACTGCGGTGTCTGTCTTCGAGATGGAGACCTTGCTCGGCGATTGGGCCAAGACGCGCTGAGATTCGCCCAGGAGCAGGTATTGAGGGCTGAGCGTGCCGTGCGGGATCGTCAGCCCGGTGCCGAAATCCAGAGGCAACGGGCGGCGGAGGCTGCACGTGTAGCTTATGACGAGGCAGCCCGGCTGACGAACGTCATGCCCGCCGAGTGTCTCGGGGTGAACGAGGACGAGGGTGTTTTCCGGGGAATCCATGCGACGTGCAAGACGTGCCGCATAGAGTGGTTGTGCCGACAGGCGATGACTGCTGCTGATGAGAGGGAGAAGGAGGTCCGTGGTGAGGGGGAGATGCTTTTGAAGACACTTGGGATGGCGAGGAATCGACCTGGTGTTTTGGGGCCTATGGACCCGCAGGTGAGGGATGCCGTAATGGTATACCTTGATCTGGCGGAGGGGACGATTTCCAGCGTGCTCAGTCTCGCTATTGACCGTGGATGGCTGAGCTCGCAGACGCGCTGGGTGGAGCTGATGGGCCAGGCGTTGGCTTCGCGCAAGTTGACGGCAGCTGCGGAGGGGGCAGAGTATGCTGCTGGTCTGCTCGGGAGGAATGCCGGGAGGAGGGGTCGTCGGGGCAAGAGCGTTTCGCCTGCCAGCTTGGGTGAACACGACCTTGATTTGCTCGAGGAGTACGACTATGAAGATGAGGATTCGGAGCTCGATGAGAGCGATGACGAGAGGGAGGCGACGAGTGCGTTGGAGAAGACCATAACGGAGATGGCGTTGGGGGATTGGGCTCGGGGGAGGATATTGGATGGGTCTTGGGTCGATCCGGCAGATATCTGGTATCGCTCGGGTGAGGTCTTTCCTTCTCTCCTTCTCCCTGATACTGACTGCGATATAGACAATCCCGACTTTCCCGTCCAGGCCGTACATCCTGTACCCTGGGCCGTCTCACCACCCCCCTCACCAGTCGACCTTGAGTCTCCCGCGGGTGATTCGCCTAGCATGCCCACAGTCAACGCTCATCCAGGCCCTCCATCGCCCCCGCCCCCGTCATACGCCCTCGCCGAGGCTGCTCATCATGGTCATATCCGTCAAATGCGCGTGGTCCTGCTCCCCGTCTTGCGTAACATCGTCCGCCGAATTGTCGTCGAATGCGCGTTGGATGCGTCCGAGGGAGTCGTTGGCGCGCCAGACCCAGCGATGCGTGCTACGCGAATGAGTCTGGCGGATGTGGTGAGGGAATTGAGGGAGGAGGAGGGAGTGTGGTTTGATGGGGTCGATTGGAGCGAGAGGAGGAAGAATGCGAGGAAGGATGCGGAGGCGAGGGAGAGGGAGGAGGAGGATGCTCAGCGAGCGAGGAGGCTGACGGATGGGAGTGATGATTCGAGCGAGGATGGCACGTCGAGGACGAGTGATACAGGGAGCAGTGCTACCGTGCATTCTACACCGACCTTGGGCACTACGCCCACTCCACCGCCGCCCGAGGAGCCGACCAAGGAGACGTTGCAGGAACGGACGCATGGCCAGCCGACTATTGCTGTGATGCCGGTTCTTCACCCGCCCAGGCTGCTGCGCCCCATTCCTCATGTTCCCGATACGATTGAGCATCTTCCTCCGTACAGCATGGAGTCGCTGAGATTGGTGCGCTTGATCCTCTTGTGAACTTGATCGTCTTGCTGATGAGCCTTAGGTCTGGCGTGAAGCGTGTGCCCCGCTATACCATTGTCGATGTACCGTCTGCGAGCGTGCCATGGCCGCAGCCCAGGCTGCCCAGGGCGGTACTCCCGTCAATGTCCCTCCCGCCCCTGCCCCCGTCGTCCCTGCCGTCGTTACCGATACAGACAGAGATAAAAGCCCCCTCGTACTCCACCTCCCTGCTGAAGACGATGCTCAAGGTCTCGACGTGGGCAGCGTCGTCTCGTTCGTCGAGGAGAGTGACCTTGTTTCAAAGCTGGAGGATGAGGAGTATCATCGGGGCTATGACGACGACCAGCTGGCAGTCTCAGCTCGCAAACGGTCCGTTGACGAGCTCGAGTCGGAGGAGAGTGCAGATGACGTTACTCGGGACCGTGGTGGGACTCCACCGAAACGCGCTAGGACTGGGGAGCGCGAGTACAATACCACTGGATTCTTCAAGCGTCGGTCGGAGGAGCTTGATGGGGATACCGATAGCGATGATACGACGAGCGAGGGACATCCGTACAAGCGCGCTCGGTCGGAGGTCGCGGAAAGCCCACCTGCGTCGAGGGATTCTGAGCAGGAGACGCCCACACCTGCTGTTCGTCGACCTCGATGATGCTTCCATACATACTTGCCCCGAAAGTGCTTTATATTTGCTTTTTTTTCTGTCTTCGTTGTTACTTGCTCGTGTCGTCTGTCTGTGTTTTATTCTTCACCCTCTGTAGTACCACCACCCCAGCTTACCCTGTAGACAGCCAAAAAAATAAAGAATGGGGTGTCAGTGTATTGTATTCGTCAGCAGCTGCTCTGCCCTTCCCAATTTGGAAATCATGCGCTTTTCTTTCCACTGGACGATGTACTCTTGGATGCTCTACGTGCCGCCTGGTCTGTGATGCAATGAACGGCTCGAGACGAATACTGGACTGGATGCTGGCACTGCCGTAGGCATCAATCGTTCACGATTCGAGGCGCTTGTGCTCTGTGGAAATCTCGGGAGTCGGAACCCAATCGGAACCTTAAAACTTGTCTGAAACCCTTCAGTGAGAGAGTCTGCCTCCGCGTCCTTTCTCTCTCTCTCAGGATGCTCCGCTGGCGATCAAAGCTTCAAGCGGCGGAAGGACGGCTCGGCACGAGGACTACTCCATTTCGGCGAGAGGTAGCAGACTTCTCTGGCCTCAATGTATCATGCTCTTGTCAAGTCGACTCGGACGCTCTTCTTATCAACTGGTTAAACCGCATTCAATTTTATCTCTACTCCTGGGAAGCACCGCAGACTTCATTACACTCCCGATCCGGTGAAAATGGCCTGAAACTGTCCCCGCATGCTTTGCCATTCTGGCTGGCAAATACATCCGGGCTCGTGGGCAAGGTAGTAGCTAAAGTAGGTCGATCGAAAATGGAACGCGACGAATATCACCGCCATTCCTAACAATCGAATAATGGAAGAAGGTGGAGTGGGAACTACGAGGTACATGTCGAGAAATTTGAATGGTGACCTACGTCCACGTCCGTGGTGGCACAACATCGGGCTAGGGCGCTGCGTCGTAATTCAAAGGCTGCCAATGAAATCTCATTTTTACGAGTGTCAAACAAATGTGAAGAAACAAACGTGTGCGTGAACGGCCCTCACACGTACACATGTAAATCATCCCTCTTTCGTACGGCGATAGGTGGCGACAGCCAGCGCTGATTTGTTCTGCAAAGATAGACCAGATATACTTGGGTCGGGTTGCGTCTGTCAACTCCGCGCATTGTCAACACGCGACAGATTTTTTTCATGTATCTCGGGAAATGCCTCCAACCGCAACCGACAATCCGAAAAGATGGTATTTATTACACAAATTTGTGTGTACCGACAGAGATTATCCCACGCGAATGAAGTAAAGGAACAAGCGCATACACCGCCGTGCAAAACTGCTGTCTCAACACATCGTCCGCGCGATCCCACGGCCCGAAAAACTCGAGCTTCTGGAGTTTAGTGGCCACGCCCCAATTATCCAGAATCCGTGCAACTCTGTTGGGAGGGGAGGGCGACCATCCAGGTGAGAGGGTTACGGTGAAGATCAACTCCTCGAGTGTGGTCGTCGACGATTGGAGATGCTGGAGGAGACGCTCTAATCCCGGGGCGACGCAGATAACGCCTTCCACACGGATCGAAAAGGCGTTTGTCATCCTGAGCGAGAGGAGGGCGGTGTTGTGTTGTAGAAATGGTCGTTCTGAGAAGATGGCTGCGAGAAGATTGGACAGAATACGACGCAGACGAAAGAGGAATTTGAACCCACCCAAAGTGCCTGGTATGTCGAACCGCAGCGTCAGACGCTTCAATTGGTTTCCCAGGACCTTGAAATAATCCTCCAGCCCGGCGGTTGGGGGTCTGCTAACATCGATGTCGATGCATTCAGCCCGGAGACAGAATTTGCTCCACGCTAACCATCCAAGCATGTCGGCGGTCAACGCGATGTTGAGTCGTTGCAGATTTGGCGGGGTAGGGGAATCTCCCGGCAAGTCTCCTGGTCCGCGGAATCCGCAGTTCAGGCTGAGGACTTGTAGGGCAGGGAATCGAAGGAGGAGGGATTTCAAAACCTCGTGGGATACGAAGCTCACGCGGGTGAGCGAGAGCGAGGTGACCAATGGGAGAGGTTCGTCGATCGTGGTCCCAAACTCCAAAGGCCCATGGAGGTGCAGCCCACGGAGCTGTGGAAATTCTGCGAGCAGCGGCCAGAGTGTTTCGAGCTGGTCGGATAGAAAACGGGTTGCGTGGAGGCTTCGCAGGCGAGATGATAACGACTCGTGTTGGTGTCCCGTAAGATGGATGAATGAGATGAGATTGCTACCGCTGACATACACCTCGGAGTAGAGGTGATATCGGCTGGCCGCGAGCCAGTTGCGGCAGACCAGGCTACAGACGCGGAGAGCAGCGGGTTGGTCGTGGAGGTTGTCGATGACTAGGTCTACAACTTCCGGAGGAAGTGCCGACATATGGGCGAAGGACAAGGTGTAAAGCACACGTGTTTGATCGAGGAAGACTGGGAAAATGGACACCGGTTCAGTCTAACCTTATGGAGAAAGGAAAAAGAGAACGTCTCACCAGTCGAAGGTCAGATTGCGCGAAATGCGCAGGAAAGCTGTGGCGGAGGCATCGAAATTCAAATATCTGTGTACATTCAAGCGTGAGGGAAACGGCCGACTGAAACGGCCGATTTCCCCAGCCAAAATGCAAACAGAGTCCGGCCAGACGCATCTCGGTCGCCCCATTTGGTAATCTGCAGTTCGGCCTTCAGAAGTTGTCGACGAGAGAAAAAGTATAATCTGACCAGTATATTTGCTGAAGCTGTTCCTCAAGGAGGAGGACCGACAGGCGACCTTGGAATCGACATTTGAGTATCAATTTGAAAGTACGGCAAGGGGATCACTTGCCTGAGTTCGTATGAAAGAAGCTGCGCTACTCTCAGTTCGGTGAGGACGAGTATTCCGTTCTTGTTTCGGACGCACAGATGGAGGGAGAGTAGACGTCCTTGTACGTCCCGGACCAGATTCCGAGAGTCGATGCAGCAAGACGGACGCGGGTAGAGGACGGCCAGCGATTCTAAGGTGCATCTCGAGTCCCCATGGCGGCGTCTTCCACACCGAGGTCGACACACAAAGCGTGCGCCTGCGGCTACCCACCACCCATGTACCCTGGCCAATAGACCCCTCAGACGACACCCACAGGCAGAGAAGCGGCGAGGACGATTGACGTCTCTGCCACGACCTTCCACCGCAGCTGCACTGTCAGGGACGAGCCATCGAATGTCCTCGCTCGTCGGGCTCCGGACGTCGATGGAAACCCTGCGGCACATAGCACGGGACCGATCTGCTTCCCGCAGAAGCCTGCCAGTGTTCAGTGCGGCCAATCCCTGTTTGCTTCGGGACGGTATAGACACCGTTGGGACTGTCGAATGGGATGTCAGCGGCGCCACTCCGAGAGAAGTAATTTCGTACCCACGGCCACGAGCCACGAGCCACGAGCCACGAGCCACGAGCCACGAGCCACGAGCCACGCGCGCCGCGCGCGGAGTTCGAGGGTCCTGCGATTTGTGTACCGAACGATACTTCTCGCATCGTATCCTCAGACTCGTGGCATACCACGGCTACTGGTGGACGCTTCGTTAGCAAGAACGATGGTGACTGCGGAGTGGAGAGAATCACATACCATCCGTCTGTCCCTGGGAGAAGAATGATCCCCGAGTGTGAGCCTTGTGAAGATCGTATCCTCTCGCTGGGCGTATGGTCGGATAACGCAGAAGCTGCTCGAGCTCCCGACTGCCCACGAGCCAGGACAGGGCCACAGTACCCGAATTGCCCGGCAACTCTGAGCGCAGGTCCGCGATAGGTGCCTTGGGTTCATACCCACGCGCACGATTCGAGAAGGCTCTGGTGGGACTACATTCGGTCGTCCAGGCCTGTGGAAGGTTCTTTAGCGAACACGGCGTCCACTGTGGAGAGCGTCACATACGAATCGGAGTCGTCTGCAAGTCGCCTGTCTACCACAGTCGTCCGGGAGTGTCCTTCCTGCCAGGGCTATAGCCGGAGTGGCCCCGTCAAGAGACCGCGGAGGCGTGCTCCCGACTATCTCTACCAGCCAGTGTCAAGCTGGCGGGAGAGTGCGTGGTATAGAGTGGTTGGGAAGTCGAGAGTGGGTGGCTGGAGTACAGACGCGAATGTGGAGAGGATACGGCAACGAAGGAGATGCAGACAACATATGCTGGCACGGACTGACCGCGTTCTCATCGTGATAAGACCCGACATGGAATCCCGCGAAGTGCGACACGCGAGACAATTACAAACGACGCCTTAGGGATGAAGACCGAGGGGTTGGCTGGCTGGCTGGGATGCATACAGCATAATCGACCCGGGGCTGTGGTTGGGCCATAGCCAGGGATTTCTTTGATCATCCACAAAGGGAGCGAGGCTGTAAGGGCCAATACTCCGTCGGGGAAAGTGAGTCATAAGCAGGCGCCGGTTTCAGCAGCAGAAAGCGTTGCAACCACATCAGACGACAAAACAGTTGAAGTTCTGTGAACGAGGCAGGGTCTGTGCCATTTACGGTAGTGATTTCTGATAGGAATGTACAAAAAAAAAAGGAAGAACGCACGGACAAAAAGCGGAAATATTGAATCTCCGATCTCAGCAGAATTGTGGAAACAAAGACCAGGTGGCAAGTTCTCCGCTTCTCCGCGGAGGGCCTGAAATGGAGCGCCCGACGGCGGAGAACTCATCTGATATGGCCCACAGAGATATTTCGAACTCCATACCGGAATGATATGATAGCTTGCCGCTCTCCATGTGCTCCGCCATGAAAATGCTTTTGTTTTGCGTGCTAGAAATCAGAGGGGCGGCCCGTGCGCCTCGAGTGAAACGCGGGCTCGTTGTCCTTGTTCCAATCGCAGCGATTACATCAAGAAGTAAAGATAGCGGGGCCTGTCGTCTTGTAAATTCAATAGAAGTCCTGGATGATGGAAAACTATTCAAACGACATCCGTCGACGGAGGGTGCATACATGAACAGTAGTGCTCAGGTCTGTCGCCAGGAATCAAGAACAGTCGAGTTCCAAAGGAGAAGATAAAGATTTGCAAGATGCTGAGCTCTGCATTGTAGCTTGATCTCATCTACGAAGAGTTAAGACCGCCTGAAGGTGGTGGGTGCGGAAGGACGCGCCATGTGGCAGTGGGAGCTTTTCGGAGTATCCCGCCGAAATTGAAAGTGTGAGGGCTTCTGGAGATGATTTTCATAGAAGCGGGTGGCGCCCAGGACACCAGCGGTACGCGTTGCGACCTAGAGGAGCCACAAGGCAACTGCATCAATGGGGCGGAGCAACGAAACAAAATGCCCGAGGACGACGGGGCCCGAACCCATCGCGTTGCCTGGCGTGAGTGGGAGTCTTGAGGCATGGAGAAAAAAAATAGGGATGGTACGAGGTTTGTTGGGTCATCAGTGATTTAACCCCTTTCGGTCCACCCTCTCTTGCGGACTGCCATCACACACTCACACCTCAAACAGCCCTTCATCTCGTCTTGTCCATATTTCGATGGGCTTCCGTAATCTCTGAAGACTGTAACATATCTGACATTCTCGGCGCCTCCCGTGACATACATTGGCCATCTTTTTCTGGGAGGTCAATTTGCTCATCTCGAGTGTATCCTGCCGACATGGGATCGCCTAACGTTGCTACCCGGTGCCCTGGCTTTGGTCGTTTCACATATCTGTTATTCAAATGCTCCCTCGGACTTTTCAAGCCCGGCTTTTCGATCTCATCCGTCATTGTGCCCGTCAATCTGGATCAATGACTTTATTACGATGTGGGTGGATCGGTGTGGGACGCAGTCACATTTCTTTTGTTCCTTGATCAATCGCTGCAGGGTGACAATATAAAGAAATGATAGATGGCTCTCATGAAGACGTGCCTCTCTCCCTCCCAGAAGCCAAAACCCGCCCGTGGCGAGGTCAACTTCACAGCAGCTCGGACTCTTCTGCTGCACGAAGAATTATCATGTACGGACAAAATCATCCTGTTAGTTGTCCCCACGAGTCTTCTCTTGGTTCTGATCGTATTCTGACGACATGCCCTAGACGCAGCCTCCCTCATCGCCTCCAGTGTGTATGAATAATTCTTTTACGGAACGTCATTCATGGAATTCCAGTGGGCTACTAATGTGGGGTATCTTCCGGCTCAGGTAAGCAACAGCTTTGCTCGCTTCTTTCCTCCAACCGTCCAATAGGTGCATCCGCAAAGCCCACCACTCGTCAGTGTACAGCAACCTTCGATAACAGAACGCGACAGCCTTAAATTTGGTCCCTCCTTACAGCTTCAGGTATGCCCTGTCTTTCTGGTATTTTCACGATCTAAAGATATTCCCAAGCCTCCTCCCACTCCCTTCCTTCACAGTGTTCCTCTCCCCAATGACAATGGCCTCCCGTACGGCTCTGTAGTCGCACCCCTCCCACCTCGGGATATATTCCCAATCGACTTGACCAGCGCAATTGACTTCCACCATCTCTCCCGCAGTGTCGAGGACTACGTCGTCCCAGCGCAAACCCCCATCTACATCCGCCCCACAACGGGCGGCCCCTACTTCTTCCAGCTCAACACTGGCCCCAGCGCCCGCCGCGTGTTCTCCGTCCTACACGATCTACAGACCCTCGTTGGCGCGCCGTTGTCCTTGCACGACTTTCGTACCGGTCTGAGCCTCAAGCTCAGTGCTCAGCGGGCTGTGCGGCAGTATTTCGTTGACCGGAACAGGAGTGGGATGCACCGAGAGGCCGCGCGCGTGTGGCGCAGCTTTCTTAAAGGCAGGGACCTAGTGAATGGGCCTGTTGGCGCAGATTTGTTGAGGGGACATATCTTCATGTGGGGATTCACGCAGGATAATGAAGGGAATTGGATTATTCATGTGGATTTGCCCCGCAGACTGTAGAGCGCGAGGGGGGCGGCGTTAAAAAGTTCTTGAGCTGGTCTCTCATTATCTATGTCCGGGTCTCTGTACACTTACGGTGGCGTGTATTGAATGGGGACTTATTTTCAAATGTAATTCCTGTGTCCGGGGCTGATTCTTTGGCATCAGAAGATGTGGTCGCTGAGAACAGAGTCGGTGTTGTCCTTTTGAGCCGGCAGGTCAAAAATACCTTGGTAACACGCAGTACATCTGAGGGATTCTCATGGGCTGCCAGGACGATCCGATCTGTAAATATCTCGTGCTCTGGCCGAGCTGTGCCGGGCCACATAATTAATCAGTACATTGACGGCGAGAGCCGCAATTGAAGACGATCTACATACTCTTGTGCGTATTTATGTAAGGGTCTTTACTTGAAACAAAAAACTCGCGTTGACGATCCACGGCGTCGAATGGAAGGTCTGAAGAATCAGCGAGGAGTTTGAGAACCGTGATCAACCAGCGGGTTCTGTGATTGGGAACCTGTCTACTGGTTTTGTTTTCAGTTTTCTTTCAAAAAAATCCCTGCTCTCCGCTACTGAGAATGTAAATCACTGCATTGAAACTTCCGGATCGCGACCGGCTTTCTGAGTGATAATTGATGGCATCGCCACTGAGCCCTTGGGCGGCAATCAATATTTTCGACTGATGCCGAGTTCAGCCTCTGGCAGTGGTAGAAGGGCAGTACTAGTTACATACACAATTTGAATGTTAGCGCTCCGAGACAAACTCAGCGTGTACAGCTGGCACATCGAGTCGAACGAGGCAACCATCTATGTACTTCGGTACAAAACTGACCGGTGCCGGATGGCAATGGCTACACGTCCTTTTGTTCTACACACTCTACGCGCAGTTCTTCTGCGGAATTCGCATGACGTCCAAGATGTGGAGCTCTTGCCGTACCGAGCCGACGCCGAATCACTCAACCGATTGATGGCAATCATAATGTTGATCAAATGTGTGGCTTTGAATCAAAGATTCATCATGATGGCAGCAGCTGGCATGCGCGCAGCAGGTCCATGGCAAACGCCTAGCAGCTCAAAACTGTTGATGCTGCGATATGAACATCTGAACGAAAGACTTGAAAAAAGGCGAGATACATCATGACACTATTTCAGCGCCCCAAGTCGAACGAGGCCTGTGGGAGTCACCAAGTAATTTTGAGCTCAATGGTCAACTGCTTCTGTATGCCCGGTAATCACACTCTCGGCTAATATGCCAGAGCTCTTCCCGATATCGGTTGAATTTGGATCCGCCTGAGTTGGGAAGTTCGGTACGGCCATTCGGATACTTGGGAAAATATCAGAGCATGGCGGTATGGGACCACATGAGTCGTACACACGGCGGTGGAGCGAGTCGTCTCCGAATCGGCAATGGCTGCGAATGGCATCGAAGGGAGTGAGCGTAAAGCCGGTAGGTAATTTATAACCGGGGAGCGAGACCGATCGGAGTTGTGGACAGTTCCCCTCCCGAGTCTGAGGAGAGCCTGATAAGTAGAATGGATGACATTTCAGAGCCAACGCGGATGGAGCTTACTTAATATATCTAGTAGCGCCTCCCAGGTAGTGTTTTCCCGGCTCCGGCTTGGGCTTGGCTTGAGCCGGCTCGGGCTTTCAGAATCCTCAAGCCGGGGCCGGAGCCGGACACCCCGGCCGGCTCGGGCCCGGTGATGAATGCGCTCTGAACCTACTATAGAAACACCACTAAGAAACAACAGACTAGATGAGTCTTGATATAGACGAATCTATACCAAAACCAACCAACCACGAAGCTTCCGAAGCGAGTGCAGTCTATTTGACTAGCAGGAACGATGAGTGTAAGTCCCTAGTACAGGGCCTTGTAAAGGTTGTAGGGAATACAGTGATTCAGTCTCGATATCGAGTTACAAGAACATGTTTGCCAATCAAAGTCCTTGATATCAACCAAGAATATCGATTCTAAAGCGTTTTGTTGGATTTTAAGCTTCTCAGCTAGACAATGGTAGTGGTAGTAGTGTTGGCTGTTAGGCCGGTTGCACAAATGCGAGTTTAGGACTATTAATCCCTTGAAACACTGGAAGCGATGTTCACAGCGACCGATACGACACGGATTTGTGTTCCTCACAGATCCAGTTCAATCCAATCACAAGCGTTCATAATCCAATCCAATATCAAGCACTCAATCACACAATCACACACACAATAGAGCCAACAATCAAATAGTTCAGATTTTCAATAGAGATCGTATTACACACACGATGCACCGTCGAAAGCCTTGGACAAAACCCTTAGGTCGCAGCTGGTAGCTTGCTAGTTTGGGGGAGTATCCAGTGCCCTCTAAGGAAGCATCCTAATTACTTTTATACATGAATAGCAATCACATGATATCAACGAAATAATGGCGTGATTTGATGATATCTTGTATCCTTGAGTCCTGATTGGCTAGCTGATGATCGTCGCTCAGTCAGCCAGGTTGCCAAGCCATGATCCCGCGTGGATGTATGATCCAGCACAGGTCCATGACTCGACCGAGTTTGGTTTGGTTGAGATTATGGCACTCCCGCCTTGATATCCTCAAGATACGACTCTGATGAGCCGTAGCTTTCGAACGATACCGATATCATGAGAGTTCATGATACCCCTCCTCTCGATATGAGTATAGTCTGCCACCAATAACGGATCAGACATATTCCCATGCCGTGCGTCCCGAAGTCACCCTAGATCCGTCTTGATACGGATCGACAAGCATTCCAGACCCTTGACCCGACCTGGGCCTTCATGACCAAACAACTCCGAATGTCAAATTGCGTTGATACCAGGGTTCGAACTGTTGACTATGCACCAACGGTCAAGAACTCTTGTATTATTTATCTCCTTTGTTCAATACGAGGTTCGACAACTCCTACAGGTTTCGGAGTGAGCCCGCCAGTCATATCAAGGAAGTATCCTATCAACCCGTGCAGTACTCGTTCGTCTAGACTCAACTGACTGCCTCAGAGCTCAACATCAGTCCATATCAAGATAGAATCACATAAGAACTGAGTGTAGAATCGCGAAAAAGACGCATTTTCAATGGTGCTCAGGTTCCATGCTCATCACCGGCTTGGGCTTAGCCGGCGGCTTCGAGGCACTTGAGTTCTGTCAGGAATTCAATCTTCTTTGGGGTTAATCTGTCAGTTCATACCAATGTATTTCTAGTTCCCAAGTTCCAAGTGAGAATGAAGACTCCAAATGCAATTCCCGAGGGCAAGATCGCAAGATCACAGGTGATGGTCCCCGTGATGGCCATCAGCCTTTGATGTCTCACCCACCAAACTTAAATTTTAAGAATGGCAGATAATGAGCATTTTTCATGTTAGATTTGTGTTAGATTGAGTACAGGTAGGCTCCTCAATGAGCTCTCAAAAATGGTACTGGTAAGCCGGGGCTTAGCCGCCGGCTTACGGCTTGGGAAAACTCAAGCCGGAGCCCGAAGCCGGGGGGTGCATCCGGCTTGGGCTTGGCTTGGCCCGGCTTAGCCGGACCCCGGCTTGGCCGGCTTGGGGCTTCGAGCCGTAGCCGGCAAAACACTACTCCCAGGCAAGCATAGAAAAGAAAGAATCCGAGGTAGGTGGATACAAGCTACAAGTCGGGATCGATCATCGGCCATGGTATACCGAGAGCGGCATCGGATTCCTTACTGCGCGAGTTCCATAGGGTTAGCATCTTGGCACCCACATGATCCAGTCGAAATTCGATTCCAGAGCTGAACACCCGCATCAACTTACAAGTTCGCTTCTGTTCGATGGCATGGAGCTGCGGCGGCTCAATGAATACCAACTGGATCCCCGCGCCGCCCTAGCTGCTCAAGAAGCATCATTAGCGGGTGGCGGTCTTATCGGCTTGGTAACTAACCCTACTAATGCGTCGGTTGCCGCCGGCACCCCGTGTTGTACTGATGAGAACTTGAATAGGAGGTGGCTGACTAAGAGATATAGAAGCCAAACACCAGCCAATGGTTCAAGTCGTACAATGAGACCCTGGCAAGATACATCGCGGTTGCGGACCGCGGTTCGGCATGTTAACACAAGCTTCCAAATTCCGGTGTCTCCCAGTCCCAAAATGAAGTAGCCCAGCTCGAGATATTACCGACTTTTGCGTCTGATGCGGAGACAGGTGGTTGTGAGTGGAGCTGAAAGCCGCGCAAACTTCAACATACCAGCACTTTCATGCGCAGTGGACGCGTCAGGCACTTCTTCGGCGTCGGTCAATGCATTTAGCGCTTGGAAAGGAACGTAAGCCATGTGAAACAAGTAGTTGTAACTCTCACCGATCCCTTGAGATGGCTCTGTTTCATCTTCGTCTTGAACTTTCACCTCGCACACTACGCCATCCGGTCAGATTCAAACCAAAAAGTCAAGGTATGCATGCGAGCAACTCACCCTGCGCAAATAATTCCTCCGTTTCACCCGACAGATGATATAAAGGTTGTCCCAGATGAATGGCAAGTTCCTGACTATCGGGATCAAATCCTTTGAAAGCGTGGAACGTTCGCAGTGCCTTGTAGACCCTCGTGACCCTCGTATGCCAAGACCCTCCCCGGAACGTCATCTGCATCTCTACTGCAGGAAACCCGTGGTGTCCAGCCTCTTCCGCGTTCAATTGATCCTGCCCAGTTGGGTCGAAAGACCAAAACCACGGACATTCAGGCCATCCAGGGGTGTTTGAGCTCTTTAAAAAGTCCTTGGGTGGACACAAGAATAGATAACCCCCGGGGCGCGCTTTGTTTGAAGCCGGTCTCGCTATGCGGGCGAAGATGTACCATTCATCAATGAGTACTGTAGGCTCGGGTCAACTTAGAAAAGTGGAGAACAAGGTACCCCACGGTATGCGTCGTATCCTGAGAGTACTTGGAGTTGCTTGAATGTATGATTGGCCTGAGACATCCACATGTCGCTGATAGTAGACTTGAGTTCAGTGTGCCAGGAGAGAATAGCCCCTTTTCCGAATATGGCCTCCGACTTGTAACTTTGATTCGATTCCGTCAGGTTCTGGGTGGCGATTGAAGATGTGACTGACCGTGTTGATCCATCATCCATTACTGTGACCTGGCTTTGAGGCCATTGCTGTGCATGGCAGGTACGATTCCTGGTTTTTGAACAATTCAGATGGGTGTGGACTTGGAATGACTGTATATGGCTGCCGACAACCTGTAGCTGCCCCGGTTGTGCAATGAATGATTCTCAATTGAGGAGATATGACCCATTGACATGCAGCGACGCCCTGTTGCAATTCCATCGTGATACCACAAAATTTTATCATCACCCACTGTTGCACTGGAGAAATGTCGATCACTCTGGGAGTGATAGATGAGTCCGACAAGATTCATTTGATCAACAGTGCTCTCTGTCCTGAAATGCAGAGTGTCTTCAAGAATAAGTTCACCCATGGTTATACTGAGGATCAGAATAGGTGGCACTGCAATTATATCTGTTTGTCTGCAAAGGTGTGTGCGAGTTCCTCGAGAACCACACTGTGGACATTGCCTTTGGATGTGTCGGTTGAGGTGATGAGACAACCACTGACTTGTGGTCATTTGAGCATTATCCCAGTCATTTGATCGGTAGGTTGTCAAGTGCATTCCAAAGGTGTCTGTGAGACCGGCTTCCAAGTACCCACAAACATTGCAATAAGTTCTTGCATGGCCATATGTGACTTGACTTGACACAGCGCTGAACAGATCATCAAGTCGCAGGCACACAGGTCCGAGAGGAAATTTCGTTGCGTCCAATGCTGTCAAAGACTCCCTGGCTCTATCTCTCGGTATCTCGGGAGTTCCCTCAAGTGCAACCATCCAGTTGGACCAGAGCCCAAGTACTGGATTCAGACCGTTGAAATTTGTGGTCCATCTCTGTCTGTCAGCTCGCCACAAATGACCCAGTGGAGTGAAAAGTGCATCATACCCACAACTCCAGTTCACATTGTCCCAGACAAGGCCAATTGGACTTCCAGTTGAGCTCAAACCTGCCTGCATTTCAGTGCTGTTGTGATGCTCAGTCTTTTTTATCTTTGAATTTCTTGTATCGATATCGGTCGTTGCACGGCGCCTGGTCCCTCGTTTCTCAGAGTCAACGCTGGGTTTCCAGGTGTCATAGAGATCTGGGGACATATTTGAGAGGTTCCTATGCTCCCGTATAGCAGGATGTATGTGTGCTGGATCACCATCGTCTTTGCGCCACTGCAAATAGGAACGTAGAAGTTGACCACGGTAGAACCCAGTGACCTGCAAGGGAAGTTCACCATTACACTTCAAGGTGGTAATTTCATCCAACATCTCAAGCTCACGGAATTCCTGACGAAGAAATCCAGTGATTCCGCCTGTGATCATCTTCTCATCAAAGCCTTGAATGATGGCTGTTCCTGATGCTTTGGTTCCTCTGGAGAGTGCGACATAGTAGGCCATGTGGCTCTGACAATTATTCAAGTGGCAAACATTTGGATTTCTGGACTTTCCCTGTGCCCCATAGTCAGTCATTGAGAAGTTCTGCAAGACTGGCACTTGTTCTCTGTTCAAACTCAACAATGAATCATCCTCAAGCAGTGCTGTTGTTTTCATAGTTGCTCGTGGCAAAGGCACAACATTCTGTGGCAGGTCTGGAATTTGTATGGGCCGCGGCGGATTCACCAGCTCTACAAAGAGGGTTTCTAGTATCGGTTTTCCATGAGGACCAAGAGATTGATTCCATCCACGCACGTATGCCTCTTGACCTTTGGTTATACAGAGTTCAGTTGCATCATTTGATTTAATCATGACAGGCATGCCCATGCATAGACGCAAGCAGCCGGGAACATGCTCTGCCGTCGCTGAGGGGGTTGCCATCCAGAGCTGCTCCTGCAACTGAGGACCAATTCGCCGGACTCGGGCTTGAGGACAGTTCTTCCACTTCTTTCGATCGACATTTGCTGCACTCATTCGGTCAACAGAGTAGAATCCATGGAGCTCTTGGCCAGTGTCGGCGGCAAACCTCTCCGCACCCAATTGATTTATTGAGTCTTTGTGCACATTCCAGGCAGTGATCACAGAGACATTTCTGAATTCAACAGAGTCCAAACGTGGATGACCCGGCTTGTCGCTTGCAACACGGGTTCTTAAGAATTCAATATCTTGAGCTGTGCATGCACGATATCTCATATTCTCCAGTGCAGTGCGCAGTTTTAAATCGTCTGCTGTAGACGTACTCTGTCTCATATTCTGCCGGAGAATCACGACAGTGTTGAATTGGTGCCAAATCATCCGACCCAGAATTGAGGCTTGATCGAACTCTGTATTCGCATCTGCAAGACTAACAGTTTTCAAGGATGCATATAGAGCAGGGCCACGAGTCGGTGGCAACTGTGCAAAATCACCCGCCAAAATCACATTCAATCCCCCGAATGCAACATCATGGATATTTCTGGCCTTAGCAGCCTGACTTGCAAGGATTTGCAGATCATTGCAGGACACCATGGAGATTTCATCAAGGAAAATATACTCAACACCTTGGATACGTTCATTGACAGCTGCCATTGCAGTTGTCTCATTACGAATTCCGTCAATGTCATCTCTATTTTTACGCCCAGTTTCTCGGGGCACCTTGAAGACAGAATGGTAAGTGGAGCCATTTACAAGAGCTGCGGTTGACCCTGTGGGTCCAAGGAGCATGAATCTGTAACTTTCATTCCTCATTTCAAAAAATTGGCTGATTGCCTTGATGACTTGTGATTTACCTGAACCTCCCATGCCACCTAGATACATTCTCAGCGGTGCTGATTGGACTGCTGAGGCATGGTCCGCTACAATTGTAAATGCTCTGGTCTGTTCGGGGTTCAATGTGAAGCACTTGCAGCATTCCAGCTTGATGTTCATGTTTGAGTCTGCATCAACATTTTGGGCAGAGGTGAAATAGTTGAATGGCAGCTCTTCTACTTTGTTATGTGTAGCCATAGTGGATTGTTCAGCATGACCAGCATAGCTCACGGGCATATTTGCCAATTTGTTGACTGTGAGCAGCTTTCTCTCGGCTTCCACAATTTTTGACCAGCTCGTTTTAGTTTTGACAGGTGGAGTCAAAGGTTCGGTGCGGACATCCATGATCAAACCATCAGTTGTTTTATTAAGCCATTTGCAACCAGCAAGTATGGACCTTATCTCCTCCATCTGCGCTTTCAATTTACGAGATTTGGGACCAATTTCATTGGCAGAGTAATCTTCGAATTCATCCAACTCATCATCAATGAAGTCTAGAACATCATCCTTGTGGCCCAGGATGGTTTGGTTGAAATGGCTTGAGGGTTCAAATTCTGCTTCAGCCAGCTTGCGTTTTATGGCTGCATAGTGATCATCTCGTGCATCATTGCATTCAAAACGAAGGTTGAAGTTCCTCAACAACTGTTGTTGCCGTTCAGTGAAGGTGTGATCATTAAAGGTTTCATCCCAAGTGGAGGACACATCCTTGAGATCTCTTGGTGAACGCCAAGGTTTAAACATTGTCAAAATAGATATACAGTAATATTCACGGTCTCCACGGTCTGATCGTGGAATTGCACCACCCATGAAATTTGGGATAATCATATTGAGCCTTGAAAAGTCACAGTAAACACCATGAGTGTCCTTCTGTCGGTGGTCTCCAATGAAGGGGTACTTGAGTGGTGTAGTTTTTGCATCATCAGGTTCAAATTGGATTTTATCTTCTGATTCATTGGTACTGCTTTGAGTCAAATCTTGCTCTCCATCAATGAAGGAGGAGGAGCTATCTGAGTCACTGATATCTTTCTCAAATGCACTGTACAGTTCACGCTCCTGCAGAATATGCTCTTTTTCCGATTTGGTGAATGCCCTCTTCTGATGTGATTGAATCCACTCATACAAGTTGACGGAGTTGTAGACCACCGGACGCATTGTGTAATCATCGACAATTGAAGATGCAATGATGTCTCCTCTCTTGTTCCGGAGGGTTATGAAGTCCTCGGGAGTGTCATCAAGGTCCATGGTCAAATTATTTTGCAAATCTCTTGCCCAATCTCTTTTCACATAGGCCACATAAGTACGCCAGCTAAAATTTGCGTACTCATGACTAGCATAGTGATCCGGATTTCCAAGGAGATAGAGGGATGCCATTGGACTCCCAATTTCCATCTTCGTGGACATTGAATTGACCATTTGTCTCATAAGTTTTCTTGTGGTATTCTCGTCAGCGCTGGTACTGTCAACATTATCCGAGTTCCGATCGAACACATCGTAAACAGAGGCAAATGCCTGGTATGATTTGAGCCCCAACTTTGAGACATAATCAGATACATAGGAAATGACAGCTTTAACTGCAGTACCAGACAAGAGGCTAGTACAGTCTGTGTTGCACCGAGAGAAATAGGTAATCAAAGTATTGATTGTATTCATGTACGGCTCCCGATGTTCAAAAGTAATATGACCATCTGGATCAACCACTGTTTCCTCAACAACATCACGAGGAAATCGAGCCTTGCAGACACCAGACTTGGTGAGGCACCCTCGCCGTTCTTGAATCCGAACTTTACTTTTGTTACGTTTTTTAAGATGCCGCCAATCTTTCTTATTGTTCTCCTCTTCAGCATCTTTCACTGAGTGCCGACAGCTGTGAATATTGGACCGAACCAGCAAGTCATCCACCTCATGTTCATATCTATCCCACCATTCTAACAACCGGTTACAGCCCCCACATGTTCCATTGCACTTATCAGTGTCACATAACGGAGGAGGAGACTCAGGAAATGTTAATGTGGGTGCCTGGTACTTGTTATTATCTGGTGTGGCATCGGAAGTCTGCGAGTCAACACCCACTTGAGCTTGCACATCAGCGAGTTTGCCATGGTTGAATTTACCTTGATGGGTTGACTCGAGATATGCCATGAGCCTCATTGTAAAAATGCTATCTTCAGCTGTTAACCTGTCTCGGATATCTTGGGGTGACAGTGCATTTTTCACCCAGATTAAACAATGTGAGTGAAGTGTCAGCCGGCCTTGCTGTTCAACAACTGCATAGAAGCCCCCAGTGTGACCAAATGCACCAGCGTCCTCCTTTTTCCAACACAAAATTTCTTCAATGAATACCTCCATCATATAATGAAAAAATCGTGCAGCTGCGACAGGATTTTTAGACATCAATCTGTAGCGCTCATCAGCAGATTTTATCTCAGGTCTAAAGAGGGTATCCTCCTGGGCATAATACAGTGCAAGGGGATGACTACTGTCATTCCAGGACATGGTTACAAACCAGCTTGGAGCCCCCATAAAGGCTGTGCTGGACCAGATTTCGTTCCGCATATGCCGTTTGCTTGTCGCAGAACCAGGTACATAGGCTCCAATTCCATCAAGATCATGCATGAGGTCAAAACAGTCTTTCTCCTTGTCAGTCTCGGGCCGAACATGGAGGCCTTCAACAAGGCGGTCAGCAATATTGCCCGACACCTGGTGATCTATTCTGCGCAATCTTCGTGCAACATCAGGAAAATGTGAACGCTTAACAAAAGCTTTGCTACCGACTGATGACCCTCTTAGTTGCTCATGGTTGAATGCAATCATGGGGAAGTACATATCGGTCTGGAAACGCTTATCGTGGTACATCAGTAAATTTCCTTTACGGCTAAGATCTGAAGTCTTATATTTGTGGCTGGGATGGCCAATTCCACCTTTACCATACGGGAATAACCAAGGAAACATTCCAGGATATGCTTCAACATTTTCATACATGGACTCTGGCATGTCGCTGCGTCCAATACCCAGCATGCTTCCTTGTCTCGTGAGATGCTGGAGTGCCACAGCTTTGATTGTGTCCATCGTGGCCGTAGAGTATTCGGCCCCAGTCAAACCATGAACTGCAAATGAGCAAGGACCTTCTGAGGTTCCGTGTTCTTCATTGTCATCGTGAACACTTCGGGCAACGGCTGGGATGGAGTCCTCTGGATCTGCATTGGTTCTTCTGTAATCGACTGTGACAGGAATATCATGATGCTTGTATGACAACAGATTTTCCTCAGATATTTCAAGGTCTGCGTAGCCCTCATGATTCAATTTCAACCAGTTCAACGCCGCTGCAACTTTATCTCTGCGGACCAGCATTGGAGTTCGATCAAAATCCTCCTGAGTTGGGGCTGCAGAGCCGGTGAACACAAAAGCCAGGATCTCACTCATCTCCTGTTTTGAGGGAGGTAACTTCAAGTAAACTTTCAGAACCGGCTGAGCAAACATGATAGCATTGGCATGCATTCGCACTCTGCCAGAATTGACCCGCATAACACATCGGTTATGTCTTATCTTGGCAATCATGACACTCTCGGCATAACTCAAGTCTTGCAACTCTTGCGGAACGGGTCCCAACCAGCCATGGTTTGCCAATGCATTCTTGGGGATGGTCCGAGAACCCAGAGAACCTTCGCAGTAAACACATAAATGTGTGCATCCTTCTGCAAGGACAGGCCCAGAAAGTTCCTCAATTGCGTCCCTGCAATGAAATCGCTCCTTTCTGGTAACTCCTTGAGCACACAGAACATCCAATGACCCAGAAAAATCACTGAGCTGCGAAAGTTTAGTTAAAGGATAAAGCATTCCACATACAGCACAACCAGCCTCAACGAACTTCTCGGGGAGGAATGCAGTACAGCTGCCAGTCAGAATACGATGCAGTTCTGATTTCTTGAGAGGTTCGGGAGGAAATGGTGCTGGTAACAATTCATTCAAATCCCTTTGCCGTGCATATCTGAGTTGAGCAGCCTCCTTGGCTCTCTGCTCATTCTGGTGGTGTTTGAATGTGTCGGACATGGTGCAGAGCACAGTTCTTCTTTTTGGCTTCTCTTCCGACTCCGGTGGCTGCATGAACCGCATTATCGAGACAAGGGATCAACAATTGCTCGAGTCACAGGAATGGTTGTTCACAATTGCCTGTGATTCCACTAGTTTATTTTTCTGGTACAGGTGGACGCCATGCAGGTCAGCAGTGTGACGCAACTCATGGGTTGTCAAGAGGCTCAGAATTTGACTCAAAGGTATATCCACAGCAATGAAATTTGGGTTTTTTGCCAGCTGGATCTGAATGTCAGTCCGTAGGCACTGTATTTCAAACATGAAGGAGCCATGATTGAGGTTTTCGATGCCGTGACTATCTATGATGTGGGGAACAACTAGGCTGGCTGAAAATTTACCGTGAACTCGTCTGCCGCCTCCCAGAAGGTTGTGGGCAGGCCCATGATCCACAGGCATCACATGAGTTGGTAACAGCTTTGAATTTTGTAGAATCCAAGTGATACGGAGTCCAAGAAATATCGCAGCAAGAATGAGGAGTGAACAAATATGGCGGTATGATAGCGTGACCGGAGCACATGGGATTCTGAAAAAATGGGGGCTATCTAGGCCATCTGCCATAGGTTTCGCAACGAATGCATTTGATCTCATAATACAATTATGCACGTTGACTGTGTCATGGACCAACGGCGAACTATGCATGCCACTCGAAGGAGGGCGGGGAGTCATAATCGTCACATTCCCAGCAACACCCGGAAAAGCTCTACCGTTCAACACGGTACAGCCATCGGAAGTGTGCGGTGCAATGTTAAAGATCGTCGTTATACCGTCTCCGGCAGCCTCGCTTGCGCAAAGGCACAAAGTAACGGGTACCCAGAGGGCACCAGGATGACTAGTAGATTGTGTAACTGCGATAGCTTTGATCAATGAAAGTAGGAGAGGGAGAGGACAAAACTGACCATCCCATATGTAGATGCCCTCACAGATGCAGTGGCAAATCACCATCTGCTCGCCGGCCTCGTCTGAATCATAATTGGTCAACAGGAATTCAAGACGTCAGAGATCGGCACACATACTTGTCATGTAGGCAGATGCCCCAAGATCGGGGGAACCAGCACACGCGCCGCCGCCGCGTGCTGCAAAAGAAGTTTGGGAACACACAGCAACGAGCATGATACAGCATACCGGAGTATAAAAGGCACGTAGGCAAGAGGGAGGAGACTCTGATGCAGGCCCCCGACGGTGGCGAGAGGAGACGCGGAGTATTCTCAAAGACTGAGCCCGAGATGCCGGTATTCACCAAAGCAGAGTAGGTCCAACGAGCAGAGAAAGCGAAGGAAAGGTGGGTGTGACCACTAGAATCCCAGAAAAGCCCCCACAAGCCAATAACGGAGAGATTCAGGAGAGGTAGACAGAGCAGACAGAGCACGACCATGGGCGGAGAAAGCAAGAGATGCTGATACGAATCGGAATCGCTACCGAGGCAACCATCTGCTTACCGGCTGATTGCCATCCATCGTCTACCTCCCCCTGCCTTTTCTGCGTGTTATTTGCGTGTTATTGCTATGTGCAGTGGACTAGTAGCGGGTTTTGTGCAACATACAGAGTCCCGAGAATAGGAAGACAGACGGTAGGTGGACCTCTCGAGGCTGTCGCCGGACGGCATCCACATGTCAATGTCAAATGTCAAACTTGGAAGCGGACTTCGGAATGACCGGGTGCTGTCCGTTCACACTCTGCAAGGATGTATCTGGCGCTGAATTCTATGCATATATTCAAAAACCTTCTACTCGGTATTCAGACCTGTGAAAGAATACTTACCTACCGGCCGAGCTAAGTACACGAACGTAGTACATACGGGGATCTAAGAGATGAGCGGCAGCCCGGATCATGATCCGCATGCCAAATGGGCATCGAGGATGGATTGATGGAACGGGGGGGTTCATAAAGAACGATTCCTAATCAAGTTAGGAATCGTAACATTCACGGATGTCGTAGGCGCATCATCCCCATACGATTGCCAAGGTTCACATTCCATGCGACTGTCCGGCAAAAACGCAACCTCGACGTGATCACGGTGATTCTCAACTCGAAAATTGGGCCTGGGACTGAATAAGACCGCTCCAACCCGCATATTGGGGGTTTGACCTAGATCAATATCGATTTCGTGGAGTTCGGAAAATGCCCCAATGCTGATCCAATGGAAGTCGGATATCGACAAGACCACCAAGGCTTTCGTCTCCCAGGTTGAATCACTCCAATCAACCTGGCCACGGAGACTGCAGTCCAGCCCTCGGAAATATAATGGTGGGGCCTTGATATCACTCGGGTCGAAGTCAATGCAAAGTCTACCAGATGAGCTACGTATCCAGCGGGTCCCACCCTGACCGGTGTGAATCGGCTGTGTCAACCAGGATTGGGCACTCACAAAAAACGAGCCGAACTCTGCGAAAACATTCTACTTGTGTGCGATGAACTCGGAGCAAGGACCTCAGCTGCTTAGGGGGATGCCACTGACCTTTAATTCCAACTGCTTTTGGGGAATGTATTGAATATCCAAGTCAAAAGTATAGCGGCACATACCCAAAGCGCCAGCAGATAAATCTGCATAATAGTCGATGCCTGATGAAGGTCCCAGTAGTCCTTGTAAGGCATCAGATCTACGCGAAACCTGCGTCAATTTCCGCCATTCAAACGGACGCGAGAGACGAACCATCATGTGCAATAACAGCATGCGTCCCAGAGATACCAGACGCGCCAAAGATCTGAAGGATGTTTGGATGCCTGAAGGTGGACCACAAATTAGCATTGCGTAGCAAGAACTTTCAATCAGCACTCACCAGACATTCGCATGTCGTGAGATGTATCCACGACAGTTCTATAAGTATCTTACATAGAATTAGTGCTGGCCAAATATGAATATGATACGCTAAATCCCGTATTATATTCATATCCATATCATATTCACCTCACCGCACTTGTATCGTATTTCTAGTGTATCGTATTCACCATGGTGAATACGATACAAATATATTTTGGATATATTCAAACATATTCTACCCCGCATGAACCACCCAGTCCAGGCCCTTGTGAGTCCCCACTTGGTCGTGTCTTGGCCCAACATTGTGTCACAACATTGGCTGACACACTCTCCAGCATTGTAATGTCAACCAGTAGCTAACAAGTTCATGGAGAAGAAGTATTCGGACCAAGGATCACTCGGCATTCAGATCAAATTTCCATTTTGGGTATTTTGCACAAGCAAATCACTGTTAGCAAAGCGGGACACCGGTGCCGATCATCAAGATCATTATCAATTCTGTGATTGCCGTGCTCTCCGAGCCTGATTTGAGCCTCATTGCCAGTGGCCGGCGTATCTGAATATATTTCAATATGCTCACTGCATATTGTATTCATATCCACATTTTATCGTATTCACATTCAGACGTATTCATATCTGATTGGACCCCAGAGCTCATATCATATCCATATTCACCTGAATATATTCAAAATATATTTTCCCATATCGTATTTTTGGCCAGCACTACATAGAATGCGGGGCAGTGCGTGACAGCGCAACCGAGAGTTACACACCTTCAAGTTCTCGGCATTTTCCCCCTCAAATAACATCACCGACCTCTCTGTATCGTCCTGAATGTGGGCAGAAAACATGCGCCGGCGCACGACAGTGACGCCTCGCCTCCGCAGCCTCATGGCGTGTTCTTCGCCCAAATGAATCTCTCGCTGCAGATCGATATCTCCTCGGCCAATCCACTTGAAATCTGAAGTGGACGCTGATTTTGTGTGGCAAGTGATGGTTGGGAAGGAGCCTACATACGCTCACGAGGCCTCTGCACGGTGTTGTGTATGTGGACCTCGCTTGTGAAGGTGCCACCCATAACGCGTAGGTGTCGGGAGTGCGGAAAAAAGGCGCCCTCGCATCTGCGTCAAGCAGGGTGAGATTAACTGGCACGAAGTGCACAGGAGGACCCACCCCGCAGGTTCGACACTTTCTGGGACAGATCCGGCATCGGAGGGAGGACCGGGGGGGGGGGGGGGGGGGGGGGGGTACTAGCATCCATTGGAAGTCGTGGTGAGAGCAGGAAGGGAAGCCGCCAAACCGCGAGCGCAGCCTCAAGGCTGTTTTTGTTCGTTGCCAGGCTGAATTTTGAAATAGTGTTCACCACGGGTCACCCGCGGGTATTCAGGCGACGACCGGCACCCGTATCCGCAACGTACAGTATACCTGACCTGTACCACCGGGTACGGGTCATGACCCGACCCCTCTTTTAAGCGGTCAGCGAGGTCTTGTGCTCTCAAAAGACTGTACAGCCACCCCTCCGACGCAAATTAATGGCTTGAATCTGACCCGCACGGGCGACGCGTTGCTCAACAGCGACCCGAGCCCGTACCCGGGCAACCCGAACCCGCGGTCCGGACCGATTGACATTCAGCACGAAGAAGCAAGGGACACACCATCTCCATGCTAGTTTGTCCGTAAACACCCCTCTCAGAAGCTGGATGTGTCCATTCGGATGCCAATGTCGCAAAGGAAAAGGACCAAAACAATCGCCGGGCCCGCAACACTAGCAATTCCGTACATGCCCGTTGTACATCGGTCTTCGCTCAAGGGGAATGAAATTCGCGACTATCACCATCGATCCCGAATATATTCCAGCTGCCAAACCGGCGAGCGCACGGCCGATGATGAGCCCGGTAGAGGTGGGCGCGGCACCGCAGAGGAGGAAGCCAGCTTCGAAGAGTGTTATAGCTGCTACAAAGGTCCATTTCACGGGGAGGAATGTGTAGAATTGGCCGAAGAGGAGCTGGGTCACGGCTGTCGTCTGTCGACGAGGTGAGGTGAGGTGGAAGGGGAGGTGCAGAGCGGTGTGGCTACATACCAGGAGATAACTTCTCGTGGGTCAGCGCAAAGAAACAAGAGGAGGTAGGTTGAGCACGCACGCAGAGCCATACCACCCTACATCGTCCAGGGAGTGGAAATGATCAGTGAGAATGGCCGTGGTAACGATCATGTTCTCCTTTTTAAAGCGGTATGAGTCTCTGTCTTGAAAGAAATCGGCACACCATGCACCAGAGAAAGAATGAAAACCGACAGACAGAGCACGACCGTCAACAGAGCGAGCTTCATGATCAAGCCCCCTGGATACTGAGCCTTTCCTGCGGCGTCAGAGTCTCCTCTCGTTCAGCGGCAGGGGAGTCGGGGGCATGTATCGTGGCCGAGAGACAAGGTGGTTGCTCAAGGAAGTTCCGTGCCATCTGAAAATCATCGATGATTGGAGAAAAGATAAGTCCGGACTCCGCATCAGGAAAAAGTTTTTTGCACAGTAGCTGCCACTCATTGTTTGATAGCTCGGGTAGCTGCAGGAGCCCTGGTAGAATTGGGTGAGATGCCTGGTAGCCCTTGGTAGCTTCAGTAGCTTCTGGTTTGTAGCCTGGTAGCAGCAGTAGCTCTTCACTCAGTGCTTAGTAGCACCTAATAGACCCTCCCCTGAAGTCAGTAGAACTGGTAGACTTGTGCAGAGTGCTCAGTAGCACCCAGTCTGAGATGGTGAGCTTTTGGTGAGCTG
The DNA here is from genome assembly GCA_029378245.1 of Roridomyces roridus. Lineage (NCBI taxonomy): Eukaryota > Fungi > Basidiomycota > Agaricomycetes > Agaricales > Mycenaceae > Roridomyces > Roridomyces roridus. The sequence goes on along the minus strand of JARKIF010000022.1, from coordinate 830,591 downwards.
TTGAAATACAACACAAGTGGTGTGACAGAGCTCATAAATACTGCAATGTTCATAGAGTGCTTGTAGTGATTCAATTTCCAAAAAAAAAATCCAAAAAAAAAAAAAAAACTACTTGTCAATGAAGAGCAAGTCACACTCACAACAAGTTCAAGTCTTGAACCACTTAGGCCACGCAGATTTGATTGACTTTTGAGTCAGTTTTGACTCTCCCACCCAATAACAAGACCGGTGTCAGACAGAAATCAAATATGTGCATGTTCCGAGAATGAGTCAGTAGAGCAAGGGAATTACTTGCAAGTTGCAAGTGCCAACACAGGTGGCACCCTGTTATCAAGCTTTTCTCGGACTTTGGCAAGCTCAATTAGTCTAGTAGTTTAGTTGTCTGATCATAGAGATTGTTATTTACCGGAGGTCTCCCGTTCGAATCCTGCCCCTGACAAATGTCAAAAAATTCCTCCCTAGCTTTGGAACACCATAGAAGCTTCTCTTTTGCAATCCAATTAATTGTTCATTATTGGGCGACCCTGCCTAGTCGCGCTGGTAGCTCGAGCTACTGAGAGCTACCGGGCGTTGGCAGGTGGCTACCAGGAGCCTAGTAGAGGGGTACTTGGCTACCCAGCTACCGGGGCTCCGGAGAACTACCCGAGCTACGTATCCAAGTGCATTTTCTGCTGATGCGGTGTCGATCCAATGTCGATCCCTGTCTGTCTTGAGGCGACTTCAGCCGAACACGGCACACCGGAGAACAAGCTGGGCGGCAAGCAAACCATCCAGCTTCCGCAATGAGCCCGAGAGTGGGTTTGATTGACCATTGGTGGGCTACAGTCTCGCTGCCTCGACGTTTGCTCGACGTGGTGGGAAAGCTGCGTAATGATGCTGATGTCGTCGGGCCGTCATGTGTCGCATCAGATCTTGATCAGATCTGCTCTTTGCTGAGGTTTGCTCCCGACCACCACCCTCGAGGGGCCTCGACGCAGCCTCCGTCAGACTCTCTCTCAGGAAGATGGAAACTCCTGGCACTGTCACTGTGATTCAGAAACACTCTTCTTGTACACACTGTTGTAGAACAGGGCTAGAGGTAGCTCTGTCAGTTGAGTTCGAAGGAAATCCTTACAAGTTCACCACTTGGGCGACACACAAGGTATGTAGACGGACTGCCGAAGGCCGAGCAACGTGCTTATTTACTCGGGCAACCAGAGTAGACTGTAGGCTACTAGCAATTAAGACAGTGGAGGTCGAAGAACAGAGATTCAGTTCACACACGGTGAGTATCACACGAAGATGGTCAAAGTAGTAGTCAAAGAGGTCTGATTCAAATGGGGGCTATCTACGGCTAATATATAACGGAGTCATTACCAAATGAGTCAACTCGGGTGCGGGACAAACACGATCACATGCGCGTGAGTCCCGAAGTTGAACCGAGATCGGGTCGAGTGAGTCAGAATTTTCTGATGAGAAGGGAATCAAGTATTTACCCGGAATGTACCCATATCCATAACACACACAACTCCGAGAGCTGAGATCGTCGACCCTTCCTACTGAATCCTACATGCTCTCACATCTAAAGACTGCTGCGTCTTTCTCCTACCAGGCTTTCTCCTACCAGGCTGCCATTCAATCACCTGTATCACAGGCTTTACCCTCTCCCTGCTATTACCCGCCTCCTTCTCGACTATTGAATCTTTTCGATGCCGACATCGGGTGGACGACTCATGCGCGGGCTGCAGCGCAATCCTCCCACCGAAATGGCCGTTTGCCCGCAGACTGCACTGGTCATACGACATCCACTGAGCTACAGGAATGGCCCATCACTGGGACTGGGAGCACTGCCTTGCGACATATACGTACCCTGGGCATGTCGGAAGATGGGACCACCCCCAAACCTTCAGATTGCATGCGCTCATCATAATTAACGAAGCACTCACGCCACTCTGTTCTTACCAAGACCGCATCCTTTGACTTTTAAACGACTGCTTCTATGCCGGTGGTCGTGGGTTCCTTCAATTGTCCAGCGGACTTTCGGCGGTGCGTTACATCTTTTGATATACAGTGGTTACTCCCGAACAAGCCGGGTTCAATGTTGAGCGGCGCACATCATGATACTGAGATGGAGTGCTTCTCGTTGCAGCGCGGAACCATTGAGTCAGGCACTGAGGCAGCAGTGGAGCCAAGTATGTCCCTCTCCAACTGAATGCCAGCTTCCAACTGATAAACCTGCTTCGCGATCCACGGTTCTCCCGCCAGCACTGTAACAACACCCACGCGCGAAAATGTCTTTCATCCTCGCCACGGGCCTCGCAGAGGGGCTTCTCGAACTCGGACTGTTCGGCGTGTTCACAAGTCTGTTCTCTGCGGTCATCTACCTCTTTGCGGCGCGTGGGCTAATCTGGAAGCGGCCTGTGGTCTTCATTGTCCCCGCCCTGGTGGGCCTTTTTCTGGCTGTAACTGCTGTAAGTCCGTCGTTTCTCACTTCCAACGTGTTTGACGCACATGGTCAATAGCACTGTATCAACACAATTCTGAGTCTCTATTTTGTTTTCGTTCATCTCGGTGGCGGAGTTCCAGGGGAGCTGTTTTACCTGACTCTCAACTCCCCACTTTCTCTTGCGCATATCTCGTGCGTGGCCCGTCTGTCGTCCTGGATGAGAGGACTAACCGCTCATTGACGTGCAGCCTGGTGGAAGTAGCTACATTCATCGTGGACTCGCTCGTGGTAAGTATTTCAATTTATTCTCTCCCTCAGTGCGCCCTGACCCAAAATTCCCAGATCCATCGAGTCTATATCGTCTGGTCATCCAACAAAAAAGTCATCATCTTCCCTCTTTTCTTTATCGTCTCCCAACTCGGTGGGTACCCAACACCGAAACCAACTGCGAACTTATTCAACGATTCGACGACAGTGAGCGGGACCCACATCATCGTCGACTTTTCTCGCGAGACGCTACACAACTTTTACTCGCTATCTAATCCCTGGGTCGTTGCCAGCCTTGTTTCGTCCCTCATGTACGTGCCCCTGCGTACTTAACCCCGCCTCCTTCACGCATTACTGGTTACAGAATCAATGTATACAGTACGGGTATGATCATCAACAAAATGTGGCCCATGTCCCGGTCCTTGGAGAGAATCACCGGGAGTCGGAGTTCGGGAAAACGTCTCAAGGTATGGGGTCCCGCAGCGAGTCGTCCCGATTTAGACTAATCACGCTACCCAGCGCGTCCTTGCTGTAATGGTCGAGAGCGCAGTACTACAGACGTACGTCCCCTCTTCTTGTTTCACCTCGAACCTAACGCAAAAACACTGTCTACAGAACATGGACCATCTGCATCCTCGTCTCCTTCCAGATCGGGCTTCTCATCCAAGATGTATTCACTGCCCTGCAACCGGTCGTATTCGGCATTTCCCTACTCCTCATTCACGCGAGGGTTGGGTTGGGATGGGCGAAAGAGTCGCTCAGCTCTGAGGCGACGGGGTTGACGGTCAACTTGAATACCACCACCATGAGAACCCAGCGCCCGGAGGAGTTGGAGGATGATGTCTTTGAGAGAAGGAAGCAGTGGGCTCGGGAGAGTGCGGTTTAAATGGAGAACACAACGGAGACGGACTCGATTATTTATGGAAACAAAGGAACGAAAGCTGGACTTCGGACTGTATTGTATTGTACTGTATATATTTATGTATTGGTCGTCCATATGTATTCTCCAGGTTTGCGGGCCTGAACGTTGAATACGGGTCAGTCCATCCGAATTGAGATCATCGCCGTACTGGGTTCATTGACCAGTGGAAGGAGACCGCCGAATCCAGGGTAATCTCCTTACTTCCATTCCAAGGATCGCTGCTCAGTAGCCTCACGTCCATGGCTACTATCCAGTCCCAGAAATCGTCGGCGCGCCGGCAGGCTCCTCCCGAAGTTAGTTGTTAGAGGCTGAGTATATCACTAAGAGACGTAGGGACAATGCAATGTGCCCCCCGGCTACAGTGGGGCGCAAACCATTGTGCTCTTTCTGACACAGTACTGTGGCTCAAGTGCACAATGCAATGTGGCAGGGAAGAGTGAATTTGGAAAAGAATATGAAATGGCAGAGGCAGGGATCGAACCAAAAACCTCCTGAATCTTGTGATCATTGCTGAACCTTTAGGTTTGGCTACCCAAGGGATTGTCGTTCGTGTCCATCAGAACAAATTTGTACAAACTGATTGACATGTTACTCATCCAGATGATCCTCCCTGACTGGTCATGTCCAAAACCCGGCCGACAGATTCCAAAAAGACTACTTGATTTTCAAACCATTCTCTACAATCAAACACTCCTTCCAACTCCCAGTTTACAGATAGACCCTCTGAGCCCGGAATGCCTTTTGTCTCGGAAGCCACACAATGTCCGTGACGTGGGAGGAAGATGATATGGGTCTCCGTCTCCGCCATCGGCCCGGCTGCTTGATGTGACTCTGTACACAGTGTGGGCCGTCTTGATCCTTGCTTTCTCTGCAGTGTTCATCGTCAGCGGTCACCGAGTCCCCCGTCGTCCTTTCCAAGTCCTTTCGATGCTTCAAGTTTGCCTTTGGACCTATTGGTATAAGTATATATCCATCCTGTATCCATCCGAATTTGCCTGATACTACCTACCTGCTACCTAGTACCCATGCCATCTCTGGTGTGCATGATTCAACCTGAATTCAACCAAAACTCAACTGCATTCCAATATTGATTTGAGCATAACATCATCACAGCCGCTGCCTGTCACTTGCCTTCTACCGCGACACTTTTTCTGTTCTCTTCCACGGACCACAGCTTGCCGCAAGCTTCAAGGCCAAATCCTGGGCCTTGGGCTTGCGAAATACTATTCACTCTTGTCTTTCAGCAACTCATCCACGTCGATGTCATGACTCCAGTTGTCCTTCCACGCCGGCTCTCTACGAACCCCGTGGATGTTCACTCGAGCCTACCTGCCATTCAGCAAATCCACCGACGACAGCACCCCTTGATTAAGCAGAACAAGCCGCTTTTAGCTCTAGCTACGCTGACACCCTCTCTCAGCCACAACTAGTGCACCCTCGAGTCGACAATGGATTGTGTAATTTGTGCTGCTTCCTGGTACATTGGCCCGTGGTTGTCTTTCCCACTGCATCTAGTCCAGGATGTCCACCCCTGAACATTTTATTGGTCTGGTTCGGGAAGAACGGCTCCAATCAGAGCACTAGCTAGCGGCATGGGGATCGCTCAGCTCGCCTTGGGCTTGGATGGATCGATCAACTCAAATTAACCTCGGACGTTCCGAGTTTGGCTCAGACGTCTCGGGAGGCCTGAGTGAACCAGCCGGGCTCAACCGCTCAAGCAAATATGGTTGCCTGGTAATACACGATGTACGATGTACGTGGTTAGCTTGAATTGTGACCGGGTGTCATGAAACCAGCGCTTGCCGACTGATCCGGTGATGCTATCACCGCCATCAGTTACGGATCACGAGATTCGTTATCATCAACAAACGTACGTTCGGTCCACGCACGACAAGTCCTTCCTCGAGAGATGGATGTCGCCCGCCTGAACAAGGAGTGGATAGTCCCAGGGGAACTACCACTCGGATACGAGGACAGCAGTACATGCCCGGCGCGGGAAGGGTTGCTTGATATAGAACCCATTGCGCAGTGTTGGAACCCGACGAGGGGGGAAACACATGTCAACCAGTGATCCCTTGGCAAAGGATCATGATGCATATTAGGAGAGGATGATCGTGGTTACACACAGGGCCACAGGGATGGCTCCACCAGGACTCTATTGAGTCAGGAGGATATTAAGGGACAGGGTCCGATCACACAGGAGCGAACTCCTGACGAGGTTACTATATAATGTTGGGTAGAATCTCCTGTACAGTAGATTCTACCTCGTCTATTCTCCAGCGATACTGTCACGCGCTGACCTATTTGCGCACGTGACAACGCCAAATAAACCAGATAAGCATTGGCGCCGTACAGCGTTAAAGTCCTGGGAACCCCGTCTCGATCGGATTGAGGAAGAAGCCGAGGAAGACATTATTTAAAGACGTGGGATAGTTTCATATTTATGAACGACAGCATGGATGTGGGAAGGAGTTTCCGATCAGTGAACTGTCCGATCATGACAGGCTTCTATGAAGGACACGGTGGAGACACGACAATAGGAGAAGACAAGGGCGCGGGACAATAGCGCATGTTGGACACCAGGACAATTAGTGTAGCATCGTAGATCTATTCCTCATAGTATAAAAGCAGTAGCTAGTCGTCGTATTCTGTACCCTCTCCTAGACCTTTATTCAGTTCATTTTACGAGCTTTAGTAGCGCACTACCCAATCCGCAGCATCTTACCGCTGTTGGACGCGTGAAACAAGTCTTGTCGTGACATAATAAAAGTCTACCCTCATACCGCTCCTACCTCCCCCCGACATATCCTTTCCATACGCCTCGGCGTCCCTCCCCCACTACTTGGATTCTCGTAATTGAAGATCCACTCATACCACAAGCGTCACGTCGTTAAAACGCGACGTTAAACAAGCGCCAATCTCTGGTCGAACTATTTTGATAGACAGTCGCTGTGCTACGGGAAACGTTGAGTCCGTCCCCGCACAATAGCAGACGTTGGCGTTCGGGTGGCAATCTTCGGAGAGTACCCTCGCGCAGATACCGGGAGAGTCGTAGAAGGCCCGGGTCTGTTCTATCGGCAAGTGTTGCGACCGAGAAATTCACCACCGGCTTCGTGCCGCTCCTACCCAAGCCGCGACGGCGTTTCGCGCACCATCATCTTCCTCTTCCGGCACCTCTAGCCGTGAAGCCAACTCCGTAGCGGACCAACTCTTGGCCGTTTCCTCCACCACCCACCACACCTTTCATACCGCCGCCCCTGCCATGTCCCACCACGGCAGCCCCATCCACTATGACCAGCCTCAGGCGGTCTACCCTCCCGAAATTTATCCATCCCGCCCCCCTACCCGCTCTCCCCCTCGCCCTCTTCCCACCCGACCCGATTCCATCCCCGCCCAGCATGGCCTGACTGAGTTACTTCAGGCCCTCCCCCCACGCCCGGCACCAGCAAGGATGACGCTGGCCCGGCTTCCCCCGCCGTTTGACGGCAATGACAAATCCAAGTGGGAAACTTGGATCGACAGTGTCACGACCTACCTCGTGGCATACGAACACGATTTCAATACGGATCATAGACGTATTTTCTTCGTGCTCTCGTTGCTGGGCGACGAGAAGAGTTCTCCGTGTCCGGCCGCCAACTGGTCACGGAACTGGAAGGCGAAGCATGTTCGCCTTGGTCAACTCCGTCCCTCCTTCGAGGAGTTTATGACGGAGTTGGAGTCGACGTTCGCGGATCAGAACGTCAAGGAGACGGCGCTGTTGCGCCTGATGAACACTCGGCAGGGAACATCCACCCTGGCCGACTTCCTCCAGTCGTTCGAGCTGAACGCGGAGCAGGCGGGCTACGCGCCCGGAAACGAGTTGCACGACACGTTCCTGTGTCAGGCACTGGAAATCCTGGTCTCGGACCAGGTACGCAAACAGCTTTATGCTGGTGGCGTTGCGATCCCGGGGACCTACTCGGGATTGAAAAGCCGATTGATGACAATCAACGGCATCATTGAGCGCGGGAAGCTCATCAACTCTCGCTGGGGAGCGGGAGGTGGAATGTTTTGGACGCCGGCGCAGCAGCAGCCGCCGCCCAAATTCCCCAAGGCCACGGCACTGGTGCCGCCGCCAAGGCCCCAGGGGACAGCCCCCCATCTGGCCACCCGGGTCACTCCCGGAAACCCGGCGCCGATGGACGTCGACCGAACGCGGCAGGCCGCATTCAAGTGTTACAACTGTGGCAAGGAGGGCCACATGAAGCGGGAGTGCCCGGAGCCTCCCAAGAAGAAGTTCAATATTCGGTCGATCAAGACCGATGATTATTCTCAGGAGGATCTGCAGGCGTTGGCCGCCATCCTCCGTGAGAAGGGTTTTTGCTAGGGCGCCCGGTCAAGGCCGAACCGGTGTGCCCTCCCGTATCTATCATCCATGGACAGTTTACGCCGCTAGAGGCGGTTACAGACAGCACGAACAATGTGCAAAATAGTGTACCTGTAAATTATATAGAAAAAACTAGCCTACAACGTAGTATACAAGAATTTCTTGTAGGCGAAGAACAAAAGCCACAAAAAATACGTATTTTGGAGAACCAGAATAGGAAACGTAATTTAAAAAATCAACGCATGGATGCAGAGAACAAGCGCTGGAGCGCTTTTAAAAAGGCCCCTGGAACCCAAACCAGTGATAAAAATAGTGAGAAGAAAAAGGGCGACGATGTCGCGGAGGCTCAATCCTCGAAAGAGGAGGTAGCGCCTAAGCATACACGGGTACCATTTGGTCTCAGGAAGAAGGAGGCTGCACAATGGATCGCACGCCGTGCTATGGGAGAAACGGAACAACACTTGGCTCAGGAGCTGCGTGAGTTCCAACGGCAACGTGTCCACCACGAGATGTTGGTGGCAGTCCAGCTGGAAACACTGGACACAGGGAAAACACGTTGCATTCGTGCGTTGCTGGACAACGGGTGTACCACCACGTGCATGGACAGGGACTATGCCAAGGCCGAAGGCTTCGAGCTTAAAAAACTCGACATGCCGATTGTGGCCAGGAATGCCGACGGGACCGAGAACACGAAAGGCAAGATCACTCATTACGTGGAAATGATCATGTCTATCGGCCCGCATGTTGAAAGACAAAAATTCCTGATCACGGGCTTAGGCAAAGCACGTGTGTTCATTGGGTACGACTGGTTGTTTAAACACAACCCAGAGATTAACTGGCGGGACCAGACGATGAAGTTTAGCCGATGTCCGGCTGAGTGTGGCATGACCGGACTGGAAGCCGGAAAAGGTGTCACACGGGAGGAAGCGGTGGAAGAAGGCGAATCGATCCTATTGGTCGATTTCGCGCCTGTTGTGGAGCTGCGGAGCAAGGCAACGCAGGCACAGCAGATGGCCGAACAGGCTTCGGTAGAAAAGGAAAAATTGACGGAAGACAAGATCCCGGAGCAATATCGGGAGTACGTCAAGGTTTTCGCAAAAGAGTCGTTTGACTCATTGCCGGAGAAACGGCCTTGGGACCATGCGATCGAGTTAAAGCCCGGATCAAAGGCTGTCGATTGCAAGATCTATCCACTCTCGTTGGGCGAACAAGAAAAGCTGAACGAGTTTCTTGAAGAGAATCTCAAGAGTGGACGGATCAGACCATCCAAGTCGCCGATGGCCTCGGCATTCTTTTTTATTAAAAAGAAGGACGGGTCCCTTCGACCGGTACAGGATTACCGGAAGCTCAATGAGATGACGGTGAAGAACAAGTACCCGTTGCCTCTGATCTCGGAGTTGGTCAACAAACTCCGAGGAGCAAGATTCTTCTCCAAGCTTGACATACGTTGGGGTTACAACAACGTACGGATCAAAGAAGGAGATGAGTGGAAAGCGGCTTTTCGGACCAATCAGGGATTGTTCGAGCCGCTCGTGATGTTCTTTGGGTTGACCAATTCACCGGCCACGTTCCAAACAATGATGAACGACATTCTTCGGGATCTCATCAACGAGGGCCATGTGATCGTCTACCTGGATGACATCTTAATTTACACAGACTCCCTGGAGGAGCATAGACGGATTGTGTCACGCGTCCTGGAGACGTTAGAGAAGAATAAATTATTCTTGAAACCCGAGAAATGTGAATTCGAGAAGACGGAGATCGAATACCTCGGGGTAATTATTTCCCACAACTCCATGCGGATGGACCCGGTGAAAATCAAAGGGATCATGGAGTGGCCCGTGCCAAAGAACGTCAAGCAAGTGCAGGCGTTCCTTGGCTTCGTTAACTTTTATCGGCGATTTGTCCGCGGCTTTGCCGACATCGCCAGGCCACTTACTAAGTTAACGGGGAAGGTTGCGTGGTCCTGGGGACCGGAACAGGAGAAGGCGATCAACCAATTGAAGGAACGGATCGCGGAGGATGTCATCTTGGCGTTGCCAACGGATGATGGGGAATATCGGCTTGAGGCCGATGCGTCGGACGGAGCGGTTGGAGCAGTGCTCAGTCAGCTCCAAGAAGGAGTCTGGAGGCCTGTCGCTTTCATGTCTCACGGCATGAGCGACACCGAGAGGAATTACGAGATCTATGACAAAGAGATGCTCGCAATCATGCTCGCTCTTGATGAGTGGAGGCAATTCTTACTTGGTGCAAGGCACATGTTCGAGGTTCTGACGGATCACAAGAACCTGCAGTACTTCAAAAAGCCGCAGAAAATCAATCGTCGGCAGGCACGATGGATTATCGAGTTGTCGCAGTACGACTTCTCGTTACGGCACCGGCCCGGAGCTTTGAATAAGCAGGCCGATTTATTATCCCGCAGGGCGGATCATGACCAGGGGAAGGAAGATAATCAGGAAATTGTCTTGCTTAAACCCGAATATTTCCGAGCGCAGGAGATCACGCTCGAAGGCGTCGAGAAGGATCTTTTGGAAGAGATCCGAGCGGAACGCAAAAGGGACGGCAGCGTTAGGTCTGCCTTATTAAAGAAGCTCCCTAGATGGGAGGAGGAGGATGGCATTGTTTATTACAATGGCCTTATTTACGTTCCGCATAACACGGAACTTAGAAATAAAATTATTGGACTCCATCACGATCCAGCGATTGTGGGACACCCTGGAGGGAACCGGACACAGGAACTCGTTGAACGAAATTACTGGTGGCCGAAGCTCGGCAACAACGTTTCCGAGTATGTAAAGTCGTGCGAAGCGTGTCAGAGGTCACGAGTTCTTCGGCACAAGCAGGGCAAGCTGAACCCGCACAAGATTGCGGAAGGACCCTGGCAGATCATTTCGATGGACTTGATCGGACCGTTACCAATTAGCAACGGTCACAATGCGATTCAAGTCTGGGTGGACACTTTTAGCAAGATGATTCACGTGGAGCCCACGACCATGGAAATCACGGCTGAAGGAGTTGCGCGTTTGACACGCGACCGTGTGATTAGATATCATGGGGTACCCCGAAAGATCATCTCGGATCGGGATCCGAGATATGTAGGAGGCTTTATGAGGGAGCTCAATAAGATCCTGGGGATCGAAATGAACCCGAGTACGGCACACCATCCGATAACCGACGGGCAGACGGAACGGATGAACCAGGAGATCGAGAAATATCTCCGCATATTTATCAATTATCACCAGACGGACTGGGCCGAGTGGCTCTCCCTGGCGGAGTTCTGTTACAACGACAAGGCCAGTTCAGCAACGAAGGCCTCGCCGTTCTACTTAAATACCGGCTATCACCCTTGGAAAGGGATCGAGAACGCCGTGGAGACGAGGAACGAGGCGGCCGACGAGTTTGGCAAGAAAATGAAAAAGATCCGCGATGAGGCGACCGCGGCATTAGAAAAAACACAGAAAACGATGGAAAAAACATATAATCTACGACGGCGACCAGCGCCGGTATTTAAAAAGGGAGACAAGGTCTGGATTGAGGCGACGAATATCCAGACGGATAGACCCTCAAAGAAGCTGGGAGATAGGAGGCTCGGGCCGTACGAGGTCCTGGAGAAAGTCGGAGCGTCATCCTATAGGTTGAAATTGCCGAGCACGGACAAGTCACATCCGGTGTTCAACGAGGCGATTCTCACACCATATACGGAACCACCCGAGAATCGAAGGGAGAAGCGGCCGCCGCCGAAAATCATATCTGGCGAAGAGGAGTACGAGGTGGAGGAGATACTGAAACACCGCAAGATGGGACGCGGGTTTCAATATTTAATAAAGTGGAAGAATTATCCGATGGGAGAAAGGACGTGGGAACCATCGCGTAACTTGACGCATGCAAAGAAGCTGTTGGATAAATATAACAGGGAACACAGCATTGACGTCAGGGCGCTACCCACGCTCCCGGCTGGATTTTGGGACGGCGAATGCAAGAGATTCGTCCCAAAGGAGGAGTCCCAACCATATTTAAAGAAGAAATTATTTATTCACGATGAAAATCGTTTTGTCGACATCGACGAGGACGTCGATCCTAGAGAGGGGGTAATGTCACGCGCTGACCTATTTGCGCACGTGACAACGCCAAATAAACCAGATAAGCATTGGCGCCGTACAGCGTTAAAGTCCTGGGAACCCCGTCTCGATCGGATTGAGGAAGAAGCCGAGGAAGACATTATTTAAAGACGTGGGATAGTTTCATATTTATGAACGACAGCATGGATGTGGGAAGGAGTTTCCGATCAGTGAACTGTCCGATCATGACAGGCTTCTATGAAGGACACGGTGGAGACACGACAATAGGAGAAGACAAGGGCGCGGGACAATAGCGCATGTTGGACACCAGGACAATTAGTGTAGCATCGTAGATCTATTCCTCATAGTATAAAAGCAGTAGCTAGTCGTCGTATTCTGTACCCTCTCCTAGACTTTTATTCAGTTCATTTTACGAGCTTTAGTAGCGCACTACCCAATCCGCAGCATCTTACCGCTGTTGGACGCGTGAAACAAGTCTTGTCGTGACAGATACTCTGGCTTGCCGGTTCCCCCCTCTCGTCTTAGAACCCGACATCTCAGTATTCGACTTGGTCCTCATTCATACATTCGACACGACTACTGGTCTCGCACCTGCACTACCCGTTCCCCTGTGCTCGACGACACTGCAGCCTGAGGCCTTGTATCCGGCCTCTTGCATTGCAGCTTCTGCTCATCTCGTCTGGTGCTTGCCTACATCATCCCATCCCTGGTCGTGTCCGAATCACCGTCACCTTCCTGTCGTACCCGGCCGCGTTACCGAGCGTGATCCGAGCGTGATCCGATCACCGGCATGTCGGCCTAGGCGCTGTCGTTGACACCGGGGTCGAGTATCTCGAGCTTGTTCGCTATTGAGATGGAGGGATAGTCTCAGGTACTCAGAGTCTATCTAACTGACAATACTAATAAGTATATAAGCCCAAGCAAAACTCCCGGGGGACATGCCTTCTGCATTAAACCCCCAGCTCCACTACTTCACCGACGGTATGGCTTCTAAATTCAGGTCCTCATCTAATCATTCTACTCCTCTCAGTTGTATTATGTATATGACAGAGCGCATTGCGTCTGGGTGAATTAGACGCCCGCAAGACGGAGGATCTCTCTCGTGTACATCAATGGCAAAAGATTCAGTTTGTCTGCGCTCCGTGCTAGGTTGCCACTTGTTGACTTCCCCGCCGCCCCGGGCGCCCACATGTTGGTTGGTAGACCAAATATTGCATTGCACTTGACTTCTATGTCACGGAGAATGTACGAGTAAGAGGGACCAAAAGGTTCAGCTCCCGCCTCGAAGAGGCCCAATCCCAAGTCATAATGTAAACCACAAGGATCCAGTTGAGCTAAACCAGCATTGTAGGTCTGGTAGCATCATTGTACCAAACCATACTGAGATTCAGCCGTGAATTGTTGGTTAGGCTAGCAGGTTAGATTCGGTTTGGTTAGGCTAGGTTAGGAGGGTTAGGAGGGTTAGGAGGGTTCGGTTAGGCTAGGTTTGGACCCCAGGAACAGTGTAACAAAAGGGTTAGAAGGTTTGGGTTTGTTTGGTTCGGCTTGGTTAGGTTAGGTAATACACCCAAAAAAACACATATTCAGCAGGGAATGACATCCGCCTGGACCTGGGTCAGCTTGCCTGGCCCAGGTTCCGCTGTAATTTGCCTGGGTTAGGTCAAGGGGTACCCTTGACCTAGCCTGGGCAAAGAAACTGGTGGGTAGTGGTGGCATCATATCTGCTGCCTATACATTCTCAGTTGCCGTAGTGGTATTGTCCTGTGGATTTAATTTATGGGCCTTTTGGAAGGCTCTGGGTTCGATTTTGGCTGGTTGCATTCTATTTTACGGCTGCATGCTAAATCCTGTTCACTGCCACATTGCATTGTCCCGCCAACCTACAGTACTCTGTCAGAAAGGGCACATTGGTTTGCGCCCCATTGTAGTTGCAGGGCACATTCCATTGCTGTTACCGTCCCTACATAGTATATGCCGTGGCGTCGGGCACTACTCAAAATAAGAAGAAAGCAAGTACGACATCGCACAGTGCTACTCGGGTCCAGACTCTCCAGATGCGCGCGAAAATTCTTCCACTCCTGCATCCTCAGATAGTGCGGTTGCTCTCATAGATGGGCCTTCAGATTTTCAAGTAGGACGATGATTTCTCGCTGGCTTCACGGATGAACGTGGTGATTGGAATGTAAATAGGGTAGCATTGAATGCTGTTTGTTCAAAATCTGCGGAGACGGACAAGAATTGCGAGATCAAAGTCAAAAAGGGCACTTACACGTTGAATGAGAATGGCTTGATTCCGATCGAACGGATACCCGCCACGGTCCACCGAAGTTGGGGCGGTTCACCGAGTGCGGCTGGCTCCACAGGACGTAAAATCCAGAACTCGCTGATTCCGAAAACCGGATTGGAAAGTTGCTCGTCAGAGAGAACAAAGAGGGACAAAGTAGACGAACCAATGACGGCGTCAATTGAATTCAAGGAGGTGGTACGGACATGATCAGAGCTTGAGTCAGAGAGTCGAATTTCAGTGCAACGGCTAAAGGAATCGGAACCAAGGGCGGAATTGCAGAGTCGCTTGATCCCGAGTCGGCCATAAGAATTTGAGGTTCCGCCCCAGAATCTTTTCAGTCCCAGAATGCGCGGCCGATTCGGCGATTCAGGGGCATTCACCATGGAATAATAGGCGTAAGTAAACCAGACCAGGAGGCGTAGAGGAAAGATTTGACTCTGGCCAGGAACTCGGTCGTCATGCGAGCCGTCTGTCTGACGTCGTTCAAAACGTTAGTCCGATTCGACAAGAGGCAACACATCGTAGCAAGGGTGATCGATGGGACGCAGGGAGAGAGAGCCACGAGCTCAGTGTCTATAGAGAAAATATAAGAGCGACGTCAAGCTGACTGGCTGAATGAGGGCCGATTCGGTCTTGTCGGAGATGGCGATGACTCGAAATCAAAGGCTGGTGAGACGTTTGGCAGGGTGTTGGAGGACATAACGTATGGAGTGTGTGCGAAATAGGGGAGCTCTGTAGTTATTTGAGGTCGACCAGACAGTGAAATCACCGAAATTGACTATAGGACTCGAGGAGGAAATTTTCAAATACGTCGGAGGCAACTTGGCAAGGTCGAAGTCCAGCGAGATTCTTGGGGGGATTTCAGGAGTCCGGAGGACCCTGCAAGTCGACTGCTCAGAGTACCCAGCGTGTTGCTTCTCGATCTGATTTTTTTGCAAGTGCGCATGGTGGTCGGGATCAAGCCAGCATGGCGGGGCTGTGCATCAATGATCCCGGGCCTGATCATGACTGAATTACGCGGACGCGTCGATGTAAATAAATGAATACACGGCACCAAAAACTTTGCGTTTGGCGTTTGGGTTTCATACATTCAGTGAGCGGCCTGGGTTGAGAGTAATCGAACGCGTTGCATGCGCGACGCTTTGACTAAGGGTGGCGGAAGCGTGCAACGACTCGGCTAGCTTCTCAACTTCTCCAATTCCATCATGACTCAACACAGACCCCCTCTCTCAAAGGCTCTTTCTCGTTTTCTTTCTAGGCTCCCTCGAACCGATACTTTTTCCTCGGCGGGGGCATTTTCCTTTCCACCGCCGACAACCTCGTTTCAAAATCCAGGCTAGTATAGACCAAGACGGCCATCGCCCGCTTCCGCCGAGTTGGACTCACTCTCTTTAGACGACCGGTCAACCAATAATCATGCATAATTTGAAAGCCGCAGAATATGATGCGCTTCTTCGTTCTTCCCGCGCCTCTGCCCGCCTCCATCCCGCCCTGTCACCTGCGGATCAGGCTTGCCTCCACCGACAATCGAATCCCGATGCGTACCCAGTCAAAATTGATCGACGAGCTTGAACCTGGTTGAAATTCTTATCCAGCTCCGAAGCCAGATACGAATCAGACGATAGGATATGCATCTCTGGTACCTCGATTTGGACTTCTGTCTATTCGCGCATTGGGACGGATGATGAATAAATTATTGGGTCGTTGGGAGGGAGGGTCGGGGACCAGGGTCGCAGAATTCACGTTGTGTTGTGTGAGTAATTGTGCGCGTTTCTGCTGAATGGAGACCGGGCTATGGCGGTGCGATACGGATAGTAATACGACTATCTTGTGTGGGTTAGCTTCAACGGGTTCATCCTTGGTGACCGTCCTTGTTTTGCTGATCAAGCACGCAATTCCGCAATTTAACCTTGTACGCTCACTACGGGTCGCCCGGCGAAAGGTCGCCACAAATCTGCGTCAAACAAAACACGAGTCGATCGACGCGCTTAGCCCTGACTGGAATTCTCCCATGGCCACGATTGAATAATAAATACCGCGAGGTCATGGGGCCCGCAAGTCGCCGCGTTCAGCATATAAGCGGGATAAAAGCAACGCCGCGTGTGATGTGATTTAGCGGGGAACAAGAACAAAAAAAGCTTCTTCGTCTCTGTAAAACATAATAGGCAGCTGCGGCCGCCCAACGTCCCTTGTGCACTTTTTGTCTTGTCTTCGACGGTACACACGCCGGATATGGCTGCTATATTGATTCCAGATGATTACTCGCATTGACACTCCTCCTTGCATCCTTGCAAGTACTCGGTCTCGATTCGCGGCGCTCATATGTCATTCTACTTTAAATTTTCGCCACACTCACTCCACTTATTTCGGCAAAGAGTTCCGAGTGGGAGCTTCCCGCACTGCCCGCCCGCTCGCAACCAGTTCGCCGGACTACAGCCCCCACGCCAACGGACCCGTCGTCATCCATCAAAAACTCAATTAACCATGGTGTAAATTCGACCAGGCCTAGACCCCGTTCCCCGTTTCAAATCGGGGTGTTCTTCTCAGACGACTGTTGTTCTCGTCTCATTATGCTCTTGTTTCGGGTTTTCGGAGGATCGCAAACAGTGGTCTTCTCGGACAGTCTCAACCTCCGACAAGAGGGTGCATCTCAGGCGTTGACAGCGTTCCGCAAGTTCTACTTTCACGAGTCATCATTCAACAGCTGTCAAACTACTCCCTTGGGCGGCGGTGGCGACCAAACTGCGCAGCGGGCTGTGGAAACCACCTTCAGAGCCGAGCGAGTTCACTGAATAATTCCCCTACCGGAGCCTCGACCTAGCTGCCCGCTGCTGCCCTGAACAATCGGGGTTCGGCACGCACGGGGATTACGACACTCAAACACTGGATATCCGGATCTCCGATTGCCTCGTGTAATCCGGAAGCGCCAATCAAAATTTCTTGCTTCAAAACGGGGTACAATGGACTCATCGCGCCTCTTCGCGCCCACCATCTTCTTTTCTCCCGCCCGCCACTATGGCTTCGCACAACGACCTGTTCAGCATTGGTGGCAACAGCGACGAGCATCCACAGCCCTCCTCGCCACACTCGGCATCGCGCGCGTCACCTATCTCGACGCCCATCCTGCCTCCGCTGCCCCAAGATTCGTATTTGGGGGACGCAGGTGCGTGCTGGGTCGACAAAGTAGCGTTTCTCCCTTGCTGACCAGTCTTCAGAGCGCCGATACCCTGTACACAAGACTGAGCCACTCGAGGCCTCTCTCTTGCCACCCATCCGCACGCCGAGCCGTGACTACGGCGAATCCGCGCCCACAGACTCGACTCTTGACTTCTCCGGTCTCATTCCAATGTACGACAGATCCCCGCATGCACGTCACAGCCAACTTGTCGACATGCCGTATGCGGTGCCCAACGGCGAATGGGGTGCCTCGCCGCAGCACTATCCCCCTTTCCCCCGTAATGGCAACAAACAGCAGCAACCAACGCTCTGGCTTCCACCGCCCGAGGGTGCATTCCCTCCTCCAACGGGGCACTGGGACTCCCCCGTCCTCATCCCTAACTTGGCCGAATACCCCCGTTACTCCCCGCACTCGTCTGCCTCCGAGTCCCCTCCGCCATCTTACTTCCCGAACCACCACGTGCAGCAGCACCAGCATCATCCTTACCTTCCACGTGCCCAGTCATCCACATCGCGCCCCAACGCCAACGGTGGAGGTGCTGCATCCACGTCCACCGACGGCACCGCCAAGAAATCCTGTTCACACTGCCACGTGACCAGCACACCTCTCTGGCGTCGCGATCCCAGCACCCAACGACCCCTCTGCAATGCCTGCGGACTCTACCTCCAACAGCGCAACAAACTCCGCCCGCAGGAGCTCATCGATGCAGATAATGACGACGCGGAGGAGGAGGGGCCGCAGATTTCTGACGCGGATTATACGGGTCCCAAGTGCAGTCACTGTTTGACGCGCCATACAAGTGTGTGGAGGCGGAGTAAGACGGGTGCTCAGGTTTGTAATGCTTGTGGGGTGTATGCGCGGTTGAGGGGGAAGGACAGGCCGTTGTCGTTGAGGAGGAATAAGATCAAGCCGAGGACCAAGCATTCGAGATGATGGGTTGGTTGCCTTGTTCCGTTTGTTTTGGCTCGCAGTTCGTGGACGGGAATCAAGTGTACAAATTGTATTGTAGATACAGCATTGTCTGCGTTTGCAGATTGAATTCCAGCATGTACTTGAAATGCGCGTAATAACGTCTCTGCTTTCGTTGACTCCGTGGCGGGCGTGCTTTGTCTTCTTGGAAGTGACATTTGTTTGCCGCATTTTCCCTGCGTATCCACCTCCACTTCTTTCGGATAAAAAGAACCCTGTTTCTACATCTGACATCATGCGCCAGAGCGCGTTCTTGGACGCTGGTGGGGCAGCCTCATGACTCGCGTATTCCATGAAATTGAAACAAGGGTAAGAACAGGGGATGGAGCCCTCCATCGGAGTCCAGCAGCCTCGAACTCCAGCTGGTATGTATTTGATACACGGAGAGCCGATCAGCAGGGTTGACGCCGTCGGCGAGGCGGGGTATGAAATTGACTGACATAGGAGCCTTGAGGAATCCCAGTCCAGCTAGCTAGCTAGCTTAGTAAAAGACCCCCGGTCGGGCACTCAGTATGAGGCCGTCAGTGCGGCCCACGAACTTGAGGTGAATTAATATTATATCGAGAGCCTGTCCGACTTCGAGGAGAAAGTGTTCACTCGGCAGATGTGAATCTCCATTGAGCGACGGAGACTAGACAGGCCTTTAACGTACCCATGCAGGAGCGACCCTGACCATGATTCCATTCCGTACGTGCGGCGTCCGTGCCCGTGTCCAAAAAATCCTTTCTTCATTTGTTCTTCACTAGAACATTCGAAAATCTTGCTGGAACCCATATTGAGGTACTAGAGATGCATATCCTGGATGTATATCCTGGATGCGTATCCCATGATTATCGAGTGGTACTACTACCTTCGTCGATCAATTTTGACTGGGTAGCGATCCATCCGCCTCCGTATCTGCCCGAGGAAGATCCTGTGTAGATGCGTTGCAGTGGACGGGCGCCGGATGTTGAAAGCCGGACGACAGGGGCGCGGGAAAGAGCGCCATCAACAGGAAGACCGGTAACCGGGTCTGGGCCTTCGCTGGGAGTCTTGGAACACGCTAGTACCGAGTTGAACAAATTGAAACCTAGTACTCACTGCGATGTCGGCGGTGTTGGTTGGCGTGAGCCACTAAATCGATAGCCGAGTGTGAGACTTCCGACGTTCAACTTCAATACTCGCTGTGTGCCGTACCTTCCAAGTAAGTACCGGTACCAGACGGCGCAACTGCACGCGAAGTGTAGATCATGAAGAAATCCCGTTCGACTCGGGCCTTCGCTATAAGTTGTGACGAAATAGCTACCACACCGTATTTTTGTGCCCCGGGATTCGGAGGTCTTTCCAACTCGGGGGCAACTGCCCTACACCCGTAGGCTAATCAACTTGAACAGATTGAAACGTCGTTATATATATCGGCGACCAGTTGGCGGGGATGCGGTTGATCTGAAGCACTGATTGATTTCTGATCCGGAGAGGCGGTTTCGGCCAGCTTTCTGCTGTCTTCATGGGAGGTGATTCAGAAGTTCCCGACAATTGAAAACAAATACTCTGCAGAGTCTCCTTTGCACCGAGAGATCGGATGTCCAGTTGCCACGCAGTGCATGCAAGCCCAGGCGAAAAAAAGTCAACCACCATGGAAGGTCTAGATCTCGATCCGAGGAGATTCACGCCCATGCGCCATATGTCCAAGGTTGACGGAGATAGGAAATCCAATTTCAGGCGGTGTCCAAAAAGATTGCAACTACTGGCTCCAGGAATACGGAGGCAAGTGGTGAGCGCAACCCTTCAACTGACCACGTTTTGACAGCAAACCTGAGACAAAAATGTGAATATACCGCCAACCATGACTTGATCTCGAGTCGAACGAGTACCCGCGCGCAGCTGAGTCTGGAACGATGTACTGATTGAGTGCGGTTGCCTCCAGAGGCTGTCAAGTCCCCAAATCCGTTGCTGGCTAACTCATTTTGTACAGAGGCTTGGATGTTGTTCGGAGGAAACCGACTAGATGTGTGGCTGGTTGACACGGCGAGTATTGAGGAGAGCAGGTTGGCGGTATTATAATTAGAGTATCCATGAACGCTGTAGCCTTGATCCTGAATGGCGAAGTGACCTGGCTACCCGGCACACCTGCCAAAAAACGCTTCCTTTTTCTCCACAGCCCAGTTCCGAATCGAACGGTGGAAGCTCCGACTCTCAAGACAGCAGGCAGCAGGCAGTCGTTCGAGAAGCGACCTATCGGGCGGCCCTGTACATTCACCTTTTCCCCCTACGATGTTTACCGCAGGGACCGGTATGGGCCCTCAAGATATCGGCGCTGAATGCGGGGTTGAAAGCGGGAATCAGTGCTTCGAATTTCCAAGCCATTGGTCAGTGCGATTGCCCCACGGCCATCAAGTCGGAAACGGGTAGACTCGAACCCAAGGACAGGTTCAGTGGGTACTATGCAGTGGGATCGCAAAAACACGAGAAACAAAGTGTTCATTACAAGGTTGCTGATTTCGATACGACTTGGAATTTCTTTGTCTCGGTCTTCGGATGTCGAAAATAGCATGAGTAGAGCAACAATGAATGCATTGCGAGGATTGTCAAGCAATAGCCACGGAAAGCGTCGACAAACTTCAATAGATGGGCCGAGCCAGAGCTCCCCAGTGTGCCCGCCGGGAGATCGGTGGAAGGGTAAGTACTAAGCGAGCAGGGCGTAAAGACTTCGTCGGTTCCAAAGATGTAGGAAGCTAGACAAGATGCAACCAGAGTCGGACAACAGCGAAGAGTGCAAACTTCAAAGGCTGAAGCGTGCAAGGGATCCTGGATGACTGACTGCTGAGCATTGTGACAAAGTCTTTCAAACGTCCATTCAAGGATTCGGTGGCAAACAAAGACAGGCTCCCCGACGGACGGATAAAGTGGACGACGAAGCGACGTGGCATTTTGTTGCTTGCTGATTGTGCGTAAAAGAGACGATGTACAAGGATGTACTGCAGATATGGCTTGACTGTGAGTCTCGACAGATGGAGGTGTACAAGAGGATGATAGCATACTCTGGCTGACAAAGGATATCTTGCCCGCCACCGGAATGCTCTACCCGCGCGTCTGCGCGATCGGGTCGGCGTTGATGTTGGTATACGCAGTGACGTCGCCCAATTGAAGCAACTGTGTGAAGTCCGTCATAGTGTCCGGCCTGGTAGATAGGAAAGAAACATAGACGAACCTGAGATTATATCTGTGGGATTCATCGTCGTGAGAGAAGGAAGAGAGGAGAATCGAATGGAAACATTCGCATTGGCAAGACCGCGATGAATGACTGGTGCCAGATAGACTCGTCAGTTACCTAGATCTTCATGCTATGGCCTGAGAGCGTACGCATGTGGTGAGCAGCTGGGAGGCAATGGAGTACGAAGTTGGTACGAAGTAGACGTGCCGTGCGAGACGAGGAGCGTGTGACACTGCGTGTCTTACCCGGACAGATATGCGACCTCGGACCAGGTCTACCAGACTACGACCCACTGGGACCCATCGGGATCCAAGGCGGGGAGTGGACCCGATGGTATGCGAATCAAATTTCATGGTGGTCAGAAGCAGGCCATGCACGTGATCGATTGATCCGGCTGCACAGGTCTTTCCGCTACCGACATCATCTATCGGCGCCCGACCAGCGCCGACTCGTCTTTGCGTTTCCATCCGCTAGTCTTACTTGGTCTCAATCCCGATTTACATTAATGATCAAATTACTCACTCCCCGAGTCAAGATTGGCCGAGTGGCTCGAGTCCCAGCCCCAACGCCCAACCTTTCGACCATTCCCCGCGACGAGCGCAAAACGACCCCCTGTGATTGGATCCACACCGTGGGCTGAGGAAATCCAAGCCCTCCGATCGCATAACCTCGAGTCTTCGCAACGACTTCTAAGTTCTGGTCCTTCTTGTCCGGTATGGATAAAGGAGACGAGTTCTCACGAGTTTCCTGACGTGCTTGACAGATAGATCCACTGCCGCGCATTACTTCCTCTGCGTGCAATCTGATCCCCAGTGAGAAACCCGTATTGGGATATCTTGGAATATCTTGGAATATCTTGCCCTATCCCAACGCAAGACAGTCCAAGATATGACAAGACCTGGAGTGATGAATTTGGCAGTATATCTTAGGTTTTCTTAGAAATGTAAAAGCTCTTTCAAAATCCTTTTTTTCCATTAGGCTATTACCGGTACCCCGCCCCGTTCCCTGCCCGCTCCCCGCCGCCCTGCCGCTGGCCCACGCACCCACCGCTCCCACACGCACACGCACACGCGCTGCTGGCTCCCGCTGCTGGCACCTCATTGCCACCATCCACCGTACTCCAGGCGCGTCCTTCTAGCTAGCGAGAGCCTGAATGTAAAGTAAGTCCGTATCCGGTGAAGCAATGCTCCACACACCACTTGTGCAGCTTGCTTCGCCTTGAGTTCCATGTCCTTGAACGGCTGTGGAAAGTGTCAGTCAGGTCAATGATGTGAAGCACCACACGCACCTGGAGTTCGCCCTTCTTCTTTTTATCTTCGTAATGCTCACGGAATTGTCGTTGGGTGCCTCCTTTGTTCGTCTTCAGCCATTGAATCCCGCAGAAGGTTCTAAGATGGTCCAGTGAGTAAGCTGGTAAGACGATGCAGTTTGCTTACTTTGCGGTTGTCGAGTTCCGTGGCGGTTTCCATGGCTGGTTGTCGTTCTTGCGTGTCTTTGTACCCTCAGTGTCGGGGACAGTCTGCGTTCTCGACGGTCCACTAGCGGAAGCGGCTGCCGCCGGAGCCGAAGAAACCGCATGAGATGGATCGGGAACTAAAGTGGGCGTCGATGCGGCATCGGACGTATTGGCCGCCGGAGTGCTGGTCGCCACTAAGGACACTGATGCAGATGGTGTATCAAGAGAGGATGCCGCTCGGGCGAGAACATCGAGACTCGAGGCGTTAGCGACCGTGGGCGAAGGAGACCGCGGATTGGGAAGGTCGTCCGTGCCCTTGTCGACGCCGGTGGTCTGACCATGGGTGATGACGGTGGTGGTAGTGGGGATTGCTGAAACGAGATCATCGAGAGTCTCATCAAAAGTTTCCGTCGACGCGGGTGCGCCGGGAGGTGCGGCTGATGCTGCAGGCGGAGTGTTTTCGTCTGCTGGTGGAGGCGCGGCAGCGGAAGACACGGCACGACGCGCTGGATAGTACGTCAGAAGCTGCGAGAAGGAATAGATAGGCTTACCTGTACTTCTCGACGACGTACCCGCCACTTCTGGAGAGACAGTAAATGACGAGACCGCTCAAGAAAGAGAGAACGTACGTTTGGCAGGGACAGTGATTGTTTTACCGCGGCTTTTGTGCACTCATCAGAAGCGTGTGACTAGCAAATGAAAGTACTTGCAGTGGATTCTGGAGTATCTGACAATCTCATCGTCAGCTTGTATATTGGAGAGGAGAAAACACCAAGATTTACAATAGGAACTTTTCTGGAGGTCTGATGAGGTCGCTGGATAGAGGTGCCGACTTTGGCGCGTTTGTTGGCGGCGGTATCGAGTGAGTCGCTCTTTCTCTTTGGGGATGGAGGAGGTGAGGTGGTATTCGAATCGACCAGAACTGCGTCGTTTTGTTCTTCGCCCTTGAGACAATATCTATCGCCGTTGGCGGTCTTGAAGTTGCTATAAATTTGGGTGACAACCCAATCCGCTTTCCAGTGGTTATGACACAGTCTGAGGATCGGGAACCTGCGCTCCAGTTCCTCGCGAAAGCGTTCTTTGGCTGCAAATCCCACCTTTGACCAACCCGATCCTACAAGCAGGCCAGCACGACCGAGATCATGTAGAATGTCGCCGGCAGCGCTGCGGATATCGGTGACCAAGTGAGACGTGGGAGGGGTTCCATCTTTATCCTCCGCGAAGTGAAAGGAGGTTGCCGTAATCTTCTGGGTTGTACCATCCTCGAGTTGGGTAATTCCATGCTTCTTCGTGGCGTCGTGATACAGCCCTTTTTGCCAATATTTCACATAGGGATAGTCCGCCTGCGCGAGTGGAGCAGTGGAGGAGGACGAGGAAGCCGACAGGCTGGGGAAAGGTTGCCGAGCCGCGTTCGTGATAGAATGCACGAGTGTCATGTTTTGAGATCTTTGAAAATGTCACGATGGTCAGAAAGAAAGACGAGTCGCGCACCTGAGATGTTCGTTCTCCCTTTTAAGCATAGCTATCTCCATCGTTTGACTCGCTACCTGGAGCTCAAGTTGCATGAGGCGGCCTGGTCCTGAAAAGCCCGCATTGTTCTATGAGTTCTGTCAGGGACATGTCTTCAGAACAAAGGGGAGAGCTGACCATGAATTGGGTGTTTCCATGGCCTCCGTAAGCTAGAGGCTCGAAGGAATCCGTGCGATAGCGAAGATGAGATGAGGAAGAGGAAGAGGAAGAGGAAGAGCTCGGATCGGAAAGACGAAGGGTTTCGGGAGACTGAGAACGAGACCAGTCGGGGCTGGTAGTACTGTAAGGAAACGAGAAGTGCGAGTCCGAGGGAGATGTGAAGAGATCGTTGTCACCCTCGAAAGGGTCTGCTGGTGAATGTGGTGACATGGAAGAAGGGAAGAAAGAGTGTGCAAACAAAGACCGACAACGCGCGTCGCGTATGTGTGATTCAAAGACTCGGAAGTTCCTCTTTCTGCTCTCAATCGTATCCTATAAATACTGAGATGAAATAATAACCCTAGTCGTCTGCATCCTCCTCGAAATACCCCCTCATCCGCGCCATTGCGAGCCCCGACTTCTCGTACAAAAACCAGCGGTCCTCCGCACTATCAGGGTCTTGAGGACGGAAATAACGGTACTGGTGGTCTGGGCCCATGAGTACACAAGAGTGTATGTCCGTAATTTTGAAAGCCCGGACGTCGTGGGTGCGTGAAGAGTACTCATACAGGAATGAGTCCGGCGGCCCAAAGAATGAGGCTACAGCCAGGCAATGCTCAATGCCCCCAACGTTTAAACTGAGGTAGAAGGAGACCTCTGCGAACTCGAAACCGCGACGAAGATCGGATTGAGGCATGTCTCCATCCCCGGAGTCGGAGCCGTCGTTAGCAGTCGAGATTTTGACCTGACACAAGTTGGTCAAGCGAATTGTCCTTTTGTCCATAAAATAAACACATACCTTGACAACTCGCGCCCGTCGTGGTGTTGTTGTTCGATTATTCTCATTCCAAGAAGATCGACAGATTTGACCATTGGGAAGATGCACCCGCCCCCATCGAATGACATTCGGTCTCCAAGAGTTGGCGACCCCATTGACATTTTCATCGTCACAGTTCTCGCGAATATACCTCCGGATAGCTGCTGCCTCGCAATCTCGAACTTCTCGAGGGCAAGAATCCGTTGGGTGGAGAAGGGCATAGCCGTGGCCAAGATCAAGGGAATTCCGAGGCATGGCTTCCGTAGGGGTCAACTCGGGCAGCAGCGCCTTCAGGGCATTGACCTGCGCACATCGAATGCCTCGTTGCGCAAGATTGGCGTAGGGATCACAATGCTGCTTGATTTCCTCGCCCAGGTTACCTATTGTTCTTTCCATCACCCATTGTGAGTGTAGATTCAAGGGACCCTTTCGGATGGTTTCCCCAGGCATATGGGAGATGGTATGGATGATAGGGCGAACGAAGTGCATGCGGTCAACCCGTCGTTGGCAATAAAGATCCTCGAAGTCAGTGAAAAACTGCTTGAGGAGAGAATCGGCCTCAACAGCCTCTTCGGGAAGGATCTCTTCTTGGAAAAGAAGACGGAAGGCACGAACGACCTTGCAGTAGTGGTGATAGTATTTGTCCGGTAGGATGCCCAGCAAAAGAGCGGGGCCGACGCCGAACAGATACATCAGATATTCCCAAGCCTTGTATTGCGTGTTGATCTTTTCGGCGGGATTTCGGGGTGGTGTGTCGAATGAACCGGGGAAATACTCTCGAAGATCAGCGACTGCCTGCCCGTGCTCCTTCCAGACATCCCCCGTCAGCACCGCCCAATCCCACGTTGATTTATCGTCCGTTGAAGCGCAGTCAATGGTGCCACGCCAGAGTGATGTCAAGAGATCCCCAAGATTGAGAATCGGGTGCATGCCATCGAGGGGAAAGAAGGCTGGGACGGGGAGACTGTGGGGCAGACCACTGAAGATGCTCGGTTTTGAGATGCCAGTCTCTAACCGCCGCTGCTCGTAATCCTTCTGGCTGGTTGCTTCCGAAACAAACAACATATTGTGGTTGTAGCGCTCGGTGGATTGCTCCAAAGTGGATTCATCCAAGAGTGCCGTGAGATTAACATCGGGGTGATCACATCCCGAGACATGGTAGTCACCGTCGGGGAGGAGGCGAACAGGATAATAAGTGGTTGTTTTGGGTTTGCGCCGGCCTTTCATTGAGCAGTAAACGCGGCAGAGATGCTTCCCAACATGCCCAACCAGCCCACTCAAGGCTGCGATCCCGTGACCATCAGCGGTGCCGAGAGCGAGAAAGGGCTTCGACGTAAATAAGCTCTGAGAGCGGCTATCCCAGATACACAATCCTTCCCTCTGGAGTGCGGCAAGGTGGTAGAGCCCCACAAAGGCGAAGCTGTCGAGGTTCTTTGGCTTTTTGGGTCCTGGGAAGAAGCTGCCGGGATAGATGACGTCCTTCTTGTACCGCCGGTCAGGAGATCGGTCAAAAATTGTCCAGATATACATCCAGCAATCTGAAACTAGAGCCAAGTTCAGCAGCAAGCACACGCGCTGTACATTAAAAGACTAACCCTTGTTGCGATATAACTGCGCGCCATCAGTCGAGAACATGAGCACAACATCGTTGTCATCGATTTCCTCATTCAAGTACGCCTGCAAATAGTCCGAGCCGTCGAAAAAGTCCGTATATGCGGAAATGCGCTCGCCCTCATTCGCCTGCAACTCCTGAATGACCTTGGCCGTGTATCGTTTGCGGTACTGCATCTCTTCGGCTCCTGCAGGCGAGCGGTACGTGGCCTGGATTTGTGGACCAATTGGGATCGTATGAAACTGTCTGCGCGGACGACCTCGCTCATCATACCGGTCCTGGCCGCAGTAGAAGCAAGAGTCGAGCTCCCGAAAGGGCCCAGTGTACGCAAGGCATGTGTTGACGCACATGTCAGACACGATGGATGTTATTCCGCTGAGTTGTTCGACCAACTTTTTCACCTTGTAATGCGACAGGATCTTGTCCTCGGGATGGCGTCGCAGCACGGCATCTTTAACCGAGTTATATGCTTGCTCGGAAGCATTCGTGAGCGAAAGAAAGATGTCGATAGAGAGACGCTCATCAGGCGTGAGCTCGGCAGTGTGTTCTGGGGGATGGCGCAATCGCTCGATGGAGGCGGCATCGAGCCCATGGTCCTCGTCATCCAGGGACGCATTGCGCAGCCGCTCTGCGAAATCATTTGCAAACTCAAATTCTCGCAGCGTAAAGCGGGGTAGCTCGTCGTCTTCGGGCTCAGCGTGCGGATCGGGTTCGGCTTCAGCAGATTCATCGAGGTCACCAACAGTAAGAAGCTCAGGAGGAGGTGAATCAATGGTAATATTGTCAGGTTGTGCAGTAGCAGCATCAAAATGTATGGGACTAGTGGCTGGAGAAGGCATATCGTCGGGTTCCTTGGTTTTGTGTCAGAGACGTAGGCCGCTGGAGGAGAATAAAGGGAACACACCGACATGAAGACATCCTCGTTGTCCTCCTGCTCCAAATCGCGTCCGTCCTCGGGCTCATCGGAGTGTGCAGCGCCATGGTACTGAGCCGGTGGCTCTGAACGGTGGTGGGATGAAGAAGAGCTGGGACCGGGCAGGGAAGGAGCCAAGGCGCGAGGCTGGGTGTCCCCCATTTGCCGCGTCTTCTGGGCGTGGTGGTAGAAGGTACGCTCGGGGAGCCATCGCCCACGGATACCGCAAGTGTGAGCGCAGAAGCATTGCTTCTTGGACGGGCCCGATTCAGAGGTGGTGGAGCTGGAGTTCTCAGAGGCACCCAGCATAGCAAAGCAAAGTGGGGCCAGAGACCAGAGACAGGCGTGCAGCGCGCTGGTGGTGAAATTGTGAGAGTAGGAGGGGCACTGCTTGGGCACTGCTTCGGGCAGGTCACGGACTTAGCGGATTTCGGCTCCAAAGATTTTATTCCTACTCGAGTTCTACACGAAGGGTATTTTATTCAAAGAGGCAGAGAGGACCCAAGATGTGATTTTTGAAAACCAAGATGGGACCAGATATCACAATATATCCAGTGATATGACAAGACGGACTTCTCACTGGGTCTGATCATCCACCCGCCCCAGCGACGTGAGAATATCCGGGTAATCCACCCAGGAGAACCCGGACACACGGCGCCCGACGTCCGTTGACTGAGACAGAACGTTCTGGTCCAATCACCCCCTGAAGTGTATATTAAGCCACTCACACACATTTCTTCCCTTCCCCTCATCTTCCACATGGCCCCCATAACCAACGGACGCGTGCTCTTCAACGCCGTCCCCACTGGTACGTCCCTCCTCCCTCCCCACCCCTGCCGCTCATCTCACCATGCCCCGACTCCCGATTAGATTACCCGGTCCCGGGCAAGACCACAGTTTATGACACCTCGGCTTCAATCGACCTCGACGCCGTCCCGCTGAACGGTGGCATTCTCCTCAAAGTCCTCGTACTTTCCGTGGATCCGTACATGCGCGGTCGGTTGAGGGAGACGCATATCGAGTCGTACTTGGTGCGTATTTTGTCCCGTGGGACTGGACATACGGACTTGAGCTGATGAGAGTACTTAGCCGGCGTTCCAACTCGGTGAACCGTGCGTACATGTTACTGCTTTGTGTGACTGTGTGTAATTCGAATCAGACTGAACGGAGACGGTATCGCCCTCGTCTTGCGTTCGGAATGCGACGGAGTCAAGGCCGGTGACCACGTCCGTGGACATCTGCGTAAGTCGTCTACCTCTTCGAATTCCAATTGCGAGGTCTAAACAACTTTTCTCGCGACAGCGCACCAGGAATATATCATCTTCCCGGACCGCAGCGCGCTCACTTTGATTGAGAGAGACCCGAGACTCTCGTGGACGACGTACGTGGGCGCTGCCGGAATGCCGGGGCATACAGCGTATATGGCTTGGGCTGAGTATTCCAAGGCGAAGAAGGTGTGTTACGCTCGATGCTGTTTCAGTGGTCCTTCCATTGAGTGACTTCTACAGGATGAGGTGGTTTTCGTCACCACCGGTGCCGGACCTGTTGGCTCGTAAGTAATCTCCCTCGTCTTGTTGTTTCATCCAGATTGAGAACACCTGAAACTAGGATGGTCATACAAATTGCCAAACAACAAGGACTCAAAGTCATCGCTTCCGCAGGCTCGGAGGAGAAGGTAGAGTTCATGAAGTCCCTCGGCGCGGATGTGGCGTTCAACTACAAGACTACCGATACGATGCAAGTGTTGAAGGAACATGGACCGATCGATATGTATGTTGGTTCTCTGAGAAGACTCTGTACACTGACATCCGGCGCAGATATTGGGATAACGTGGGCGGGGACGTGTTGGACGCTGCCATGCAGAATGCCAAGAGATTCGCCAGGTTCATCGTACGTCTCCATCTATTCGCTGTTGTGGCTGCTATTGATATACGGGATCCAAGGAATGCGGGATGATTTCCGGTACGTTGAACCTCCCAATTCTCTGGAATGCAACTCATCCGCTTACAGGTTACAACGGCGGCTACCAACCCATGAAGGTACGCCCCCAAATCCCTATCATTATCTCAAACACAAAAATAACAACCTCCCCAGCACCCCGACCTCATCTTCGGCAAATGCCTCCAATTCCACGGCTTCCTCGTAGGCTACATCCGCCCCAAGTACATCGACGCCTTCAACGCGGAGATCATCCCCAAGCTCGCCGCTGGGGAACTTCGGTTCACGGAGGATGTCAGTTATGGGTTGGATAAAATCGGGGATGTGATGCTCGCGGTGCAGAAAGGGACGAATACGGGTAAGGCGGTTGTGGTTGTTGCGCAGGAGTGAGGATTGGGTGGGAGTGAATCGAACGTCCATTGTAATATCCCAGACCATTGATCGCCTGTTTCAAAGATTCGCCGATTCGCCAAGTCGCCCCAAAACCAGTTGCATAACCACAGATAGGTTTACCTGAGCTCGAATTATGTGGTGACCTCAAGATGAAGCACACTAGAGCCTGAGGAATTCAGGTAGAAGAAACGATCTCAAGCACCCCTTCGAGCGCTAATCGGACGCCCTCTCTGACCACACTTTCATTCGACAAAATTGTCAATTTCGTGTATGTATTAGAATCATGAAAAGTCGAAAGAACTAATCAAGCTTCGTCTCGGAGTCGGTATACAAAACGAGTAAGGTAAACTGTCCGGTGGGTATCACAATTATTTAGTTACACAGTCCAAATTGCTCAGAGGAGCCCGCCGAGGCCGAGCGTGCCGAGCGTCAGCCCAAGAGCGAGCTGGTTCAGGAGACCAGCGACGCCAGTCAACCTAAAGAATACAGACTGTGAGTTTAAGATCGGTTTGAGGTGAGGGTATACGCACAAGTTCGCGACGAGGTGGAGCACACCAGCAAGGAGCGTCTCAAGGCCGAGCAGGACTTGGTCCAGAGACGTGTCGATGCCGCTGAGAAGGCCACCGAGTCCGGGGATAGTGGAAGCGGTGCCGAGGAGGCCACCGAGAGCGGTGGTGATGTCCTGAGTGTAACTTGAGCTTTGATTCAAAATGAGGGATAAGGACGCACAGTGATGATTCCAGCTACGAGGTCCGCGATATCCTCGTCCGTCTGGCGCTCGGTACTAACGGGAAGCGCAGACAGCGAGGACGTGGCGGTATCCAAGGCGGCGGTCAGATCGTTGATGAGCGGGGTGACGGTGTCGTCCGTCGCCGTGCCTGCCGACACGAGGGCAGCTGTTTGAACTGGTTCAGCCGCCTTCCGACAAGGAAAGAGAAAACGACGCACTGATTTTCGGGAGGATACTATCCGTGGAGTTCTTGAGAGTGTTGAAGACCGTCTGAATGTCGGTGGAGGCACGTTTGTCTACTACGGTGAGACCGGCGGGGTCTGCGACGGGTGCGGGGCTGGCGGTGACCAGGCTCGTGGAGAGGAGGAACAGAGAGGCGAAACGAAGGGCGAACATTGTTGGGGAGGTTAGTGGCTGGAGTTGTAGTACGTTGAACGTGCTGAATGGAGGACTCTTTCTTGGTCTTTTATACGCCCCAAAAGCCGTGTCGTTCGTCACTCAGGCGTCATTTGCAGGCGGAGTCGGAGTAGGAGAGAGTCTGTTTGGTAAATAATCTGTGGTGCATGGGCGCGCATCGGATGCGGTAGTGTTCTGAATACAAATATAGTGTGGGGTGGGAAGGATCACCTCAACTTGGCGGGGACTCGCCATAAAAGTTGAATAGCCGGCCGCGTTGAGAAAGCCCCGGCCCCCAAGGCACGGTCGAATTTCTGGTCTTGCTCTTGTCAGATTTCAATTCCTTTGCCTGGTCAAAAACTCGACGCCCCAGTGACCAGTGACGCCCCATCTCTTGCCATTACCTCGAATTACTGAGAATTCTTGGTCGCTGATGAGAGTCTGATGCGAGCATACGCACCGGAGTGTATATTGCTATGATTGCTTGGAGTGAGAGTGATAAACGTGGTTCCTATTCCAAGCCCCATGTGAGAAGCTACGTTTTTCGGCGTTGTGATGTCAGACCTAAGAACGTCGACTAAGTAGGCCGACTGATGAGTATGGACCCACCCACCAACTCCATACCTGTGACTCTAGCTAGATGCGCATTGCTTCAAAGAGTCGGGACGCTGAGGCTTTACGACTTTCCGGATACACAAGGACGAGGTACACCTCACTGAGCTGGACAGGCATTCCTGAAGAGTCCCGCCGAGCGTGCCTGAATTCCCAGAATAAATCCTTTTCAGTCAAGGCGGTATCCCCGGCCGTCATCTGACACGGTGTTTTGCGGGTTTGGGGCGGTGGAGCATTCGTGCGAAGCCCATCAGTATTCATCTTGACTGGCATGCCAAGAACCTCGATGCAGAACCGCCGCCCGCTCAAAAACCGCCCTGCTGCGGATGTCTCCGAAAAGACACTGTCCAAGATGAATGGAATATGGGAGCCAGAGTTATCAAGACGGACGCACACATGCCTGTCTTGAAAGGACGCTCCGCAAAATACCCGGTGACGTCAAATATTCCCGAGAGCACAAAAGAATTTTAAAGTTCGCTCGACGGTGGAGCTGCTTTGGAATGAAGGGAATGGCAACACGATGCGATGCCTAGGGTTCAGGGTTGCAAAAGACCGGGATCGGTAGAGAATAATGAGCGCTAGCCCCAGATGAGCGGCAATTGATGGCGAGACTTGATTGGCGTGAAACCTCGGTCCCGAGTGATGAGCAGAATGCCCGCAAACCTAGTATACGAAAGACGATGCTGTGTGCTCCCGCACACAATCATCCACTCGTTACGACTCTTGAAGCTTGAAGCCATTTTGATCACCGATCAGAGAAAGCTGACGAGGAAACTTGTGAGTCCGAGTCTGATATCCCGCTGGCAGGAGCGGAAGGAGGGTACAGTGGGCTTACATGAGTCTCAATCACAGTCCACTTCGCCGCCCAGCAATACGATCCCAACACTTGCGTAATTGTGGTGCAAGCCAAGGTTTGATCATGAGTGACTGTACACCTCCCGGTCTGCCAATGAGCGCGGTCCCATGGCGATCCGAATTTGGAATATGGGACGCCACCCATGCGGATTGGAGATCTAGATCATTCTGCGCACATGCATCCCACGATATACGAGTTCAGTCAGTTTTCTCGAGCTTGGTGAATTTTCTGCCCCCAATTGACCGTTTTTGCGTAGCAATTGGAGTGAGAGCTCCCAGGCGTAAATTTGTGCTTGCTTTCAAAGTGCTTCTAACCTAGATCTCGAGTCGAGTTGATCTATTGCTCATACAAACCCAACTGAATCGCCTTGATCAGCAACCCCTGCAGAACATCCATTAATTCCCATCATACGAATCACCCAAAACGAATCACTCACCACCTGCTTGGAACCAAACCGCGAAACGGCAAAATTCCCGCCCGTAAACCAGAGCTGCGCGATATTGGCCTCAGAACTTCAAATCATGAGCTTGAAACTCACCCCCGGATACCCAGAAGCACGGTAACACCCGCGTATCTCGCCCTCTTCATCAATACCCCACACCGGACTCGTCTGGTCAATGACGCCATCTCCAAAGAGCGCTCGCATGTTATCGCGAATATTCTCGTACCCGGTACTAAATAAAGCTGTAGAGCCGGCAAGCGGTATAGCCTGATACCATTTGCGGCTTGCCACTACACTACTTACCACCGAGCCTCTTTCTACGAGCATGACTGCAACTAGGCTCGAATCCAGTCAACATTTTCGCAGGCAGACCAATTCTGGTGTAGACTGCAATTCTGGGCACTTAATAGGATTCATAGTAACAGCCTGTACAAGTATGTAGCTATTCCTACAGCAACTGCAAACCAGCATAAAATCGAGCCCTAAAATCCGAGGCTGCGAAATAAAAGCACCAGTGACTACAAATCAGCAACATCCAGATCCCCAGTTTTGCAGTCGTCAGTCGTCCGTGTGCCCCTGCGCGCCGCACTCCCTCGCTCCTCCCTCTCTTCTCAGAAACAATCAAATCACAAAATGTGGGTTGAAAGCAAAAAGAAATCTGGGAGAGCAATGCAGAGTAGGAGGTTGTCGCTCGTCCGTGTGCCGCTACGTGCGGGTGACGCGCCACACTCCCTCGCTCCGCTGCCCCTTGCTGTCTTAATCCGTGCATCACTCCACGTCTGATCATAATGGGCCGCCTGTGGTGTTGATCCTTCCGCAACCTCCAGCAGATCCGAAATATGTTGTATGCGGAGAAATGTCACCCGTACTCTCGTCCTTCCTTAGTTTTCAACGCCGGTCGGCCGCGTCGTGCTTGAATGACGGCCAGAGTCTTGCCAATATTTTCTGGTCAGAGTCGTTGCTCGATACCTTTGAAACTTGTTGGGAGAGCTCTTGATGACCGCTGCGCTGGACAAGTTACAAACACTTACAGGACAATGAACATGGTGTACTTGATGACAGAGTAGTACGAGATGCCCGGGGCACGGAAAAATCCCAGATAAAATGAGCACACAAGGGCGGATATGAGAACGTGAATCAAGGTTCGAATATAAGTAGGTCATTGTGTTGGCGATGTAAGCCCGCGATGGCAAAGTTCGCACTGGAAGCATGCATGGCCGGAAACACCGATTTAGGAATGGAAAGGTCGAGGGTTACAGGTCGAGGGTTACATGCGCTCGGGAGATTGTGAATACCAATCCCTACTGGTCCAGTGGAGGGGAACGAATCGTGACCGAGGGTTGAACATCCGGATCGAGCTGGTTGTTTGCTGAAAGCGCTAGAAATAACACAGTTCGCATCATACCATGAGGCCGAAATCAACGACGAGAAGATACACGGTCTGAGGAGCCGGTGTAGCAAAATAGGAATGGCCCGGCAATGGTTAGACAGTAATCACTGGGGCGCTTATGAATCCCGAATTGCAAACAAAGCGAAAGGCAGTGGTTCGTGTAGAGGGATCGTGAATGGGGATTGATCATTGAGCATCCAAATTGGAGAGGGGTTTGAGCAAATCGAAATGAACTGAATCATGAAGGACTGGATTGCGGAGGTTCAGATACGCCGAATGATGAATGCTCTGGAATACGCGGAAGTTCGAATACACTGAATTCAGAATGGCCTCGAATAGACGACT
This sequence comes from Roridomyces roridus, assembly GCA_029378245.1. Lineage (NCBI taxonomy): Eukaryota > Fungi > Basidiomycota > Agaricomycetes > Agaricales > Mycenaceae > Roridomyces > Roridomyces roridus. Next base: position 795,337 of record JARKIF010000022.1, on the reverse strand, counting down.
CCTATCTGGTCAGCCGTTGCTAGGGACTTACTGGTGCCCAGCCTTCTAGCATCCAACTAGCGTCCGCCAGCGAGGTGAAAGCGGTGGGTGTTGGGGAAATGGCGCGAGGAAATGCGGCGCCGACAATGAAGAGGGTTCCTGGAGGCTGGCAGGGGGCATTGGCGAGGCCGACTGAGGGGTGCCGGAAAGGTGGCTAGTGCGAATAGGATAGGCTGGCAATGTAGGTTCTTGCAAGGATGAGTGGATAGTCTGTAGTGTGAGAGTCGAGTCGGCCGGGGAATCGTAGCCGTCGTGCAGGTGGTGGTGGTAAGAGATCAAGAGGGGCTCACTGCCACCTGTCACTCCTCCGTCACAAGACGGCGTCCAGCTCACAAGTTCGCTAGACTTCCATGAACATGGTGTACTTGCGGCATCTGGAAGCTGGGCAAGAGGTTGGTGGAGGAGAGCGAAAGAGAGCGAAAGGCCTTCGGAAGCAGTCCGTGACAGTCCTGGGATTTCCTTCGGCAAAGAACCCGACATCTGCGCATGGCATTTGCGCAGATGTTGAAAAATCCATCGGATACGACTGCTCCCGAAGGTTGAGGTCATTGATATTGCGTTGGAAGCGCGCAATCATCGGCTTGATGCAGGATTTGGCTGGATGCATCAGTGCTGACGCAAAAACCAACGACAAAAACGTGATTGCCCGCAAAAACCTGAAATTAGGGCGCCCTATAGAAACCTGTACCTAACGGTATCAGGAATAAACATTCTTAGATGCCAGTATACATCCGTGGCCAAGATTGGAAGCTTACGCGTAGATGACGACGTCCGCTGGGGGTGACGATTCGTCGGTGAAGATAAGGGCGTCTTCGGTGAAACGTGCGGGTTCGACGCCTTGTTTGATGAGCACTTTATGTTCCCGGATGAGTTTAGCGCAGCCGACGTCGAGCCCTGGAGAACGTGAGTAAATGGATTTCATCTCGAGAGGTCAAGTGGCTGACAGAATCCTGCGAAGCGTTGAGCCAACGACAAACTTGACTGAAACAGGCATTGAAAGCGGTACCTCCAAAACGTTCCCTTGCGAGCCCCAAAGTGCCCGCACCATCGGGACCCATATTCAGCTTCATCCCCGCCTCCCTCAATCCCCTATGCGTCTCCTTCTCGGCCTCCCACGCCTCCTCCTCATGCATACTCATGACACGCTTCGCCAAAAGATACGGCGTCACCTCCGCCTTGAAGTCCGACACCTCAATGGCCATCCCCTCCGGTCTCGCACTCCATCACCCGTCTAATAGTATCCACACTCACAACACAGGTCGACGAGCGCTGTACCATCGTCACGCTCGCGGCACCCTGCACCACGAGGTCCTGGCATATATCCGCCGAACTGCTCCCAGCACCGACAACGATGACGCGATGACCCGAAAATGCTGCACCACTGCGGTAGTGAGCGGCGTGGAGGGTGATGTAGGGTACTTCGGAGCGCCCATGATGCCGGTTGCGAGGACGATATGCGCGGGATGGATGGTGACGGGTGTGCCCTCGTGATTGATGCCGACGGTCCAACGTTTAGCTGCCGCGTCGTATGTCGGCGTTGGGAGAGGATACGAAGAGGTTAGGACGACGAGGTCGTCGGATCCGGCGTATTGGTGGAGCCATTGACCGACCTTGTCTTTAGCGGCGAATGTGGCCAGGTTAGGGTACGGCTGATATAACACTGTGGCGAATTGACAACCCGATCGAGTGAGATGAGAATAAGACGCACTCTCCGTAAATTTCTTGACAGTGTGCAAAGTGAGTGTCGGGTATCGCTGACGCCAGTTGTCCCCAATCTGCGCATTCTTCTCCACAATCAACGTCGGGATGTCCATCTGCTTAAACCTCGCCGCCATATTGAGACCTGTCTGCCCCGCGCCGACTTTGATTCACATGTTAGAACCACGCCCGATGACTGAAAGAAGACTGACCGATAAGTACATACGGATCCCGCTCTATCCTCGCTCGCCTCTCGCGAATAATTTCCCCCCAAGCAATCGTATATTCACCATAGACGCCTTCCTCAGGTCCGCCCTCCTCGTGCCCCCGTATGTCGCTCAGCATCATAAACACCGACATCGCGCGCCACTCCCCCGTCGTCTCCTCAGGAGTGAGGGAAAAGTACCCCTGCCCCGAGCCCACAGCACTCTCAAAGGTGAAACCAGATGAAACGGTGGTCGTTCCTGCGTCAAAGTCGGGGCTCAGATACATCCGCGTGTCCAACTTGACTGAGGTGATAGCAGCTGCGGCGGACCGGGCTGCTTCAAGGTAGGAGATGATTTTGGCGGGTCCGGCAAGTGTGCGATTAGACCAGGAGAAGACGAGGATGTCGCGGAGGAATCCATCCTCGTGTATACAGGAGGCGATTTGGGGGAGGTCTAGGAGGGTGAGGGAGGATGAGAAGCGTCGGAGCCAGGCAGAGGCGACGTCGGTGGGATCGATATCCATTGGGATGTGGGGAAGATGAGTGCCGTGGTGGTGGTTCAGGTACATATACGTCTAGACGGCGGTTCGTGTGCGGCGGAGATGGCCCTGCCTACACGGTACACGCAGTGAATCAGAAGCGGGCTCGCGAGATCGCGAGGCTTTGGATCGGTCTCGTGGCCGAGGGCATAGTGGTAGCCGCGGCTATCGCGATGCGGGATATGCTGCTCTCGGTCATCGCAGAAGAAAAGAGATGGTGGTGAGTCAAAAGCTGATGATGTTTGGCAAAGCTTGGCCACCTGATGGCCGCCTGATGGCAACTTCGTACCCTTGATCCGGATCGGAAACCGGAATGCTTGAAGCGTTCAGAACAAAGCAATTGGACAATTCCAGAAAAACCGTGAGCCCAGAATTCTACGAAATGTGATAGATTCGGTAGACCTCATACACCTATGGCTATTTTTTTATAGACTCTTCGTACACCCCGCTTTCTGCATCAGCAACTTGACACCCTCTTTTCTGGGCACCTCGAGACCTTTTCTGGTGCTTTTTCCACTTTCGTCTTTTTCTGGCACTTTCCGCTGGACTTTCCGTGGTCGAGATTTGCTTTCGACTCTTTTCGTCTTTTCGGTGCGGAACCAGCTGCAATTAAAAGTGGTCAAAAAAGCGAGTCCCAGTTCATGTAAATTACATAAACCGCTACCACTACTAAGTATGTTCAAAATGCAATTTCGTGCGCTTTATGATCTGCATAGCTGTTAACTTAGAATGCGTTGAACACATCAAGTGAGCGAGAAAAATTGAAGAACTTGTCCTTCCCAGCCACCCCAATAAGCTGCGCAGCCCACAAAACTGCGCCAAGGGATACCACTACCAGAGTCGACACCGCGGTACTTGAATTGAATAGGCGCACGCGGGCAGCATGGAGACCACGGAACCCGTCGGCATCTGCGTCATACTCGATGAAGACACAATCATATTGGGGAGGTCTGCTGTACCATGATTTAACTGCCGGAACGCGTTCATGGATTCTAAAAGCAGGAGCGGCGAGGTTGAGTGTAATGAAGACATCGGAAGAAGACTGTCAAGAAGGGGAAATGGATTGTATGGCTCGATAGGGACATGTAGTAGATAGGATAGATATAGCGATATCTGGGCATGTAAGCAGAGACAAAAAGACTGGAACTGTGGAACACAACCACTCACTGAGTCCACAGAATGCCAAGGGAATCACTTGTGGTGGACAGAAGCAGAGGCTGATTTATCAAACAGCGTTCAGGCGTAGAGCTACTAGAGGACGAGGCGGCGACGGGCGGACGGGATGGTGGTACGAGTCAACAGGTGGTGATGCTTGTCAGTAATCGTGTCATGGCGTTGCGGCCGCCCGCACACGTGGTGTTGTTGATGACTGAATTGGGATGGAAGACAACAAACGCCAACAATTCCCTCTTCTTTTCTCCCCTCATCTCGGACCGACTCAGACTCTCCGTCCCTCCGCCTCGCTGGTTCAGACTCGGTACACTACCTCAGAATGGAAACCGGTGCGCATCCTCTAGCTGCCTGAGCTGTCAGAGTCTGACAATGACTCTTTCTTTGTAGACTCCATCCGCCGAGTGCTGTGTCCCGACGCTTAGCCCTTCCGGTCAATGGTGTGTACATACATCGGCTCCTGCACAGTTCTCGCAACCTACTAATAAAGACCCTCGCAGGGTGACTAGACACATCGCTGCGCCATCTGCGGCTGCTGCCGCATATGTCAGTATGTGTCATTCATATCCCTCGTTTCCAGGCTGACGTACATCAGCTGGGCTTGCCCCGTCTCGGGACCGTAAGTCACTGGCTACCACGCAGTCGGCCTGGGCGGCGCGCCGCGCTACGGCTCACTTGCCTCACATCTGTCCGCCAGCCGGTTAACACTACGGAGGTCATCCATTGGTGCACTCTGGTTGTTCCCCTGCCTCGGTATGTCTTCGTTCCGCCGCCGGATGATCCTCGGTCTGAGTTTTGACTCAGCAGTATGATCACGGGTCCCGCGCCGTTGTTGGATGTTACCCTACACCTTGTTCGCATTAAGTAGATTTGTACCTTCGATAGTGCTCCATCTAATATATTTCAATGTCTGCCCTCATTGGTGTATCATGAGCAGGGCAGCTTCTGGAGTGCTTTTTGCTACGACCACACCGCTTTTCTGGGAGGAAAAAGCGCTTTTTTACGCAAACGGACCTAGCTTAAAAAAGTGGCTAGGTGCTTTTTCCTCTTTCGCACTTTTGCGTCTTTTTGGCTCGAAAAAAGCCAGAAAAGACGCAAAAGCTGAAGTTGTCAAGTTGCTGATGTGTAGACTCAGGAGACGGCAATGACCAGGCCCATCGACCGGCATTGATCATGCGGCTGTCGGCGCGAAAAACGTGATTATTACAGCGGTAATTGCACAAGGTGCACTATGAACTGGCGCGGCGACACCGACGCCGACGGCTCGCGTATGTATAAGTACGGTTACTACTACGGTAACGGTATCACACAAGTATCACACGCCGAGCGAAGCATCTGGCACTGCGTTCGCATGTCTACTCGGATGTGGTGCTGGCAGGAGACAGAGTGAACGTGGTGTGCATGATGAGCGGCGGTACGAACAGGAGAGATTCGCTCTGCGGCAGGCATGTACCCGGGCTGGCAGGCGAGGTGTATCTTGCGCTGCTCGACGAGGACGAGTGGCGAGGAGAGGCGGACATGGCGAGCTATAAGGCGGACATGGCGAGTTATAAGGCGGACATGGCGAGGTGAGGCGGACTAGGTTCGTCTTTTGAGCAGGAGGCAATGGGATTCCGGCCCAGGACACATATATACTCCAATCACATGGCCCGCTCCCAGCCATTCTGTCCGTTCCCTCTGCTTCATCTCAAGGGAGCCGCATGGACAATACTCTCTATGTCTCCTCTCAGTCTGTTTTCATCTTCCGTGAGTTTTCATGGTTCGATCAAGCATCCGCTGTAGGGCAGGGCACTTCCCCGCAACGCAGAATCATGCTGCGCCTATCGAGGTCGAAGACATTCTCGTTGGGGACATATCGTTGGACCTTGAGGCACAGGACTGGATAGGAATAGGACAATGGCACTCGTATACGTAGTGCGCAGTAGATTCTAGAAGCAAACAGGCCAATCGGGAACTGAGCATTTTCGGCGCGCACTTTAGTACCTTCATATCTGTAAAAGTACTGGATGAGATAATTACGATGTCGCACAATGCACATAAGTAGCTTGGTTCTTGACGTGAATTCCGATTGCAACGAAGCTTTGACGATCGGAAACGGGAATGCTTGAAGCGTTAAGACCAATTGGACAAGTCAGAAGCCCAAGATGCACATCTAAGTACGTGGTTGAAGTTTAAGGGACAGTGTAAAACACGATTTTAGCACATAGTTCCTGGAGGGCTGCCACATGAAATGCATCGCGCAAATCGAGCCGCCGAGTGCAGAGGTATGTATCCTCATCTGAGCAGGATCCAACAGGCAAATCAGCTCTCCGAGCGGGATGTAAAACTTAAAAACTGCAAGCAGGGTCTCGCTGGCACTGAAGGACGGGGAGCGCAGTGAGTGGAGAAAAAACACCGGACAGCGGATGGAAGCAGCTGCTGGGGGTCGAACCCAGGACCTCGCGATAACAGTGTGGGGTATAACTATTGCAATCGCACGCTCATACCACTCTTGGGACCGGTTCACTCACCACGACGGCAATAAGAGAACGAGAGAATGCAGGCAAGTTCAGCGTTCAAGCGTTCAAGTCCCATCCTAAGCCCAAGTTCGAGCGTGCAACTCAGCTGTAGGGTCCTTGAAAACATTGAATAGGATGTCGACGCTGAGCTTAAACTTGCTGGCTAAATTTGTTATCGAGGTCCAACTCAGACAGTGACACTGAAGTCGGAACACCAGCGAGTCCAAGATCCGTTCCATAGATAATACGTGCGGGATTGATATCTGGAGTCAACTCAATTTGAAAGTTAACGAAGTCCGAGGGTCCGTGTCTAACTACCTTGAACCGTTGGGACTAGACGAAATGAAGCAACCAGCCGAGATGAAATCAGACGTACCCAGCCATTCGGACACCAGACGTACCCAGCCATTCGGACACCGACACAAAAAGGCAGAGGTGATACAGATAAATAGCAGAGCATTGCGACAATACAATTACATTGACGGTTCATTCGACGATATAGGCGTCCGCTATATCGCATCATAAGCCACGGTCCAGATCGCAAGGAGCAAAAAATAACTCACCTCTCACCCCACCTTCCCTCCGCCACCTAATCCATCTCTCCGAACGCACCCAATGATCCTCCCCTCCCCGTGCGCCACAAACCCAATCTGCACACGAGCTCGGAACGAGTATCATCACCGCCCGCACGTCGTACCCCATCCACGCCGTACGGGCTTTGAATAAATCGAAATATTGCGTCGTCGCGCAACACAAGACGAGGGCCTCCAAGCCCGTACACCGGGAGAGCAGGGCTTGGAAGAGGGGTGTATGGTGACGATTATGGAATGACACGTGCGTGAGTGCAGGGAGAGATGCGAGTCCCTCCGTCCAGGCCGCACAATCCGCGTCGGTAAGGAAATCAGCGATCCCGAGGTGTGTCAGCCCCCGAAAAAGTGGGTGCTGAAAGTCCACAGCACGTGCGAATAACGGCCGCAGCTCGGCGAAGAAGCGGGTGAGTGGTAATACGGATAGTGCGGGGAGGCATGCGGGGCTGACTTCGGGATGCCGCAGACCCAGGTCGGTGACGCCCCCACATGCAGCGAGGATGCCTGGGATGTCTGCTGGGTAGCGTGAAGAGATGAGGAGGTGGTTGACTGTGGAGCCCCAGAAGGATAAGGGTTTGGAGTCGGCGAGGAAACAGAGGGTGGTCCAGGAGAGGTGGAGGTTGCCTGGGCGGTCGGAGAGGACGAGGACGTTGTAAAGGATGGGCTCAAGCCTAGAGGGTGTTGAAAGGGGAGTGAGGGTGGATGTATGGGTGCACGCACCATGTTTTTACGCGCTGAGCGACCATGATAAGACCCGGGATGCACGTCGGGCTCGAGCGCGCTGCTAGCTCGAAGATGTCCCTTTCCAGCTCAAAGGGTAGCCTGGAGGCTTCAGCTGTGTCGACAGTCATGCTTGGATAGCGGAAAGAGGGAGTCAGGACATGAGGTGGTGGTGCGGAGAGAGTGAGGACGAGTATCGGATCACACTTGCTGAGCCGAGGCCGATCGAAAGGCAAACACGCACAAGTAACGTAGGAGTTGCCCGAAGTAGCCCGCAACTGTTTCAACCGTCAAATTCAAGCAAGTAAACTGTAAAATACTTGCGAGAATGCAAGCGCTCTGCGCTCGTTAAGGAAATCCAGATTGGGGGGCTCGCAAGATTAAGTAATTACAACCCTCAATAGTTCGGCGAGCCGGGAATCCCCACCCCTCCTTGCCCGATGTAGGTCCCACCTCCCCCATGAAACGGCGGATCGAGCCGCGGTGCGAGGACGCTGCACGCCGTGAGTTTGACGCATTTGGTTCTGTCTCAAAATACAACTACTTCATACTGTCTACAGGTATTGAATCAATATTGAATTCATATTCAACCATAACTCTCTCCAGTCCGTTTGAGCTAACATTTCCCCATTGTATGTTGTCTCTGTGGTAGCCTCATCCATGTCAAGAGCAGACTACAGCCGCAATAGGCGGCAGATCACCGGGACCCAAAGAGCCGGAGTAACTCAGATCTCAGCACGCAACGAGGCAGCCTCGCCGCTTACATGCCCTTGCGGCACAGTATGATTGCCGGTTGAACAAGAACAGCGGATACAGACTCTTGCGCGAACATACTATGTTGAACCGGGTGTCGACTCACTGTCCTTGTAGTACTAGTGTCCTGTCTGAATTGTTCTACAAAACCGGGAGGCAACCGGGAGTACCATTCCCGGCAGTCGCGACAATCACTGACATGATATCAATCATATTTCCGGGCTGTCTGCTGGGCGGTCGCTTGAGCGCATCAACAATTCTTCCTTGAAGGCTGTCCCTTCCTTTTCTTTCCCACCCAGTTGACCCCCGGGCGGGCTTTGTCTGTATGTCGACCAATGTGGCCATCATCGACGACCGCGACTCGTCCGTGACCTACGCCGGAGCCTGGCTCCAAGCTGGCTCCACCTTGGAATTCGACAGCACGACCACCGTCTCGGTATCCCAGGGTGTCACCGCCTCGGTCTCCTTTGTCGGTGCGTTGCGTGCCCTCCCTCCCACAGCCCTCCTTCTGAGATCCCAGCTAGGCACATCCATCACCGTATACGGCACCGTAGCCGCCCACAACCCGGCCAACACCAGCATGACCTTCGTCATCGACAACTCGGACGCGGCGACGGGCAAGTACGATCCACCGGCCAACATGACCTCCGATGTACACCACACCGCGCTCTACACGAGTCCCACCTTATCCGACGGCCAGCATACGCTTGTCATCACTCAGACGCAAGCACAGACCCTCGGCGTCATCTTCCTCGACTACTTCCTGTACAATACGACGTCAACAAACGTCAGCAGTTACTTTGTCGACGACCGAGACTCCCGGATTACCTACACGCCGGAATGGACGTTATTTGGCTCGGACCCGGATTTCATGCATACCTCGCAGGGCAGTCCGAGCGCGGGCGCATCGTTTGAGTTTAAATTCTCTGGTGCGTCACAATAATTTTCCTTCCCTGCTCATCACAGCTAAACCCATTCACAGGCAAAGCAGTCGAATACTGGGGTGGCATCACCGACCTGTCCATGGTCGCCCAAATGTCTGTCGACGGCGGTCCCTCATCCTCATTCACACCTGCCACGACGCCTCCCTCGGCGACGAACAACCTCATCTACAGCTCGGGCGACCTCAAGGACGGGAATCACTCCCTCGTCGTCACTGCTGGGACCAATGCCACCGTTTGGGTCGATTACTTTCTCGTCACACCCGGCACCAGCTCCAACTCCAATTCAAATTCAACTGCAGGCTCGGGGAATTCGCCTTCGCCTTCAAATCCCAGCAACGAGAACGCCAAGAGCAAGACACCCGTAGGTGCGATTGCAGGTGGCGTCGTAGGCGGTGTACTCCTCCTCGCCGGCGTACTAGCAGCCTTGTTCTTCTTCCGCGCCCGTTCGAAACGGACATCACGATTCCTTCGGGAGGATGGGATCGAGAGGCCTGATTGTACGTTATTATATTCTATCCCTTATTTTGTTCTCAACCGTTACTCATGGTAACACCCCCATAGATTTCGCAAACGGCCCCGCCCTCCGAAATACCACACCCCATCCCTTCATCGACTTTCCTACTGACGACGGGGAATCGACACCCCTACGACAAGCCCATTCTCGCTCGGAGTCGACATCCGGGCCGTATCAAGATCAGTCTTACAACGCCTCATCGGAGGGACACACGCTGCCGTTTAAGAGCTCGCCTTCCCTCGCTACTGCTGGGGCTGCGTCTGGGGCTGGGGCTGGGGGATATTTTGTTCATTCGGGGTCAGCGTCAGGGTCAGCGTCAGGGTCGAGTGCGTCGGGATCTGGCTCGGGTTCGGGTTCAGGATCCGGCTCTGGATCAGGCGGGAGGCAGGCGGTTGTGGGTGGGAGGCCGAGGAAGTTGGAAGAGGAGTCGAGGAGGCGTGCGGCTGTGAGCAGGAATGATGGGCCAGGTTTGGGGCAGGGCGAAGGAGGGGAGGCGCCGCCGCCGATTTACGAGGAGTAGCTATAGTCTGTGGACAGATACATATTAATTTATGCGGGGCTACATAATGGCTAATGTATGATTTGAACTGTTTGGAAGGCGGGTGTAATTTGATTTGGCCTCGTGAGTTGTTGGAACAAAAAACCCTCGGATTTGTGCTGCACAACGACGCAAGCTCGGGTCGAACGAGCGGTGCGTTGGGCACTCGCAGGAAGAGCCTGACGCCGAATTTTAAGGGTCATATGCCTGGTCTGAGCAACAACGTTGACAATTCTCTAAGCCTAAGCGCTTGTCAAGACTCGTTCAAACAAAAATTCCGGATCAACGCATGGAAGCGCTACGACGCAAGCTCGAGTCGAACGAGCGATGCGTCGGGGCAGAATTATACGGTAATAGACTAACAATGCTCTAGCCCAAGACCTTGTGAATTGTGAAGCTTCGAGTCCTCTCGGAGTGAAGCACACAAGTTGTTGTAAGGGCTTTGTAGAAGCAACCAGAAAGAACGGGGGAAAATATCCTTAGTTCAGTACAGAGTAGGTAACCTGTCTACTACACAAAGTACTACGGCCTTTTATACTGTACGAGGAGGCTGTTCACGACTGCGCCGCAGTCGAGGCACAGCCAGTAAAAGCCGTGAAGAGCTGTGAGGAGGACGACTGCGGCGGCCTATGATCACCGCGTCCTTACATGAATCGTGCAAATAAAAATGCCGGATACGAATGGAGACGCCACGACCCAACGCTCGAGTCGAACGAGCGATGTGTGGATGAATTGATGAATCGCAAGAGGAGTCTACTTAAGTTGAACGTTCCGACTTTCTCATCCCTGCTGCGTAGTCCGAAGTCCGTTGCCCCGATACTTACCAGGTTACATACATGGAATTAAAGTAGGTCGGATGCTTTCCCAGGAGAGTACCACAACGTTCGGAGGGCGTGTATGAGCTCACTGGGCAGTCCCCGTAAGTCGTCCGAATAAAAAGTTCGATAGAATGTACCAGCATACAACGCAGCTCGAGTCGAACGAGGGATGCGCAGATGAATCGTGAGAGCCTGCCGAGCGCTCAAACGTCCCGGTCCGTTACCACTTGTTACGATGGTAGAGAAGGTGGCAGGTCGGATGTAATGTACCGAAACGACGTTCGCCATCCAATCCAATATTTACCGTTTCGAAGGAGATTGGCTGTATGGTTTCATGGTGGGCAATCCCCGTGATTGGTCCCAATAAAACACTCCAGATATCCCAGCAATACAACGCAGCTCGAGTCGAACGTGGGATGCGTGAATCATTCGCTGAATGTCCTGATCCCGATGCTGCGAATTATAATGACTCGCGTGGGTATAGTCGGTATTCCAATGAGGGTGTGGATAGGTTCACTAGGCAATCTGAATCCGGTGAGTCGGCCGAATAAAACATTTGACTGCAGATATCCCAGCATACAACACAACTCGAGTCGAACAAGCGATGGGTGAATCAATCGCAGGAGAATGCCGAACGTTTGAACGTTCTGATCAGATGCTGCGTAGTGTGAAGTCCGTTCGCCACCGACTATCTACTATTTGGAAGGAAGGTGACCTCGGTACCAAAACAATATGGGCAGGCAAGCGATCCCCGAAAATCTTCGAATGATAAGTAAAAAAGACCGATCCACTTAAACGTAAACCACGCAAGTCATACCATGGGCACACGTTTTGTTGACGATGAGACGAGCGTGCAAGGGCCCGGGGGAGGGGAAGCACGTACTTGTGAATCGGCCAATGTGTAGTGTCCTTTGGACAAACTTCGAAGGCTTCTTTCAGGAGACTTGTTGCAGTGATTGCACGGGCTCATTTTGTCGGAAGAGTCGCCCTGAGAGGCGGGCGTAAATTTCATCACAATTTCGCGTCGCATCGCTGGATAAACATGGATCGTCGAGTGGTGGAGAGAGACGAGGCAGAAGCAGAGCGTCACACGGATCAAAGCTCCGGCGGGATGATTGATCCGACCAGCCTAATAACAGGCACAAATCACTCCCTTGTCATGCACTCCTAGGCCTCTCTCCCCAGCCTCGACTGACTTCTCCAGAGATACGACTAGTGCTGGAGTCCGTGTTCCTTTGCTTTTCACCCCCGTTTTCAAGTGCTGGGCCAAGCCCTTGGGTAACGGCATCAATTCAATGGCAGATGGGCGCTCGACGTCAGTGGTCGACGGCGATCATCTCGGAGAGTCATAACTATGGCATAACAATCTCTCCTTCTACCACCACCTTCGATGGACGATGGACGACGGTCCTCTTCAGCGGTCCAACTCAACTTGCACCCAGTACACACCGAAGCTCTCAGTTGACTCCAAATACCAGGGCACTGGCAGCTTCTTCCCTAATGCGCGCGACTTTATCATCACTGGTGGCACCTTCACGAGCCATGTCACCAACGTACACTACGCTGCACCGACGCTTCCGGCTGGTAAGAGGCCACCCCCCTCTTTCCCTGGACTCTAATACGAGATTGACTTCCCATTGTGATAGGATTCAGGACGATTCCACTCGGTGATATCGATCTTCAGCGAGAGATTGGCTTCTCTGCTGGGGTCGTCGATCGGCCGAGCGTGCTACGCCGTACCGTGCGACGGGTGTATTCTGCACGTGTCCACGGCGTCGAGGCGAATATGACTGTGGCATTGTATGAAGGGGAGCAGGCCGAACAGGTATCGTGGTTGCTCATTTCCATCTTTTCCCTTGGAGTGTTCACAGTTGGTATAGGATCGGGATGAGTATTTAAGGGCCCATTCACACTTTAGGTGGGCTCCATTTTGTAGACTCGCAGACTTGAATTCAACGTACTCCAGGCATCCGAGTATCGTCCAAGTATTCGGACTCGCAAGTTTCGAGGGCACTCATGCAGTTATTGCTCATGACGGTCAGTCTTTTGGATGCACTCTGGCTTGTTCTGAATCCTCGCAAAAGAATTACTGCGATACGAAGATTTCCTACAAGTCCACCGCCTTTCGCCAGTCATGGAGGTATATATGAATGCGAAGTGGGTTCGTATGCAGCCTCACTTTCTCTTCAAGCCATACTGAGGGGTGGATTTATCCAGGCCTCGGAGCATTTAGTATGTGGACCGCCACGTACAGCGAAATACTTCTCACAAGCCGACGACAGGAAGCATCCCACTACCTGAACAACGGCCCCGTGCAAACACAGGTGAGTCATCTTTCCCTACAATACACAAAGCTGAAACCAAACAGCCAGGTACTCGAGCGATATGGATCCGTTCCTCCACCGGCCGCCTCTGCATCGACTTCACCCCGGGTCAATTCAACGACCCATCCTTCGATTTCGATAAGCACAACACCTTCAAGCCATCCCGTGCCCTCGTCAAATTCGACGATCCCAAGGCGGATGAAAAAGCCAACGAAGCCCTCCCAGTTAAGCTGTATCACGAAATTTGCTCGGCCATGCTGAGTGAGCATGGGCGCGTCACTTTTGGGGTTGAGGAAGAGATCAATCTCGGCGGGGTCGTGTATACTCCTGTGGGTATGAATGTGAACCTCCACTCGCCGCTCCAGACTGCCGTTTTGGGATCTGTGAAGGTCTTTCCCGTCGGATGGACGGAGAGTATACAGGAGGACTTGATGGATGGAGGGTGGACAAGGTGAGCGCAGCAAGCTGACGATATGATAAGATATAAGCGGCTCAAAATGACCTTCGACAGAATGAAACACCGCAGAGCGACCAGGTACACCTGCTCCTGTTCTTTCATGGCCCTGGACAAATCCGTGTCCGACTGGTTCTCCCAGAGTAATTACATCTTCAAGAAACTCGGAATAACAGCGGAGCACGAACGCTACGGTGAGCAAGTTTGTTCGCCGGAAATCACACTCATCGCTCTCACTACGTAGCATTCCTATCCACGGTGACTTTCGAACTGAGAATCTCTGAATCGAGAATATCTCCAAGTCTCAGCGGCGGCTACCTATTCCTCCGCCCCATCGCGGACTTTCAGGTCGGAGCGACCTCATTCCGCTGGCCATCGCCCACCAACGACGAGGAATCCCCCGTATACTACTGGTCCCTCGACCCACTCGGCGCCCACCGACTAAGTACGGACGAAGCACACCGTCTAGGGTTCCCCGAGATCACCCTGTGCCGACCGTGGAGCCGCAGTTCCCGCTGGTCTGTGGAAGTGTACGAGGGATTGAGAAAGTTTCATGAGGCGAAGGGGTTTGATCCCGATACGCAAGATCTTGCGAGGCAGTTGGGAAGGCCGTTGTATGTCCCGAGTGCGTCGGCTGCTATAGGTGTGTTATTCCCTCTTGTTCTTCAGTTCGCTCATGTCGGGTATTCATGAAAGTGGACGTTGAGGAAGATGTCACGAATACTTGTTCGAATGGTATGTGGCTCTGTATTTTCATCCAAGCAGCAGCTGACAGAGTCGATTTAGGAGCACCCCCGACAATTGCAGCCCCAGCCTCAGAACCCCCACCTCAAGCTCCAGCCAACACACCGGCTATGCTCCTCCCACCCACCCTCACGCCCGGGCCCAACATCCCCATCGAAGAATTCTGCTCCACATACGAGCTGGACGACGACATCCTCGCCCAATTCAAGAAACATAAATTCAAACGCAGTGCTGCGCTGGAATTTGTTGAAGTGAGCGAGTTGGCGGAGATGGGGTTCGTAAAGGGGGAGGTTGCTGAGATAAGAGCGGCTGTGAGGAGTTGGGCGCGGGACGGCTGACTAGGGAGAAAAAGACGAAAATTTACGCGCTAGACTCAATGGCATGGCTCCAACCCAAATCGAGCGGGGATGTTTATAGTAAAGCGTGGAACTGTATCTTCCCAGTGGCGGTAAGTCGAGAGGCTCCCGGTGTCAAAGTCAACATTATCAAAAAAGTATCAGCTCCAAAAATGCATGCACAAGATCTAGAGCATTGCCCAATCCCGGGTCGAACGGGAGCCGTGCCATTCGGGTCGAACGGGAGCCGTGCCATTCGTCGGAAGAAGCTAGTGGAACGGGTTAGCATCCCATAGGTCTCACTTACGTGGATTGGAAGAAAAGATTACGGCGCAAGTCACATTAATGGCTTTGCCCGAGTCAACGGAAAGTTCCTGGGGTTCGGAGTACCATCGGGCACCTCGATTCTTTGACAAAAAAAGGGAACTGTTTCGCCCGTACGCAATGCTCAGGCCCGGGTCGAACGGGACCTACTTGTCTGAGCTGACTCAGCTGAGAAGTGGGTTTATTCAGCTTGACTGGCGGGGTGTCAGAGCTTCTCAAGCAAGTACATGTTGGATGATTCACATACGAGCCCAGTCAAAAGACTCACTCACAACCTACACCTAAATTCTTGCAGGTGAGCACTGAGATTCAGAAGTGTTCGCCCAGCCATGTGATCAAAAAAGGTCAAATGCACTATAACGGCAATGGCTCTCCCCGAGTCGAACGGGGAGTTCTGAGCCATTGGCATGGAGCATTCAGAAAGTGCAAGGCATAGTGTGTCGGAGAGGGTTGGCCAAAAGCAGCTCCATACCTCAGACACCAACCCAAATAGCCAGAATCAAAATTGCTCCAGAAGCTAGATGACCTGGGATTGGGCCTCTTCGAGGCGGGTGCTGAACCTTCCGGTCCACCTTTCAGTCTCATCAGTACTCCTGGAGGGAGATCCAAGGGGGCATTGGGATCGGAATTTCGGATATAGGGTCGAAAAGTTTTTTGCGACCCTGGCTGGACCCCCCCCCCCCCCCCCCCCCCCCCTCCCCTCCTATATAAGGCAGATCATTCCCACAGTCATGTGATTTACCGGCGGT
The DNA here is from genome assembly GCA_029378245.1 of Roridomyces roridus. NCBI lineage: Eukaryota > Fungi > Basidiomycota > Agaricomycetes > Agaricales > Mycenaceae > Roridomyces > Roridomyces roridus. The sequence continues at coordinate 779,384 of JARKIF010000022.1, read as the reverse complement.
CCGAGCAATCTGCGGCTCCCATACAAAAAATATTGATTACAAGCTTGTTGAAGGGCCCCAGTGTCAATCAGACCCATCCCATGTCGGCCTGAGCAATGATCCACTTGTTTTCTGTGGGAATGTCTTGTCAGGACAGGCTGTATTATGTAATATATCACTCCCAATTTGGAAATTTTGATCAATTCAAAGTTCTGGTGGTTGGGAGGCTACCCTGAGTGGTTACAGCACAATCTGAACTGGTAAAATGGTGTTTACATGCTCCAAAACACCATTACTAATATACAGGTAGAAGTTTTTTTCGAGCCCGCTCGGGACCCCCCCCCCCCCCTCCCCCGGTACGAAATTTCGATCCCGGTGCCCCCTTGGGGAGATCCATTGGAAGTGCACATGAGAAGGGATCAGCAAAGAATCAAGAAAAATAAGTTCTCCTGCTACTAAATCTGTCGACAGTTCCGCAGGAGGGAGGATAAAGTCGCGACCCGAGCTACCGCCGCTTCAGACACTGTTGCGGCTGCCGTGCCCATACTATCATCACACCGTCCTCCGACGTGAGCACAAACTGGCAATATCCGATCCCATGTTCGAAGCCGAGGATTTTGAAGACAAGTGTGACCGCAGAGAGGACTCAGGCGGAGTCCAAGACGCACTGAGGCTTGAGCAAAGAGGCGGACGGTGACAGGGGAGGAACGACTAAACCAGCAGTGGAATTGGAATTAAAGCAATTCCAATTCCACTTCATCCTCATTCTCTACACAGTGCAGGGCCGCTCAGGCTTGGGTCAGGACCTTGTGTGCACCAGATCTGAGGCCTCTCAGCCTCAATCCCACTCCTCCTTTAACCCTCTGAACTTGGTCTGAAAGAAATTTGATCAATTTTGCAATACATCAACTCGGTAACCTGAACAAGGTGCATCATTCAATTGATGTCTACCCAACTTCTGCCTACTCCCTTGACCCCTTTGGGGTGTCATACGAAAAATTGGAACGATACAGAGAAGATTAGCATGGCCCCTGCACAAGGATGACACGCTTTTCCGGAGTGGTAGACCTACGGGTCTCAATATTTATGCATTTTTGAGCCCTGGAACCTTGCGCAGGGGGACAATTGAGAAGTTGCCAGTATTCTGTTCCCCACGGGGGCAAAACTCAGTCTTACATTATGTTTGCTGTTTCAGAATATACCTCAGTTCATTCTGAAAAGGACAGTCTCTTCAGAGTTGCTCCAAATGTTGTGGTTTGAGAGCCATGAGTTCAACAAGTCACAGATATCAAAATGATGGCAATGTTCGATGCAATCAAGAAGTTTACCCATTTCTTTTGCACTCCCTACCATGACAGCCCAAGCAAATGGTGTGGTTAAAATGTACAAGGATAAGTCCAGCTGATTGCAAGCTGATTGTGAAGAAAACTGTCTCTTCAGCTGACTTGCTTTACAGAATATGAATGCTTCCGGAAGAGTGGAGGACTGAGGTCGAACCTTGAGGCTGAAAGTTTGAACATGGCACCTGAGCACCTGGGCTTGAGGCCATTGCTCCGCACAGTGGCAAGTACTTGTGATTCTCCTTCCTTGCATCAATGCATGACACCCGTCACGGTGTAATGGACAAATGTTTTACAGACGCGAGTGCGTTGAGCTGAAACAGTCGCTATGCCTGGCCGGCCCATGCCGAGAAAGGAGAGATCAACGGCGAGGTTACGGCCAACCGGGGCCCGGCAGCCGAGTCCTCGGCGGATCAAACAACAATCATTCATCGTTGGTGCTCGGGACGCCGCTGATCCACCGTGTGCCCCGGAGTCCCGGACAGGCCCTGGTCAAAAAGAACGATTCCTATTGGATTCCTATGTAAACAGATTAGGAATCATGTTAATCAATCTAGTTCACTGCCACTGATGGACAAAAACGAAGATGCCTTGGGTAGCCAAACCTAAAGGTTCAGCAAAAAAAAATACATCGCAAACCTTCAAATCAACCCCAAGTCGAACGGGCGGTGACCGGCCGCGGGAGAACAAGCACTTGCGGGTCGCAGTGGTGCAGGGAATCTATTGGAAGTGATGAAAGAAGAAAACCCCGTGGAAGGAGCTCCGCGCACGCAGTGTTCAGGGTCAGCCTGGTCGCCAAAACGGACGCAGGTAAGTATTAGGCGAAACGAGAGTAGAAACTCGCAGGCGCTATCGGAGGAGTCAGGACGCTTCGTGTCCTTGATATCATCTCGCAAATCGCAATTTTTTTTCGAGGATAGCGACCGAGCGGCTCAGATGGTGCCATAGGATCTTGAGGTCCTCGTCAACGAGGATGAATACAAACGAAGGACAAGCCAGAGATCGATGAACGGTCGACATAGTGGACAGTCTTTTGGTCTGCCCACCCTCAATTAAGCATCGAGTTGGCTAGCTATGGGTTCAAGGGGCAGGACTCCGCCTGCCTGTATCCGTCCCGCCTCACCGTGAAGAGCAGCAGCCTGAATCCCAACACTCCGTCTCAATTTCGGTCGGATGACATCCGACTCGGAGGTGTTTTGCATTCATTAATATTCTAGCTTCAGTAGTTGGCTCACTCATGCCGCACGATTCAGAATTGGAAGGAGCTTGAGGAGATGGGGATGCCCGGCCCGTGGCCCACCAGCGATGGGTAATCGAGAGACGTAGTTCGTGTGTATCGTGGATACTCAAGGGAACTCGTGTCGGTTGAGTGTAATCTTGGGCTTCGTCGTAAACGCATCGGTTCGAGCTGGTGGAGATGGGGTTCGTGAAGGGGGAGGTTGTTGAGATAAAGGGTGCGGGGAGGAATTCGTTGGGTCGTATGCATGTATTGAGAGCGTATGGAGAGCGTGGAGATGCGGATAATAGATACAGTGTATTAATCAGAGTGCAGGTAGATATAGCATAGCGTCCTTCGGAGTCGGTCGGAGTCGTGCCTTTAACAGCAGCAAGGTATGATGAAACAACAACCGCCGTCTGGTTTCTAGTCAGATATTGCTTCGCTTTGGGAATGGATTTAACAACGCACCTGGACACGGGATACAGCCTCCTCGAAGGCGTTTAGCCTCGCCGTACGTCGAATTCGACGCATTTCCCTCCGGAGCCAACGACATTGCGGGTGCTGCGGATGGTTGCTCTGTTATAGGTCCCTGGGCTGGGCTGCGCGTGTGTGCGGCGGGTGGGTATGCGGGGACGTCGGTGGTGGTGGCGATGGTAGAAGTTCGTGAGGAAGACATGCTTGGTGGGTGGATGAGAGAGAGAGCCTCACCCGTTGGGGCCTTTTTATGAGCCCCACACGAGGCGATGAGAGTCCGATGACGTCGGTCGAGCCACAGTCCAATTTCGGAAGCCTAACCCTAACCCCGGCCCGCACCGCCTTGAAGCCGCGCAGTCATTCAGCCTTGTCTCCCGCAGCCATCCATGTCGCAGCTCCCCGACGAATTCTACCTGCAGTTCAAGCAAGGTGCGTCCCTCGTCTCGTCTCATCCATCCATCTCCCTGTCCTCATCCATTCATCCAGGCTCCGAAGGCGGTGGCTTCGCCCCCACGACCAAGAGTTTCGAATACACGATCCAGCGCACCAAAGGCGGAGCACTGCAAATCGCTGGCGCAGAACGGGCAGAGGGCGAGTTCACCTTCACGGATCTGCCACCCAAGACCCTGAGCGCTGAGGAGGCGGGCCCCTACGTCGAGCAGCTGCTCACGATTCTGCGGAGCATCCCGGCTGGAGGGTATGGGGGTGAAGCGAGTATTGCGTGGAGTGGTGCTGGGCTGGAGTGGTCTGACGGGGCGCCTGGAGGCGGGGAGGGCTCTGCGGGACTTGCAGCGCAATCGACGCCGACGGAGGACCAGAAGATGCAATTCCAGAGCGCGGTCAAGATCGTGGACCAGCTGATTGAGAAGGCGCAGTGAGGCGGGTTGCAAAGAACGGAACGTATATTGTATCGTCTCGATTTTGGTGGTATGTAGGAATGGATATCGGACCTTGTCCCTCGACGACGTGGCACCCAGCGAGCGCCGTATCACCACTTTCGGCCCATCTGAGACACCAAAAGGGATATTAGCTTCCAAACCCCGCAACCCGCAGCCCCAAGAACGCAGCAATGCAGGCAAAAAAAAGAGACACACCGCGTCCCGTAAGCATTTCGCAAATCTCGCAAACTCCTCCTTACAAGCGTCCTTGGAGACATCGGTGTACGTCGCTAGGATGCATTTGCCGTAGCCCGTAGCGTGGGCGGAGCACGTAGCCGTCGAGTGGAGGGCGAGGCGAGCGAGAGGTCTTTGAGTCGTCGTGGCAGTGAGAGGATTCATTAGTTTGATAGCGGATCAATACCGCTTGCTCTTTACCTTCACCATCGCCGGCCGGGGTACTCTGTGTGCACTTCCATGCTCTCGCACTTGCTCTATCATGGCTGAAAAATAGTCCCGCGGAAGTTGATCAAGACCCGATGAAAGTAGGGGCTAGCTCTCGACGCACTTCTCACTTCGACCACCACCTCCTTTACGGTTTACCGATTTCTCGCCCAAAATTTTTGACGGCTACCTCGGTCCTCGAAGATCCTGATGCAATCCTTCTCGACGTCTCATACTGGGACACGAACCGTTCCAAGTACTGAAATACACACGCACCTTTTGAGCATCTTAACCCCCGTCGGTGTCCGCATGTGGCCAGCTCTCTCTCTCTCCATACGTTCTAGATCTTATCTTTAGCTTCCAAACCTGTTACATTTCTTTCTTACATCCGCGACAATCTGCCGAAGGGAACATGATGTCAATGACGATCCTGCCATGAGGATCCCACGTCTCCGCTCTGGTCTCACCGCTGGCTCTTCTTCTGCGGCCGCCGGGTTGTACTGGCATCTTTTCGAGTGGTGTCACTTACCTCGAGAAACAGCAACTCTTATCTGGCACGCGGAGAGATCTCTCTCAGGTATCAATGTCCGACTCTGCCGTTATTTTTGCTGTCGCCTGGATTAGAACTTGATGAGAACGGAACACCGAACAGTGAAGATAGCGGCGATAGCGTGAAACGCGTTCTCAGAACAGCCATATTCCCACCCCGGCCATTGGATTGAATTGACGGATCGTCTCGCTTGCAGTCTCAATTGGTTGCATGGCATCATGAGTACCATTTCAGCTGTCGTTCATCTCAAGCACCTCTTCTTCCCACTCACCACCATGCCTCCCACCTTCGAAGTACCCCAGGAGCTCATCGACACCATTGTCGGGCTGATAGACGACACGGACGCGCTCGGCACGTTAGCCACTGTTGCCACCTCATTCATCGCGCCTTGCCAACGCCGTTTATTTCGTGCATTGACGTTGTCGCCCAATCCTGACAAGCGGATTCACCCACTCCCCGCCAAATTCTCTCGCGCACTCGCCGTTTTCACTGCCTCGCCACACCTCGCGTCGTATGTCCGCCAACTCACCATCATCTTGGTGCGGAACGAGGACCCCACGGAGGACCCAGCCGGTATGGGACCTGTGCTGGAGAGATTCGTGCGACTGCGATGTCTAGTCATTCAGGGATGCCCTATGACACTGGGGAGCTGGGCTAACATCCCCCAGCGCACAGTCACGTCCTTGTGTGCGGTCCTGCGACGAAAGGGGTTGTTCCACTCCTTGGAGCTCACAACCATCGCAGGCGTGCCCACATCTCTTCTCGACCACGCCATCCAATCATTTCCCGGGCTCTCGATGCAGATCGTGGGCATCTCTCGGGACGATTTGCAGCCGCTGTTCCCCGACGCCGCGTCCAAGGATAATACCGCGTCTTCTTTGATGGAGCTTTCCGTGTTGGAGCCTCAATTCCCTGACCGGTTCTGCGACTTTTTCCTTGAACCCCATTGTCAAAATTCGCTCCGCGGTCTTCAACGACTCGAGTTGTTGATCGCTGGATATGTGATTCCCCACAGCAACCGCTTCCTGCAACAATCCTCCTTCACATCCACGCTAGGGCATCTAGTGCTCGTATGCCACGAGCCAGTCCTCGTCTCCTCCTCTTTCGTCCTCCCACTCCTCCCTGCACTACACACGTTGGAGTTCCGGATCGAATTCGCACATCCATGGTACCGCCCGCGTTGGGCGCACCGTACCGTTGCGCGGATCATCCCTCAGCTCCCAGGTAGCACGCCCGCGCTCAAAATCCTTCTCCTGGGGGTGCGGTACTACGCCCAGAACGACCCATACTGTCCTGATCCCGCTCTCGGGGGCACCAATTTCGGATTCAGCCCCGCGCCCTACCCGTTTGATTCGGCGGAGCACTACGCGCGAGAATTCCCGTATCTGCGGCGTGTGTGCTGCCAGATGGAAACCCCTGATCGGAGTACGACTCTTGAAGGGTTTGGTGTGGAGATGCGGGCGATGTTCCCTGGTCCGTTCGAAGGTGGGATACTTGGCTGTGCGGTCTCAAGGTCTGTCTAAAGTAATTACGTCCTACGTCCTCGTTGAATGAACGTCTCCGAATGATTTGTGCTCACAGTCCTGATGCTTAACCGTTTACACCTCTCGCTATCAAACACCCGGAGTATCACATCCTTTCACATCTTGCTTGTGCATTTGCTTGATTCCGAGGTATTCCGTGCAGTGACCGAAAGACATCGCCGATCACGCCACAGTTCCGAGTCTGCCGTGTCTTGTCAACCCAATACTTAATCAGATTGTTCCGGGATTGAGTTGGGATTGGGAGAAATCCCACAGTAGTTCAATGAGCATCCCGCGAATCGTCGGTCAGATTACGAGCGGAGGCCACGCTAGTTGTGAGGGACGTGGGGCCGCTGCTGGAGACCTTCCACATTCTCTTCGAGAGCCTTTGGGAGTGACTCCACGGGGTCGACTGCAGGCGGTGGGGCATCCATACGGGCAATGATTGAAACTTTGTCATTGGACCTTATATGTATATACCGAACGGCGGGGAGAATTTTATATGAATTCGGAAATGGCAGGAACGCGCCGAGTCCGCACGCCACAGCGTGAATGTCCGGAAGAAAGGATTGGAACCGCAGATTGGGATGGTGCAAGGGGTGCATGAGAAGAATCCTGTGGAAGTGACCGTGGCTATGCGCGAGTTGGACGAGAGCGTGTTGACGCCGCTCAAGGAGGCGGGCATACGTATACGCTGCTGGATATAGTAGATATTGGGTGGGGATATTGGGAGTTGCGCGTCGGTGTGATGTGTTGCCAATGCCGTTGGCCAAGGGCGAGTCGTCGTTTGCTGTCGGAGGCCGAGGTTGGCGACCCAGGGAGTGCGAGCCTGACCGTGAAATCATCGTAATCCCTTCGTGTCTCGACGCATCCAACTCAATGGTGGAAATGGTAAGCCTCAGTCTGGGCCACTATTACCGTCCCAAATGGTAGGAGATTCTATGCATTCAATGGTTTGATGTCAGAGGAATGTCAAACACACGCGGGCCAGGCCGCCAGGTTAGAGTGTGTTGAGAAGCTCTGGGCTGAAATCCACGTAAATATCCTACAGCGGGGCGGCCCGTGATTATGTAGGAGTGAGTAGTGCGACCTCGGTCAAATCTACTGATTCATGTATTCGGCGTCGGCACGGCGTTAAACCGGATTTTCGCTGCTTCTGTGGTCGGGGCGACCCGCCTTTCATTAAGTACCGCCGAATTGATCTCATACCCTTCGACCAACGTTAGTTGAAGCGGAGTTCTAGCTGAGTGTGATTGATTATGTACTTCCTGTTAGAATGCATAAATACCCAGTCCAGGTCTCCTTCTTCCTCAGTTCCTCATCCCCCTCGATCAGGTCAGCCTGCTCTCATCTATCCCGACCAGTTCCCTAACACTCCGCAGAAACTACTACCGCACCATGCAATTCAACATCGCCCTCATCGCTAGTGCCATTCTCATGGTCGCTTCCCCCGTCCTCGGCGCCGACTTCCAATGGTGGTCGGGCGCAGGTTGCACTGGTTCAGTTCAATTGACCAGCAACAATATTCCCGCCAACGAGTGCTTCGGCCTCAGCGACGGCGAGTCGACCAAGTCGATCAGCTACTCGGGTGTTCCCACCCAGGCCAGATTCTTCCGTTCCGGCGGCTCGCAGGACTTCTGCACCAATGGCCCGCCCGCCGTCACCACCGGTGGTGGTTCTGGATGCGCAACTGCACCTGACGGGTAAGTTGTTCTGTGCCGAAAGTCCTTTGATCCGGCAACCTGATATCTCCTGCTCAGGTTCAACTTCCAGAGCTTCGCTTACAACTGATGGATTGGCTGAAAAGTCCTTAAGGGTTACCATCGTGCAATTCGGTAACCCCTATGTAAATTAATCTTCTCCCTTGAATCCATTTTGTCATCCCATCATTTTCGGGCCCGGGTAATTGGGCTGAGAGGCTCCCTTGATCTGTAACACAGGAGTGTTCTAACAGCCACGGGTGAACGACAACTCAGTTTGGAAAGACCAGGTAGCTGCCTGGCACGTATGATTCGTTGCCTCCTACACTTGTCCCGTTCTGGTTCGATTCCACACTAGGACATGACGGATCGTGTCTTTAGATAGACTCGAACCAGCCCTCGTTGGTACTTTTGCGGGGGGAGGATTTAGTACCAAGAGGATTTCCAATGCCGCAAGAAAGGGCTGGTCCGAGCCTAGTCTTTAGACTTGTGTTTTTCGTAACTATTCGAATAATCAAATGACACAGTTCAACCGTCTTGCACCCGTCCTTTGAGCCCGGCTGCAAACTTTAGTGGTGGTGGTCTCTTCGATGCCGTGACATTGTGCATCATGCATCACACCATCCGATCATGATCACGGACTTCGCAACAATGCTTCGGCTTAAACTGATCATGATTGTCGTGTGTGCCGAAGTCGATCATCTGCGCGAGAAAATATTCAGGATGCGACCTAGTGTTGCCGCAAGGCATTGACAGTTTTCCCGGGCCCGCCATAAACGAGGAGTCCGGGCAGGGCAACTGGGCAGTTCTCTTTGGGCGGTCGTGGGAAATAACTTCGCCCACAAGCACAGTGCGTGACCACGTGAGGTGCAGTGGTATTCGCCTATGAACACACAGGGGCGGAGAATCCTACAGTTGATTGTGTCCATCGACCAATCAGTGAAGATTCAAGAACGTGACTCGTTCGCAATGGCGGTGCTCCATCAGTGGTGTCCACGCTCTTGGTCCTCCGCTCACGATAACCCTCGTCAAAGGTATCTGCCTCGTGCCTGCAAAACCCCACCCCTGCCTATCCTCTTCTCATCCAAAGGCATCCCCGCGTGTCCACATGGACCACCCCTCATTATGGGACTTGATAACGGAGGCATGCGAGCGAAGCGGCGAACAGGTGCTCTTGCCCAACAGCTGGGATCCAAACGTGTTTCCGGTGGAGGACGAAACATGGCCTCGCGTGTGTCTCTTCGGTCCCATTGGCCGCCCTTTTGGCGCCTTGATCGCCCAGTATCGGCATCGCACCAAGGACTCGATTGTCATCCTACCCGGTGGCCCAGTCGACATGCGGGATGAGATGAGGCGGGCTGCCGTTGAACTCAACGAGCTGCATCGGGCGGTGACGGCCCCAGATCCTACCACCCAGGTAGCGGTCCAATACCTCGATTGCCTCGTGTGTCGTCCTTTCTTCTTGCAGCAGACGGGAGTCTTTAAGTAATCCAAACAGCTCCGACTCGAATCATTCCTCCACTTCCTCCTAGGGAAGGGCTACCACGCCTTGATCTCCATTAATCTCCTTTCCGACTTGCACGAGTACACCGAGCGCTATTTCAACCACCCGCGGGAACGGCGCCACACGAATTCGACTCATGGCGCGCCCAGGATCTCGATCTACGTCGTCGCCAGACTCAGAGACACCAACCTGCCGGTCCCAGCGTCCACGTGCCACCCCTCATGACCCTCCCCGCTGACTGGATTAATCCGCGTAGGTCTGCCGAAGGTGCGGATGCACGGGGCGTCATTGACCCGCTGCGCGGCTTGATATTCCCGTCGTGCTTTCCACCCCCAACGGCGAGCGTCACCCCCTCATCCCACACTGCCACGGCGACGACAGCAGCCACTGGAAAGCGGAAAGCTTCGCCGGACCCGTTGAGCTCATCTGAACCCAAGCGAGGGCGTACGGTTCTTGGGATGGAGCCCGTTGCCGTGGGAAGGGACGGCGGCTATCCCAAACCTACTGGGCCGATGACACTGGGACGAGGCGTGTTGCCGATGGCGAGACTTTCGCCGCCGCCGGTCCTTGAAGCCAGTTCTCACAACAGCAACAATGTTCAGACGCCGATGAATCAAGGCAAGTTTCGTTCTCGACTCATCGTTAATTGCGCTGATGTGTCTACAGTTGCGATCCCCGCTCAACACAAAGGAAAGGGCAAAGAAGAACTTGAATCTCTCGCACAGAGAATGAAATCAAGATCACAATCTCAGCGGCACAATCGTCATCCTGCGGGCTGCTCATGATTTGGGAGGGCGAGTGGGACTTGGGACTTGGGTTTGAGCGTGTTTCCAATCTCCCCATGGCTTTTGTTGAGGAGACGGTTTTTCAGGATGGGGATGCTGTTCGTCATTCTTTGGCTGGGCTGGATGGTGGGCCCGAAATGGGGAGAAGGTTTGCGAGGTATATACGCAAGGTTCTGGAGCATGTTCGGCAAGGATTGTGATGCCCAATGTATTTTTCCTGGCTAACTACGCCATACAATTCATACGAATCGATTCTGGTGCTGCAATGACTGGGATGGAATTCATCGCGCAAACTGGGTTAGATGTATGTACTGTAACAAAGGTTAAACTACGTTCATCACTGAAAACTTGGTCAAGAAACTCGTGGACCATTCCCCTAAGGCTCAAGAGTGTTGGAGAAACATCACTAACTTACCGCTCCGCCGCCCGCCTAGTTCTGTGCAGACGAACCACTTCTGGTAACAACACAGAACGAGGTTAGCAACGTGTGGATTTGATAAGAACCACATCAGACGCTTTGGATGCATCAGTATGGATAGTGCATTTCTCGAATCTTCGACTGACCGTGATAAAGCGACTTTACGTCTGGTACACGCTCCTCGTGTACGAAAAGACTCCTCCAGATTCGCTAGCTTCAACCAACCTATCCTCGATCTCCTGGTAAAACGGTTTACCCGCAAGGAAGAACGCAACATCGGCGAGGGAGGGGAAAGCGTCATTGAGCTCTCCGGGATACTCCTCAAAGGATTCCGCCATCTCCGCCGCAAGGGGACAGCAGTGGAGCACAAGATCCATGGGGTCAACGATGCAGTCCACGTGGAAAGCCAGATAGTGTAGCTTTCGGAGGACGATTGGAGGTGGGTTGTCAGGCAGGTACGTGAATGGGTCAAAATAGAACGGATTGAATCCCCAGAGTTGAATTCTGAGCACTTCGAGCGACGGGGTCAGGTGCAGGAATGACACCAAATCGTCGCGATCGCCGGACCAAACGCGGATATCCACGGTCAGATCTTTGAGGAGGAACGGAGCTCGATGGTAGAGATTGGGCAGAGCAGACGGCGACATTTGGAATGTGCAGATTCCAAGTTCTGTGAGGCTGGGTAATGTCACCGCGTCGAACAGTGGCAGCAAATCGTCATCGTCGATACTGTAGTGTTGCCGTCGAGGCGAGTTGAGGCGAGCCGATGTCACCAACTCGATCCAACTCGATTAACCGAGTCGAGTCGAGTGGAGACCGAGTTAAGCCGAGTTGTATCACGTGTATCTAGTCATCCCGCTTAGTTACTCTGATTGAAGGCATCTCACTTTATCTCTTCCATCTCTGACTCCGAACTCGGTCTATGCGCCGGTCCGACTCCTCCTACGAAGCCTAGGGATCGGCACCGTATCCGTACCAGTACGGCATACGTACGTACGGTACGGTACGTCGTCCGTACCGTGGCGAAGAGAGACCTCTTTGTCCGGGCCGTACCGAGGCCGTATTTCGTCCGTACGATACGGCGTATACGGCCGTATACGGTGATGACACTCGGCATGATCGGCAGCGTGATAAACAACGCATGGATGTCAAACATGTTGACGGTTTCATGCAGCCGATGTGCCTAGGTGCTCGGCATTGATTGTCAACGGTGGGCGGACACCACAATCAGGCGTTGGGATGATGAATCACGGTGATGGGATCAGTAAATCATGATGTGGAGCCCGCTATGGGTCGCGGACGCTCCTCACACGCCCAGTTCGTCCGTACGTCCGTATACGGCCGTACCGTACCGTGGCGGCCAAGGATAGCACCGTATCGTGCCGTACGTAGCCTCAGGACATCCGTACGTCCGTGATTTGATCCGTACCGTATACGGTACGTACGGTGCCGATCCCTAACGAAGCCACCCCGTCACCACGAAAACCTCCGTCTCGCCATTCATCTCCCTTCTACGCTTATGCTGGACTGTGTTGATCCTCTAGAGCTGGACTTGTGAGTATGTAGCCGCACAATAAGTCGGGGTGGATGGTCCGGGAGTCATCGGGGTGGGATAACCAGCCATTGGAGCCGGATAGTAGCCGCCAGTATAGTAACTCCCATATGCCGCCGGGTTCATGAAATGAGTAGTAGCTGGAGGGTTTTGCATGGGAGGCAGCTGAGGAAGCTCCCACTGAGAGTTGGGGCACCTGCAGGTCTCAGGAGCTGGGAAGTGGCAGCGCTCAGCCATGGTGGGTGCGGCAGAGACGCGTCTTTTTTTCGCCGTTAGCCACGCGATCGCGTACCAAATGGCCCGGCCGCCGGTTGCTAAGACCATTGCTAGTGAGTCCGAGGACTCGGACAGCGGGTTTTGTGGGCTCCCACTCAGGCGCCCTCCATCCCTCAAGGCTTCGATCCTCCTCCCCCAAAGCCACCCACCCCACAACCCGGCTCATCATGAACTCTGCCAGATGGAGCCAGGACAGAGACTCACTTTCGTTCCCCCAATCGACTGGTCCAATTCTCCTGAGTAATATCCTCACCCTCCGGACCCAGAGGGCGTAGTGTCGGCGCCAACTCCTCGTAAATCGACTGGAAAAGCCCAGGCGACGCTCCCATGTCATAGGCGACCACAAGACTAGAACCCGATCGATTAGACTCCGTCGTCGCCGAAGAATGGACTCTACGTACTGATGAGGAAGATGATTATGAAACCCAAGGTCGTTGAAGAAACAGTGGTGCGAGAGGTAGTCTTCGTAGAGCAGCTTCTGAGCGAGCTGCGCTGCCTCGGGCGTCGTTGGGAGGTTGATGAGTCCGGGGCGGAGTGGTGGCATGGGAGGCACGACAAATTCATCCAGTTCTCGAAGCTATGCCTTATATTGAAGCCGTACTGTCGCCGGGAACGGGCACCAAGTCGGTATTTACTCTACACAACTCTCCGCGTGCTGGCACGATGGTAGGTCGCCGACACCCGAGGTTATATTTGTGTGTGACAGTGGAGGCCGGCGGCGGCTCGTCTGTCGGCCATCATTCCCTGGATCGAATGCCGACCAACGCCGAAATATCCAGCAATCGACGAACCTCAGGTCTTGCCCTCAAGCCAACCTCAAGCGCCGATCGAGTCCTGGAGTGACGCAATACTAGCCTTGAAAAACACGCGGTTGATGAGCGCCGTGCAGGGTCCAGGGCCACGACTCTGAGTTTCTTTGACTTCCCCACCACCACCCCCTCCTCCTCGTCCGCAGCGAGTTTCCATGGGCGGAGCGCAATCACACCACCAAGGTAAGCCCTCGCCCATAGGACCCCTCGACTGGAGACCTCATCACAACCACAGACGAAGAAAACAGGCGGCGACGGGAGCACGAAGAGTGGCAGCGCGCGGAGGCAGACCGGCGATGGCACGAGGCTGAGATGCGAAAGCAGGAGGAAGAGGCACAACGGCGGAGGCACGAAGCAGAGATGAGTGCTCAACGAGAACGGGAGGCGCAGGCGGCGATGGAAGCTGCGAGGCAAGAGGCTGAGCGTCAAAGATGGGCAGCGGAGGCGGAACGGCTCGAAGCACAGCGACGTGCACAGGAGATACGAGAACAAGCGGAGAGGGAGCTGGAGGAGGCACGCCAGCAAGCCATACGCCAGCAACAACTGGCTGAGGACGAGCGTCGACGAGCCTGGGAGGCCCAGTGTGCAGCGGAGGAAGCGGCGCATATGGCGGCTGAAGAAGCACGTGTGGCTCTCGAATCGGCGGAGGTTGAACGACAGGAGGCAGAACTCCGCCAGCAACAGATACGGGAGCAGGGGGAGAGAGAGGTTGAGGAAACGCGACAAGAGGCGGAACGCCAACAGCAGATCACGGAGGAGGAAAATCGGCGGGCTCTTGAATCTCAGCGTGACGCCGAGCAGGCTGCAGAATTCGCAGCCGATCAAGCCGGCGCCGCACTCGAAGCAACGGAGGAAATTGCACGGCAGCTCCACGAGGGAATCCAGCCGGTGGTTATGCCCCTACCATCCGAAGTCGAGGAAGCCAAGCGCCGAATCGAGTACCACGATGGATTCTATCATTTTGCTGTTGCGGGAAAAGCGGGGAGTGGCAAGTCGTCGCTCATCAACGCACTCCGTGGGCTGCGTAACAGAGATCCCGGGGCTGCGGAGACGGGGATCGTCGAGACGACCCTCAGCATCGGCCGCTTCCCTGACGCTAATCCCGAGAGCCCCATTGTGTGGTACGACATCCCCGGCGCAGGGACGCTCAAGGTTCCCGACTGGCAGTACTTTAACGACCAAGGCCTTTACGTCTTTGATGCCCTCGTCGTACTCGTCGACAACAGGTTCACCAAGACGGATCTTGCTATAATTCGCAACGCACGGCTCTTCAAGATTCCGTGCTACATCGTCCGTTCCAAGGCCGACGTGCATATCAGGAACCAGATGCTTGACTTGGGATACGAGAGTGACGACGAGGAGCAGGACGAGGAGGCGCGACAGGAGCTCGAGGAAGCGGCCAAGAAGATCTTCATCGAGACGACGAGGCAGAATGTCGCCGAGAATTTGCGTGGTGCCGATCTCCCTGGGCAGCCAGTGTACATCATCTCGAACGCGACCATCTTCAGCGTGGTGAGGCAGAGCATAACGGAGAGGATGGCCAAGAGGATGATTGATGAGCTGGAGTTTTTGCGAAATTTGGTGGATGGCTCGGCAAGACGAGAAGAAGCGACAGGAATTGCCACTTTGATGCTTTGAGAATCCTTCCGATAGGTACACTGTAACCAAGTTGTCGATATGTATGGGAAGCAAGATGAGAGTCGTGAGCAACCAGTTTCGGCCGTCGGCTCCGATCAATGGCCAAACAGCGACGATCACTCCTCTTTGTCTTCCACTCTCATGTCTAGACTCTGCCGGCGACGACACCGAGTCCTGGATGGCAATCGTCTCCTACAAGTACAGACTCCTCCGCCAACCCGCTAAGACTCCCAGGTCGACGCCACGTTGGCATCATCTCGCGAAGACAAAGGCGGTGGCGGCCTCAAACACGCCAACTCGCTCTCCTCACGTTTGCTGGAGTTATCTTGAGACTTTGAATTTGGAAAAAATTGAGTATCCGAGCATATACATAATCCAGAGTAAGGACAAAATACAATAATACCCCAAAGCTGCGTCCATGGCGAGCCTAAATACGGTCGGTCCATCTATGACCCCTCCTCAACAAATATAGTTATCGGGAAATCCCATCCACCCCAAACTCCCTCACCTATTGCCAGAGGCCGCCCCGCCTCCTCCCCTCGTCCTTGCCCAACACTTACATCCACAGCCGCGGCCTGCTCGATGGACTCCAGATCCAGATACGTCGTTGAAACAAACAGCTTGAGGAATCCCGTGTCCGTGTTGATTCCGTCGGGTACTACGAACTGAAAAGCATACACACCGCCCGTGCCGTATCCAATTGTAATCCGGGCAGGTGGTGCATTCGAGTCTCCTCGAGCTGGCAGCGGCGCCGCCATCGTCTTGGACTCCGGGAGGTACCACGCCTGAATATAAGAATATTAGAGCATACGACCGAGTACATAGAAGAAACACGCACATCGATGCTGTATGTCGCCGGATCAAAGTAGAAGAGATACGGAAACAAGTCGTACTTTGAATAGTTGCAAATGGCAAAGCCATACTTTGCCTCCGGGTCCAGCTGGAACCTCATTTCGCCGTCCACAACCATATTCCCAAACTCGGTATCCGGGACGCGGAACCCAAATTCGCCCGTCAACCGGTGCATTTCTAGCTGCACATCGCCCCCTAAATCCAACACGTCCCGTGTATTGTGTTTTGCCAGGAAATAATTGAACCGCCCAACCGAGTCGAGGACATATGGGATGCGCGCGACGGCAGAAATGTTCAACAAAACATCCGGTGCGTCGTACCTCGCCAGATGAGCATCCAGACGGGTGAGCGTTATCTCCTCCTTGGATGTGCGTTTGATCACAAGGTCCGCAGCATCTCGTGAAGCCACCACCAAGAATTTGGGCTTCGTTCTCGGCACCAAGAGATCACTGGCGGAAAGCGGTAAGTCCTCGTCGGGCTGGATGTACACCTTCATCATCGCCGCCTCGTTCTTCCAGTCCGCCACGACCAGCCTTGTTCCACTCGGCAGAACCTGCGGAGCCCTCGGCATCAAAATCGCGGAATCCAAATCGACGGACACGGCGACAAAGACGCGGTCGGGGTCCGTCTGGGGGTCCTTCTCGGACACAAACTGCGTGCCGATGACCACGCCAAACATACTCCCAACAAGGACTTTGAGCGTCCCGTCTTCGTTCACCTGGATCGCCCAAGACTCGACCTCGCGCTTCTCTCCTTGAAAAATAAACCTCCCCTTGTTCGCGCCTTCGCACTGTGGATTTTGATCTGGGAGCGCTGGAAGCATATCCAAGAGTTCCGCATAAGTGACGCGATTGAGTGGCCCGATCCCACGGAGGGCTCTGAGCAGCCCATCCGTAAAGAACCCGCACGGCGACCCTGTGATCGCCGAGATACATTCCCGCGCCCGTTGTTGGTAGCGACACGCCGCCAACAGAATGTGCGAGTCCATGAATTCGTAGCTCGTGTCGGGGCCTGCCATCCGTGAGGTCGCCAATAGTTCGTGATCTAGATGTTCAGGAATTGGGGTGGGAGTGTCAACGTAACGCGAGACGGGGAGGATGTTGGGTGGAGATGAGACCCGCGTGAGGCTTCCGCTGTGGCAGCAGTCCAGAACCACCGTCTGTAATATTCAACTCGGTTATTTCGTCTAAGCAATATAGAAAAGAAATGCATACGATATTGCTGCCCTTCGCTGTTGCCAACTGGCTTAGAAGCACACCCATGGTACGATCCGGGATTCCGTGTACCAGCTCCCCTTGCGCATCCTTCCCTCGTTCATCATGCGGGACGAACGTCTCGATCTTCCCATCCGTCGATGGCCACGATTCCGGCGCCTTCACTCGACTCCCATGCCCAGCATAGTATATTATCATCGTGTCGCCATTCTCAATGTCCGGATTCTCGATGAGATGAGTCCGGAAGGTGCGTAATATTGCGTCGCGCGTAGCCTCTTGGTTGGCCAGAAACGCCACTTGTTTCTCCGGAATGTTGAACCGATTCGTCAAGAATATTCGCATGGTCTGAGCGTCGTTGACACATCCTCTGAGATCTGGTATGCTGCTGGCCATGTACTGAGTCTCTGTCAGATACATCCACGGACAAAGACGTGTCGCCCACCTTGTCGATCCCCACTATCAGAGCAAATACGCGACATCGAGGAGCATCCCTGTAATTCTCGTGAATTGGATGCGAGTCAACAAGTTCCTCAGCTCACGCGACTATCCGCCCTGGCTCATGCAGCCGATACGTGACACTGAGATCAGAGGAAGGGAGTGTCTTGACGATGTCTGGATTGATTTCAATACGCCGACCGGAAATGAAAAAGAGTATAAATACCTTGATCATGAGCCTCGAGGTCGACGGCCACAGTAGCTGTACCCATCGCTATGGGTCGCCTAAACGGCCGTTTCTTGTAAACGCTCAGCGAGAACTCTCGCGAGTCCGCCAGTGCCCTGTATCTCATCATCAGAGCAATCCCCACCAAGATATGATGCCCACAATCGGAATCTCTGGTCCCACACTGGCGGCGCGGCTATTCCTCGGATACTGGTCGTTCTCCGAACGACATTATTGGATCGAATCTCAATGTGCAGCTTGCTAAACCATGAGCAGACAGTCGGACGTCGAGACCCCTCCGCTCGCAGAACTGGGGACGTGATGAAACTCGGAACAGAAGAGTAAGAGTACGTACGGACCTGTGAGTTCAATCGTCCTGAGCCTGAACACAGTAAGACATCCTTCGTCTGACTAGTTGCCGAGACGACGCACTTTTCATCAGAGTCCATGCTTGGCGAGATGAGCTGGCAAGAGAAGAGAGATGATGGAGGGAGGGAGAGAAGGGCACGACGAGCTCGTGTTACGTGCGTCGCAGCGTCAGACCTCGGGAATGAAGGGTGGAGCCAGGTGGAGCCCTGCCAGCAAGACGGCGCGATACATATAAGAATCCGATCCGCATGAAATGAAGTGGAATGGAATGCACGGGATGGAAAGCAAGAGCCAGAGTCACGCCGTATCCTGGTTTCGAAGGGCCGCCTCGTTGTGCGGGCGAGGCTTTCGAAAGCACCCGTCCGCGATACGTATCGTTTCGCCGGACATCGGAGCCATCTTGGCCATGTTGGGACTTGAGGACGTCAGGATTTTGAGAGCTTCCTTGATTCAGATATAGCGTCGAACAAGGGATGAGCGCGATATGGTAGTAGCTGCTGTGGACGAGGCTGTGTGTGTGACAGGCTGTGGCACTGGAAAAAGGCAACAGAGTCAAACATACCGTAAGTCTAAGTACTAAAATTGGGACGCCTACCGAGTTCATCAATCAAGGCCAGTCGCCGTCGAGTCGCCGAGAACCAACCGAGAACAGTCGCGTCGACCTTGCGTCCGTTTCTGCAGGTAAATCGGAGAAGGAATATGCAAAATGGAACCCGGTTACCCAAGGTCCCAGAAATGAGGATTCGTTTGTAATAATGCCAACGCCGAAGTCAGGAAAATGAACACACGCACCTGTGTTAACTTTCTCTAGCCGAGGCCTGAATTTCATGAATCATCGCAAGGCGATTCAAATGAGCTATGGCAATGTACTGACTGAATTGGCGATTCCCGAACGAGACCCGGCCGCAATTTCAAAGAGCCTACGGCCTTCCTAGCCTCGAGGCTGCCTTCCAACCATCACGTTGCCCACAGTCAAACTTACGCTATAAGCATCCTTCGCTCAATTCACGCAAACAGTTGCTTCGCCTCCTACATACCCCACGCAAATCAAGACCCAACAAACACCACAATGCGAAACAGCGAACGCACCTACGTTGAGCTGCTCTTCCGCGCATCCAGGAAATATGCAAGCTGGGATCCAGAGGTCTGTTGGTTCATGATTTATTGGATTTTACCTCCCGCTGCAAGGTTCTATTAACACTCCGCCACAGATGCAAGTAAAAGTCGGCGACTGGGGCCGGATTACCCAAGGGAAGCGCGGATTGCTGTTTTGGCGCAAGAATGGCACGTTCCTGAAGGAAGGTAACATCTACGCCGATGGCTTGGCGGAGAAGTATGGCATTCCAAAGCCGACCGCGACCGGCGCCAGCGAGGAGAACGGGGAGCGTGCCGAGCGAGGCGAGTCGTGGATCGTGTCCAAGAATGCAGTGCAAGTAGACGTAGGCGGAGCTGTGGCCGGGTGAGTCTCCGTCCTAACCAATGCATGCCGATTGAACTGAACACACCTAAAAAGAGCAACGCCCGCTCTAGCCCAATGCAAACTCAAAGGCGCATACAAATTCTCCTCTGGCAGGGGAGCTCTCCTGGTCATGTCTAACCCCACCATATCGTACATCGACCCGCCCGGAGCCCTGCGCAAACTCCTCCAAGAACCATCCATGCGTGATCTAGTCGTCGTGTCGGAAGTTCACAGCTGCGATTCATATGCAAGGATCCTTACCTCAAGTGCTGGGAACACAGTCGCTTTGGGTTTGAGCGTCGAGCCACCAGTCCCCGGCGCGGCGGAGGCCCATGCGCACGCCACGTGGGTGCGCAGTACCAGCGTGGGCAATTTCAAGAGCCAGGTCGATGAGACGGGGGAGCGGAGGTATCATCCCCTGTTTAGGCTGGTGTCGCTCACGGAGAAAGCGACGTCAACTGGGCTGAGGTCGAGTGAGGAGGAGTGGGACGGTGTGCCGCTTCCTGAGGCGGTGCCTCCTTGGTTATTGGAGCAGGAAGAGGGCAAGAAGTTGTCCGAGCCCGGTTCAAAGTAGCCACAGACATTCTGATGCGCTTGTTATTCTGGCTGTCTTGTCTTCTCCTTCCTATTATCCTTTTCTCGTCTGGAAATGTACGCGGGCCAAATGAGGCGAGGGAGAAGGTCGAGAAACCGAGGTACGAGACTAAGTGGTGTCGTAAACCAGTGCGGCGAGCGCCATCTATAAGGACAGGGTGCTGATGGTGGTGGTGGAAAGCAGAGGCTGACACGTGCGAATGATGTGATGGACATATGACTTCGTGCCGAACGGAGCAGGAATTGATCGCATTACGACAACACGTCTCTTGCTTCCTGCCATTATTTCCCTCGTTTTGTGCAGTATGTCGCATCTCCTTCTTGCCCGTGGGTCTAGCTCAACGCAAGCAGAGGAGATGGAGCTAGACGAGATCATCGAAAGCAATGCCCCACCGAACGACAGTCAGGCGCGAGAGATGAGAATGCTCATCGCCTCCTCCCTTTCCGAGGTCTCACAGCTCGACGACGAGATCCATGTGGCTGAAAGGAGTCTTTCCGAGCTTCAGCATCGCCGCAGCTCGCATACACAGCGAGTGGATGGTCTCAAGCGCGCCCTTTCTTCCATTCGTACCATCCCTAGCGACATTCTCAGCGAGATCTTCCTCGTCTGTCGCGACGACGCGTTGGACTTCATAAACTACTCCATCTTCGACGCGGCACGGGCCCCCCTTCTTCTCGCCCATATATCATCCGGATGGCGCGCAGTGTGTCTCTCGGACACGCGGCTTTGGGATCACATCCATGTCCAACAGGGCGCACGTCTGCCTTCAAGGACCGCTCTTGACCATATCTTTCGATATGCAGGCGTCATTCCTCTCGACGTACGTCTCAACACAACGCAGGACTCCTCCCGGTCACCCCGCACCGATTCGCGTACCACTTTGTTCCGCCATATCATCCGTGCTCGAGACAGACTACGCCGTATCCATCTGACAGTAGACTCCCTCGACGAACTCTCCGATCTGTGGACACATCGGCGGTCATTCCCTCTGCTCACCTCCTTCAAGGTGCTTGGAACTTACCGCAGGACTCCCGGCCGCCCTGTGGGCCTCAGTCTGTTCAAGAGTGCCCCGCTTCTGAGAGAGTTCAAACTCTCGCTCTCGAATTCACCATTGGATCTGCAACCGGCTTCAGTCACTTGGTCGCAGCTAACGCGCTTGACTTTGTACCTCCATCTCCATCTCAACACGGCGCGGTCCGTCCTCGTCGCATGCACTTCTTTGGAAGATTGCATAATGCATATTTGTGCACCGGCACAGGGTGTAGAGACGCCACTCCTCGCGCATTCAACACCCTTGCCTCGTCTGAAAAATCTCAGATTTTTCACTTTCGATGTTGTCGATTTTCTGCCTTTGTTCGAGGCAGTGACATTACCCGGCCTGACGGGACTTGCAGTCATCACTATCCAGATGTCGCCGCTTGCTCTACCCAATATCCATCATCGGTCGCGGTTCCTCCTCAAGGATCTAACCGTAGAAATCAACACTTGGTCCGCCGACAAGCTGGAGCCATTCCTACAACTTATTCCTTCTCTCGAAGACCTCACAATTCGATTCGATGGGTTCCGGCCATCGTACTTCGACCTGTTCACATTGATGCCTAATGAGGCTCCACGCATCGTCCTCCCAAAGCTCAAGTCGCTGACACTCGTGGCGAATTGTACCCAGGATCCCGCAGATGACGAGTTCCGCGACGACCCCGTTGCGGCTGACATGGCGGACTCGTTCGATGAGTGCCCCGACGAGTTCCATCGCGCGTTTCCTTGTCTCGTAGATGTTTCGCTCCACCTCGCCGGTGAGCCCTTCGAGGATGACATCGAAGATCGGTTGGTTGATGCCAGCGAACGTGGTGTCTTTTCGTACACGAGGACGGATGAATATTAGGGACGTATGCGCATTTCATTTCTTGAGGTCGGTAGACCAGGGGCTTGCCTTTCGTTTCGTTACATAATTCAGACTTCATTTCAGATTCGGACTTCCTCGTTCTGCACACCATCTCTGTTAACGAAATTGCCAGTGGCGCGGTTCTCCTGTTTTTCTTGCACATGTCTTATTCTCTGCCTGTAATGACCAGTGCATATATTGAACGCATAAGTATATCAGTACTTGAAAAAACCGTCGATCCACAGACTACAACTCCCACTCCCCTTTATCCGGCCACCTCTTCTCCCACCATTGCTTCAACAGCTGATCCGCATACCCACCGCCCCTCCCCCACTCGGGTAAATCGTCATTGATGCACAGGAGCGCGATATTCGGGTCTGCGTCCACTCTTCTGAGCTACATACAGCGATCAAATGACTCCACGGGGGAATAAAGATAAGAACGCACCTCACCCGGTACCTGCATCGAACTCCCCATCATAATAAACTTGGTCAGCGACACACCCAAAGCGTAGCTATACCGATAAATAAGCCTCGTCGCGAACCGACGGGGGTTCTGTGGGAGCGGGGGTGCGGCGTGTGGGAGGACGAGAGGGAGGATTTCTGCTTCTTCGGAGGAAGATGCAGCAGAATTTGGTGGAGGGAGGAATATCTCGAGTCCTTCCCTCCCTGAAGCGCGTACGAGCGCCGATATGACTGTCAAACGCTTAGTACACAATCGACGCTGCACGGATAAACACTCACAGCAGTCTCCGCACCGCGGCTTCTCCACCAACACGCGTCTGAAAAGATCCCATGCGGACTGCTCACCCGATCCAAGACACGCGGCACGACTCATCTGGCACGCGACACTCTTGGAGAGGACGGCAAAATCAGGGATGAATTGATGCGTCGGAGTATCGGGGACAAGAGGGAGGTAGGCATGGACGTATCCATCCCCGGACACTGAAAACCCAATCAAATCACAGTCTGTGAAAAACGGTAGGTGCACACCAAAAGCATACTGATCCCTCGGCTGGGTCCTATTCACTCCACCCTCCACCCACGGCTCACGAATACCCGCCTCCCTCATCCGACTGGCAATCTCAATCCGAGTAGCCCTCTCCGGCCACAACACCTTCAACTCATCTACACCCTTCTCCCCGCCGAGCTCAGTCCACATAGCGTCCTTTGTCCCTTCACTGACCATCTCGTTTCCGCCTCCCCACTTGCCGACAACCCAGGACCACAACAGCGCCTCGCGATGCCGCTCCACGACCCAATTCGTCCCAGTGAACATCATATTCACTTCAATCTCCCGCGGGACGCTGTGTGAACCTCGAAACTGCGAATACGGTGTGGCAGAGAAGTACGGGGCGAAGGCGAGGGAGGATTCGTGTAAGAGTGGGAGGGAGAAGGCGCGTGCGTTGTGCATGATATACGGGCGGCGGCGGGCACCGAAGCGTTTATCTGCAGTGTTGGTGAGTCAAGGCAACTACGGAGATGGGAGACGTACCGAGAAGATGATTGCTCCATGAGAGAGAACGCGTCTCGGACGTGCCGTCGAGTGTACCCGTATCGTCGCTCGCGATGTACCTGTCAGTTTGAAAGAGGAAGACGGGCCCGTACAACGGTGAGTGGTATGCCGATGGCGGAAGGTCGAGGAGAAGGAAGTTGTCGTCGTTGAGCGTTATTCTGGAAGGTTTGAGCGGGAAAAAATACATGGGACACAACTCACATGTTCTCCGAGACGAAACTTGGGTCGAGGTTCGGAAGTTGAGATTCAATAGCGTGGCTGCAAGTGGTGAGCTGTTTGCCCGAACCAGAGCGGAGAAAACCACCTATTGAACGTGGGGAGTGTTTTGTTGCGCCATTCGTGGATGGCTTCGACACTGGGTCTACCAGGCCCGTTGGGAATGAGTCGAAACAACTCGCTATCTGCGCCCGTCAGGACAGGGTCTGCACAGCAAAGGACACTCACCGTGATGCAGATACACAGGCGGTGCGCCGTTGTCGCTCCTCGGCGGCGTAAAGTTGAGATTGAACCACTGCGGTAAAAGGCCGAGCCGGGTATTTGAATTCGAGGTATCTTTGGGATCGACGTCAGCGCTGACGAGATGTATTGCCGTCTGTTTCCACAACGCAGTGGCTTTGCGGATAGACCGGAGGGAATACCGTAGCTCGTCGTGCTCTCGAAAGCGTGCTTCCCGAGGCTTCTTCATGCTGCCTTTGCGGACTTGAGCGTCGACGGCGGCTTTTCGAGCTTTGCGATGCAGTGGGTCCCTGCGTTGCCAAGTAAACGTCGCACGCACGGACAGTATGCATACGGTCACTCACGATCCCTTTCAAGAATTCGATGAAGGATAAATTGAAGGGTTGAATGTGCACTCACGTTTACCCAAGTATAAATCAAGTCTATCTTTGACTCCTCCACCCGGCACGCGCCACCCCAAGCACCTTTCGCGATCCATTGCTCAACGCACTCGTCCGATAATGCTGTTTGAGCGGATATAGACCTCACCCGGGTATCGGCTACTGCTTCTTCCGCGGCGGGCAGGTCGAATGGGTGATACACTGGTTGCCAGCGCGGCGGCCTATCTTTTGTGAGGTGGACGATCCAGAAGATGAGGATCAGCAGGAAGACAAGCGCGAGCCCGCATCTTCGCCGTCGGAGGAAGAGGAGTTGAAGGGGGCGCCCACCCTTCCGGTTGGGGTATGCGGACGCAGGGCGGTGGGCCGGAATCATGCGAGGAGGAGGAGAGGGAGGGACATGTCATGATGTGATGACGCGTGACTGATTGACGGATTGAAACAATAAGCGGTTGATGGCCCTGATTCTCGAGCTCGGCATTGGCTCGGCAGCACGGAATCCGGCTGCCTTCAAGTTCAATGCAGGAGGCATACCGGCTCCATTGGAGCCGGCCGAATTCGGAGAGATGGAACAAGCGCTCCCCAAGCCACGGGCAGAAAAGATCGGCAACTCAATTGTCAGTTGCCGGGTGAGAAACCGGTTGCCGCTTTGCATTGGCTTTGCATTCACTGTCGGTGTTTCCGTCCTGGGTGGTTGCCGTGTATACGTACGCTGCCACGGGTTCTCGTTGAGGTTTGAGAGTTCTACATGCAAAATGAATGATGAATGCAATTAGTTGGATACCGGTTGAGATGCAGTAATTGGCCGGAGGCTACTTATCCGCAAAGTCAGTTTTGCGTCGGCTAAGATGGTCAATTACCTGATGTTCTCCTGGGATCAATGATTGCCCGAGGATTCCGCGTTGAAAAAAACTATGTGGACAGAGTCGTAGTTGAGGACAGGATGTATGAAATTGGTTCAAATGCAGTCAATTGTCAAGTACCCGCGCGCCGCAATAAAATGCCCGAATGTAATGATTTGCCGCAGTGCCGCCGCAAATCTGTAGTGCGGAATGCCGTTGCCAAAGGTGCTTGCCGCGATGCCGAGGCGTATCCGCGTGTTTCTCCCGCGCGGGCATTCAATAATATTCGCCCTTTAGATTACCGCTGAGTTCTTTGCACCGCAAAGCCAATAGAATTGAGGAAGGACTCGGTCATTTTTTTGTAGCGGGAATACCTCATCGTATGTCACTTGCGAGATCCCGCTTTAAACCCCGCTCAGCCGAAGATGTGTTTGATGACCGGCATGCATAAGTAACTGCTGCGATACCGAGCTGGAACCTGGCGACATGCAGCCAACATGGAGGGTCTCAAGAGCGTATGTAGAATGCAGATGATCATCGTGATACGGATGCCAGACGACCTCGTCTCGGCGGAGAGATAAGCTTTCGCCGGCATTCTAATTGTCTTCGGTCGTATCAAAAAATACATTTCAATTCAACAGGCCAGTTAGCCGGGCGGCTAGCTACGGTGATTACCCCGTCGTCGAGTCGCCGAGGCAGATTTTTCCCTGACCCGCTAACTTTACGCCTCTGCCAAGTATAAAGAGAGGTGCGTTCGGCCTGCTTGACTATCCTTACCGAGATCCCTCCGTCGACATATCCTCCCCCACTCTACATCTCCAATGGACCTCGGGAAGACCCCCTCCGTCGAAAAGTCCTCTGGATCTGAAACCGATGTCGAGTCGGTGAGCCCAGACCAGACGCGCAGAACCTTGAGGGTAAGTAAATCCTCGCATTCTTTCTGCTTCGTCTGATGAGCACCAGGGAAGACACGTCCAGCTGATCGGCATCGGTGGTGCGAAACCTTCGTTATCTTGAACAATAGCGATTAAACTTCCACTCAGGCACGATCGGCACCGTCCTCTTCGTCCAGATCGGCTCTAATCTTCCCATCGGCGGCCCTGCGAGTCTCCTCCTCGCGTTTCTTCTGTGGTCAACCGTCGTGCTAGCAGTGAACAACTGCTTATGTGCGTGCACATCATTGTTTCAGAATGCGAATCTAACGCGCTCCTCAGCTGAAATGGTGACATGGATTCCGATCTCCTCTCCATACGTTGGTCGTATCCCTTGTACTCTCCACTCAGTCTGACACTCCTACAGGTCCGCTTCGCCGATCGCTTCGTTGATGAAGCACTGGGAGTCTGCAGTGGCGTCAATCTCGTCCTAACCATGGGCCTCGGCATCCCCTACGAAACAGTCGCGTTCAACCTCATGCTCAATTTCTGGACGGATAAGATTCCTGTCGCGGCCGTCGTGGTGTTTATTATCCTCATATACGCGTGAGTTTTAACATATAAAGTTTCCAGAAATTTGAATGACTGATTCTTCATGTAAAGCGTGTTGAATTTATTCGCGGTTCGATTTTATGGCGGTGAGTTGTTCGGCAGAGGTACTTGAAGATCTGCCGTCTGATGATGTACCGTGCAGAATCGGAGTTCTGGCTCTCGATCGGCAAGGTCATCCTTATCGTTGGACTTCTCATCTTCACATTCGTCGTGATGGTGGGAGGAAATCCTCAGCACGACGCGTTTGGATTTCGGAACTGGGACAGTGAGTTCAGCCACACAGTTGCCAATACTTGCTCACCGAATTGATTTCAGGTTCAAAGGTTCCTGTGAGTATTGTGCCTGCCGATCATTTAAACAGTTTGAACTAAACGCGGGCAGGGAACGCCCTTCGTAGAGTATGTTTACGACGGGGATCTCGGGCGATTCCTCGGGTTTCTCAGCTGCCTAGTCCAAGCATCCTTCACCGTGATCGGTGGGTCTCAAATGGTTCAACCAAACTGTCCAACTAATTCTCATCCAGGCCCCGAATACGTCGCAATGACGGCTGGCGAAGCAGCGCACCCCCGACGCACCCTCCCGCGTAGTTTCCAATCCTTCATGATCCGCTGCCTCCTTTTCTTCATCCTCGGCGCCATCTCCGTCGGCGTCCTCGTCCCATACACGGACCCCTCCCTCCTCGGCATCACCGCCGTGCGCCCCGGCACCGGCACATCGCCGTACGTCATTGCCATGGTCCGCATGCGCCTTGGAGGCCTCGCGCACGTCGTCAACGCGCTCGTTATGCTGTCCATCCTCTCTGCTGGAAACAGCTTCGTTTATATTACGAGCCGGACGCTGTACGGACTTGCATTGGAGGGTAGGATGCCGAGGATATTCGCGAGGTGTAATAAGCAGGGTGTGCCGGTCAATGCCGTGTGCTTTGCCATACTATTTTCGGTCCTCGCGTTTTTGCAGCTGTCGCATCCGTCAGCGATTGTCTTGTTGTGGTGAGTGCCCCAATTTCTATCGGTTTACTTTCAGAATGCTGACCGGTGAAATAGGATGACTCGGTTTGCGACAGTAGGAGGGATGGCCAATTATGCTATGATTGCATTTTCTTACCTGCGATACCATGCGGTATGTCTCGTCTTCTGCAGATTCTAATTTGAACTCATCGCGTTGCAGGCCCTGAAAGCCCAGGGCATCCCCCAAGACTGCCACCCTCCTCAACGAGGTTTCTGGCAACCATTCTGCGCGTATGTTCAAATCACTCTCACTCAAAACTATGCTGACATTCTGAACCCCAGATACTACGCCCTCATCGCTTGCTTCTCCATGATCTTCATCTCGGGCTACGCAGTATTCCTCCCAGGCCACTGGAATACCCTCACGTTCATCTTCTCGTACGCCTTGGTCCCGGTTCTGCCTATTGTCTTCGTCGCATGGAAATTCGCCAAGAGGACAAAGGTTTGTCGGATTCCAGCCTCACTGTTGAACTTGGATTAACGATGGATTAGTGGCGTAGTGCGCGTGATATCGACCTGTTCACGGCCGAGCGTGCTGAGATTGATGCGTATGAGAGTACGCTGAAGGATGGCCCAGTGAGGGCTTCCGCGATACAAGCAATCCGCAACTTTGTTGGGCGGGCCTAGAGCGATGTACTATGTTTCGGAAGTATCTGGCTAATTGTTTAGAATACTGTATCTAGTAAAATAATGATGCCTCGCAACTGTAAATGTGAACACGGTCTGTTTGTACGTTTTTCGCAGAGGTCGAGCATAGAGTCCGATATTTTCAAAGAAAAAATAGCTCAGTTCCAACTTCCAAGGGCACCACAGTAGCAAGGTGCTGTCCTATAGCAGACGGCGCACGGACTACCAACCATTCAGTATACCAATTCATGGAGTAGAGATGAAAGTACCCACTATGGGTACTCACAGTAATATCCTGGATTTGAATACGAAGCCTCGTAACTCTCCGGGTACGCCGTGGCAACACCCTGCTGAGAATACGGATACGAAGTGGTGTGATCATTTTGAGCGATCGGCTGATCCCCCCTTGATTGAGGCGTCGCGCTCCGCGTGGCCGTGATACTGCCGACGACGAGCTGCGTTTCCGGCGGATGATGTTGCATATCGAGGGAGGACGAGGGCGAGTAGATCGGTGCCATTGGACTGCGTTGATGCGCCGGCCGATACAGCCCACTCACATTCGTGTTGATACGCGGGTGTGGATCACTCGACGGCGGCGCAGAATGGAACGATGAATTATTGTGCGACTGTTGTGCCTGCTTGGAGGATGATGGCGGAGTATATGAGCTTTGTCCCTGGGATGAGCCTATAAAGCGTGCTTGTCTGTCGCTGGCGACGTATTCGCAGTGTAGCCCATTGCGCTCACAGCGGAGACATACAACTTGGCAGGACTGGGTGACGCACTGGATTGAGAACTTCAGCCGAAAACCCACCAAATTTCGGTATTGAACTCACTTTAACTTTTCGTTTTCGGCAGTGGGTGCAGGCAATGGGGACACGAGCGACCGTCTCTTCGGGCGAACGGGGGTGTCTTTCAGACATGAGGGTTTTTTTTGTGGCGCAGGCGTATGTGAGAGCGAGACGGTGTAAGACGCCAAAATCTGGTTCGCCTCTAAATATGCACGTCGTTGATCTACGGACAATAATGAAAACCAGTAAATCTCCCAATGGGAAGCGATTTGCCGCAACGAGAACAAGGAACGCTCACTTGGAGCAGGTGCTGAGGTGGCGTCGTCCTCGATACCAAACGACGAGCTCCAGTGCCGTGCCAGCGAGCAAGTTTCAGAGCACGCCGTTTATCCTGACGCCCAAGACACGCAACGTGGTATGATGACTTGATTTAGCATTGAATTGGGAATAGTTCCAGTTGCCATCTTCATCGCCTCGGGCCTGCAGATCAAAAGATATGCCATCAACAGCGGCCGAACCTATTACCCGTAGACAAAGCGAGAAAGTGTGCATTCAGGGATTCACCACCATTTCTAGAGGTGCAGGAGGCCCAGAGGGACAGTGGTACTTATCGAACCACCGTCAGAACTCGTGCTCGAAGATGAGAAATCACAGCCGACATAATCGATAGATTGAACCTTCGTAGATGATCGTCCGCTGTGACACTCTTTTGAGTAAGGGAGTCCGAGAATCCGAGAACTTGGGTTCGGTGCCGGAGGAAGTTCAAGTGAGCTCCGGAGTTGAGATGTGAGAACCGTGGGAGACCTTATTATAGGCGTGATGATACACTGCCTGCGTCCTCCGTCGCAAGGAAATACTCGTCTGGGCTGTGGAGTTCCGAGGAGTCTGGACCGAAACGATCTCGGCATATTTGCACCTTGCGCCCTCCAGAAGGTCGATTCAACTCGGAAGGGAAAACCGACCTTTCAGGATGGGTCATACAACGGGTCGTCACTTCAACGAAAAAGTGCGGACTTGAATGGTCATTTGTCTGGCCCGAATCGAACGAGCATAGCACCTCCCTCCAAATTGCTCCAATTCATCACGACGGGCACATCGGACAGCGTGCTGCGAAAAGTTGAAGACGCCTGGCGTACCTCTTCAAAGGGAGAATTCAAAGAGAACAGCAGTGCGGCTGGTCATCTATTTAGCATAGAACCGACAGGCACAATCCTGGAGAAGCACATACCAGTCGTTCAAGGCGGATTAACGAGACGATTGGATTGAGTGGGCAGAGACTCCACATTTGATTCGAATCGCTCACAGAATGGTAGACCGTACTAGTAGCAAGCCCTAGATACACTGTGCACGGGACTGGAGTGAGTACGAGCAGCAAACCACTGAATAGGAACGCACGCACCTCTACGGCCATCCCCTCCTCCTCCTCTCCTCTTCTCCCTCCCTCCCGCCTTGATCATTTGCAGCGCCGGTGCTGTGGCCTTCTTGCCACTCCGTTTCTTCGCAGAGGATGCTTTGTGTGCCCGAGGGGTGGGTTCCGATGTGCGGTGGGCGTGTTTGTCGACGGAAGGGTGGAGGTAGAGCGCCGTTTGATGCATGAGGGGCATCCTGATTGCCGATGGCGCACGGACCAGGGGCACGTGCAAGCACCGACCTTGTCTCCACACCAGCATCATGCCCACCGACGGAGCGCTGCTCAAGGGAAGCTGCCATTGCGGCGCAGTCAAGTTTAGTCTCAAGTCGAGTACGCCGGTTCCGTACCAGGTGTGTGTTGCTTGGCAGAAAAATGCGCAGTCGATCGACTGAATCGGCCCAGCTTTGCCTTTGCTCGATATGTCGCAAGGTCGCTGGCCCCGGCGGCTCTATCAATCTGGGCGGCCATTCCGAGACGCTAAAGATCGAACAAGGCAAAGAGCACATCAGGTAGGCCTCATTGGGGAGACAGGCGTCCCGAATTGACAGAGTCGCAGTGTGTACAAGGCCGTCCTCGACCGGGACACTCCCCAGCAGCGGATCGCGGCTTCTGAGCGAAATTTCTGCTCCAAATGCTCGACTATGCTCTGGTTGTACGACGAGAGCTGGTGAGATGGTTCCCCGCATCTGATCTTGCTGATAAGACTCCAGGCCCGAGCTCATCCACCCTTTCGCTCCCGCGATCGACAATCTCGACGCAGCGCTCGCCGAAGCTCTGGGCCCCGAGAAATATGATCCTGAGAAGCTTGTCCTGGTCCGTACGATTCATTATTATCCCGCCTCGCTCAGATCGTCGTGTTCCAGGTATGCATCAAGAACGACAGCAAGCCTGCATATGTCCGGCTTCCCGAAGGACCAAAGGAGACATATGATGGGTACGGGACCCACTCCCTCGAAGATTGGCACAAGAAGAATAAGGTCTACGTCGATAAGAGTATGTAGGAAGTAAGGTCAGTTCAATTCGCTCTTGGGTCGTGGATACTGATTAAATGGGGACAGAGGAAGTGTATTCAGATGTATGATAGATCCTTTTCATTTTCTTCTCCTCAAGGCCTCGGCGCGCTCCATTGGCAAGATCGCGTTCTTGTCCTTTCTTTGCTCAAGCCTCCGGTGGCCACGACGCGCTCTCGGGCAGGCTTCAGATTCCATCCAACGAATGGCTGCGACAACCCGAATTCGAAGCTCGCGGACGGCAATCCTCTATGCATGCGAGTCTCAACCGTCGGCCGATCAACATCGTAACGTGCATGGCCATCGACCGCAGGCGTCACGAACAATCACCCAGAGCCTGTTTGTAGCAGTGCGACGCGCAGAAGTGCTGTAGCTGTCACCGCCTTGGGAGCGTGTATCGAGGTGAATGTTTCTCTGACAAGTTGGTGGAAATATACACAGATTCGTCGGAATCTACCACAGAGCTGTTGTGCCATCGTCGAGTTTCGGACACTGGACAGGGAACTCGGAGACGACGGAGCTATATCCGGTGGGGATCTCGTGGCTATTCTGCCTTGGGTGCCTACTCGATGGGCTCATTGACAGAGAAGGTCGCGCGGGAAATTCTCCATGTTTGGGAGGCGGTGATCCAGAGGAGAGATAAAGGGAAGCGCATCGACCGGATTCCCAAGCGTTTTTGTCACCGCCCAGTACCCGAGTTTCAAGTTGATTCAACTACATAGAAGTAGCGAAAACACAATGTTACAGACACAGCCCGAATCAATCCAACCCAGAAGTAAACTTCCACAGCTGGTTTCTCCCACCATTCGCAGGACGCAGCGCGACCTGAGTGGGAGCCTACGTCAAAGCCAACTCAAAGAAGGCAAGGATTAACTTCACTCACCCGTGCATATTCCGTATTGGTGCCTTCGTAAATCGCTTCAAACACTTTGTCTGCGTCGGGAAGCTTGATCTGTTTCGTCCAATCCAGTCAGCCAGTCGCAAGTATTCGAAAAGAGAACACGCACAATGAGATGCCCCTCTCCAGCGTGATCAACCGAGAACATTATCGCTTCCAAGTTGTCGCTGGTGATGATATGGTCCTTCGATCCCAGATGTTAGCACCCGCGGGCCCAGGATGGTAGTGATACGTACGTTGGACTGATTCACAGTCAAGAATTGGCCCGTTCCCTGATTCTCGAACAGTCAACTGTCGGATTTGGGGTCATTCCATCTGTTCCACTACCAGAGGCGGAGTTCAATTGGTCAATCCCTATTACCACAGTGCGACACCCCACGGCAGAACGCACAATTTGATTCGGAGTTTTCCAGATCATGGGCAGGAGAAGTTCAAGATCAGAATCGTCCGGAGGCGTGTCAAATGTGAAGGCCGTCCCATTCATGCCGACATTCACCATGACGCAGGGGATTGCGAACTATGAACATCCGTCCGTCAGTGGATGGTGCAGAGCGACAGTACAATGGAGCCGACGTACCCTTTCGGAGAGGCTGGCATTTGTATCCTGAGAGCGCGGAAATTGTTAGGCTGCGCACGATATGCATGCAAGAGCTTACCGCTACGCTGGGCGCGGCGCGCACGAGGGAGAGGGCGAGCACAACGAGATGAAGAGCTTTCAAGAACATCGAATGGGTGGGGCAAGGCAAGACGCGGCCGGACCTATATAGTAGGGGAGACGGTGCTAGAAGGTGGCAATGGGGAATTCGAGTACGTGTCGGGGGCGGCAAGTGGTCATCGCCGCAATCGATTGGACCGATAGAACCCGGTCAAGACGAACTGCCGGAGCATGAGGCTATAGACGATAGGGTGGTGAGGAAGCACATCGAGTACAGCGCTCGGCTTCAGTGTTGCACCGAGTGAGGTCGGCGAATGGAACTGGGTTTCTTGTGTAAAATTGAACAGGAAGCAACCTCATCTAAGGCAGCTTGGAGGTACATATCAAATAATATCCAACAGTAATACGTACCAACAATGCTCCGAATCTGAGTGCCGCTTGTCAGCTCCAGAAGAAGTGGGCCAGGAAGGAAAGAGCACCAAGTGCGGCAAGATTGCTGCGTGGGCAGATCCAAAAAGATTGGACCGTGTTGTAATGGGTCTAGCCCGAAGCGAACGAGCGGAGTTCTTGCCCAACTCTTGCCAGAGATCGATACTCATCAGAGAAGCGCAAACGTCTGCACATCTGCTTGTGAAGCACGACAATGGATTCGATGCTTCATGGTTTAGACTTGGATCCCGGGCAAAGACCAATTGAAGACTCGCCGGGTGCAGCTGACGTGGTTGACACCTGTAGCCGTGGATTCTGGACAGTGGAAGGACGGAAAACATCTATAAAGAATTGCATGGAGGGGTGGTAAAGAACGGCGGATGGCCTAGTATACCGCCTGCGGGGAAACAGAGAAACAGATGCGATTCGCAAGGGATCTGTGTTGAATTGGACGAGACGGTCTAAATCGAGGGAATCGATTCGCCAGCGAAATACCAGTGAACCGTAGATACGTCAAAGGCTACTGTGGTCGGAGACTCGGTGAGTATGAGTAGTAAACCACCGAAAACGAATCGACGCACCGCTATATCTCCCCATGCTGCCTCCCCGCCTCCCTCCTCCGCTTCTCTTTCAACTCCCGATACCTGGCCACCGCCTCTTCTCTCGCCTTGGCCATCTGCAAGGCCTGCGCCGGTGAGAGAAGCGCCTCAGCTTTCGTCTTCTTCCCGCTCCCATTCTTGGCAGAGGACGCTTTACGTGCGAATCCAGAGGCAGAAAGGTCAGGTGGAGCCATAGCGATGTCGTTCAGCCTGCGTGGAGCGGATGATGATGTGTGTAGGAACTCTTTGGGGCGGTGGGCGTATTTGTCGACGGGAGGGGTGGAGGGGGGCGGCTGTTTTGTGGGTTTTTTGGAAGTTGCAGAGGTATCGGAGGAGATATTTGAGGGCTTGGTAGAGGGCGTAGACGACTTGTCCTTCTTGGCAACTCGCTGCGTGGCCCGCGACGACTGGACGGCGTCCCGTACGAGCGGTCTCATATCCGCCTCGATTCGTCTGAAGGCAGTTTCAGGAAAAAGAGCAAAAGAGTGTGAAACTGGACGACGCACTTGTTAAAATGCCCCAACGTCTCTCCAGGACGTATCTTCGCATCAGCCACCGATTCCACCTTGCGCCGCTTCGACGCCTTCTTCCCATCTCCATCGCCAACCTCATCACGCAGCTTGCGCTTCGCACGAAACTCCGTCCTTACCTTGTCGGCGTTGAGCGCTCGCAGGAAGGACTTTGGTAGTGCCTCGTCGTCTTGGGTTTGGGCGCCACGGCCAGGTGCGAGGTCAGTTCCACTGAGTGGATCCGGTGAGTTACAAGACAGGCTTGAGGTAGGAAGTGACTTGGACGTACTTTTGGGATCGTTGCTGGACGCGGACGGAGCGTTTGGCGCGTTTGTGCGGCATGAGGATGACGGGAGAAGAAAAGACAGATTGCTCCCGTGTCTGATGACATTGATTGGCATGCCGGCTCCGAATTCCAATTTCGATCTTGACACGATAAGTACCAATGGTAGAGAAGGCTCATTTGCAGTTGTATTCATAGGTTGCCTCATTTACCAGAAAGTGTCTGAATCTATTGAAGCAAACGTGTCAAGAAAGAGCAGCCGAGACTCGGAACAGTCCATCTTCCCGCACAGTGGCTCTACCGCGAACTTACTTCACCGTTGCGCCATTTGCCTGGGCCACGCAAATCTTTCGTCAGAACTAAACATCCTTTTGCTGCTTGTACATAATTCTTTTGCCGAGTACTGTAATCACACCTACACCCTCTCCACCACGCCCACAACACCCTTCTCATGGTCCATCCCCTCACTCTCCGGAGTGAGTGGCCGCCCAGCGCCCATCCGGCGGTGATTTTTGTGCGCGTTCAGCACTTCGAGGTGGGAGCTGTCGACGACTGGTTGTTGGTCGTTTGATGAGTGGGCGCTGGGAGAGGGAAAGAGACGGCAACGCACCACGGTCAGAATCACTGAAAAGCAAATCATACGTGAGGTACGAGAGGAGCATGGCGGGAATGTTGGTGAGTGCTGCCATCGCGGCGTAAGAGCCCCCTCCGGCTGAAGGAGCGGTTGGTTGGATGCCCGGGCATATGAAGTACACACACACCTGGTAGACCCCAAATCGTCAACGCCGCGAGCCGGCCACCAAGATCACGAGCTGTGTTGGCGATCACTGTGGCAAGGATAAGTCAAGAGTACAACAGAAAGTCAAGTAAACACACATCCGTTTGCGGAGAACGACCAAATTGCAGCAGCGCTAGGAAGGGCGGGTTTGTATCAGCCCAGTGGGGGGCGGTCTTGTTTGAAATGAGGCTCACTAAGCCATGGCTATGATGAAAGGCGCAAACGCGGGCGGAACGAGCATGTTGGTAGGGTCAAGGCAAGCAAAGATGGTGATACCCAGTATGTAATCCTTGGCAACAAACATCAGGGACAAGGTGTGTTCGGTGAACAATACGGGTCGGCCTGTGGCCCCCCACACAACCCCCGTCTTATTTGGTTGCCAATATGTATGGTAGGTGCGTGTCTTTCAGATTTCTAGGTTCCCATTTCTGTCCAAATCTTTTTTCTTTCTTTCTTTCGGTGACTGACAATTTGTAAGCGCCATAGAGAAGACCCGGGGAAAAAAAAACTTTGTACCACTATAATCTGCCACCAATTCGACCCGAACGACAGATTACTGAGTAGTCTGCGATGAATTCACATCGGACGTCAACACCTCTCGGAGCCAATGATAAGACACAATGAGCAAAGTTCAATTGACGACAAACAAGGCAAGTTCTACGTAGTACGTGCAAATTCTCCACTACTGTTCAGGCGAAGTGGCATTCAACCCACACATAGCGAGGCAAGATTCCACGCCCAACGCAAGCTCCGGGGGGAGGTGCGACCGCCATTCATCAAGGTTGTCTCCGCCGATGGTGGTCGGGAATCCCAAGGCCGCATTAATCACATCATCTGGCAACATCCAGAAATTGGTGGCAATGTCGCTGCGGCCTATGAATCAAAGAAAGTAAGTGAATATTTTTGTGCTAAGAAGATCACTTACCTGGATCATCGTTGCCCAACGCCGCGACGAACGCCGCCGGCGAGCAAGTGGGATTATACTGGTAGTGGATACTCCCCATGGGGAACACTGTGCCCTGGAACGTGCCGAGCTGGGTCTCGATCTCGGTGTTGAACCCATTCTCCTGGACGAAGCCTGTATAGAGGATACCCTCCACGACGGTGAGGAGTTCGCTCGCACGCGGATGACTGTGGGGAATGTTGAGCCCGCACGCCTTTATAAAGGATACACCAGCTGAAATGCCGAGGCCTTCAAGGATGGGGAAATCGTCTACTGTAGCAAGGAGGATGGACCCTCCGGGGCCGGGGACTTGGTTGTTGAAGTCAAATACGGTGAGTTCGCGGAGCTCGTCGCCGGTGAGGAGCACGCCGTTGGGCTTTAGCAGTTGATCGAAGCGGTCGACCACGCTGGCTGCCGTCTTGAGCTCCGAGGCGATCTGCGGGGCGTTGGTCACCGTCGGAACTGGCGGCGGCTGGGGGATTGACGACGAGGGAATCAACGACGACGAGGCTGCAGGTGCGCCTCTCACCGAAGTGAAAGTTGCGAGGACTGCGGTGACGACGAAAGACTTGAACAACATGGTGCAGGAGCTACCGAATGCTGAGGTACCCGAGGATTTCAGTGGACATTTTATACCCTTCCGCAAAGCCCGGAGCCGGTCTTTTGAACCAAAAGGCTCTAGTCTAATTCGGTGAGCATGGAGGCTAGCCCAGCATTCTCCCGGTACCCCGCACCCTTGTTGGGATATTGTCATTGTGGGCGAATCGTCCCGTTGAAGATCTTTTGGATACGGGAGTTCTGGGTAAGAATTCACGTTAAATCCATTCAACTCCCTGTACTCGAATTTTGCACGGAAGGTAAACGGCTCCTTCACGCTTGTTGCCGCTATTTTTGCTATCATCAATGGACCCCGACAAAATGGAACACTTCTCGTGTGGAACTACAGTACAATAATAGATTCCGCAAGCCCGAAATACAAGTCGATATAAATACTTTCAAAATTGAGAGCACTGCTGGGGGAGCCGCGGCCCACGGGAAACACAATAGTCGGATCTCCGTAGCCAGGCGCTGCGGTTCTGGATATACATAGGCTGTTCAACTCTACTACTTCATTGACCGGGCCGGAATAATTACGAGTACTTATGTAATGAGCGCAGCGAAATGGAATGAGCAATCGGTTCTTTCAAATCCTGCACCCCATCAGTTGAGAGCGGCTCTCGATCGCGTAAGGTT
The DNA here is from genome assembly GCA_029378245.1 of Roridomyces roridus. NCBI lineage: Eukaryota > Fungi > Basidiomycota > Agaricomycetes > Agaricales > Mycenaceae > Roridomyces > Roridomyces roridus. The sequence goes on along the minus strand of JARKIF010000022.1, from coordinate 741,421 downwards.
TGATCTCTGCCTTTGTTGATATTTGTCTGATCAATGATTATCTTTGTGTATCAGATCAGTGATATGTCACGACTAGTCACTGCTTCTGATGTCACGGTCGGGCAGCCCGACCGTGACATGTCACGTTGTGACCATGTCCCACAACTTTCAGTTTCAACTTTCGAGTTCAGTTCAGGCTTGAACTCAGCTCCTGCAATTGAACCTGAACTTGACGAATCACATTGGAATCATGTCTAATGCCGATTCAAACTGATTTCTACTTTCCTCCAATGTTCTCCTGCTGCAGCAGAATGCCCCTTCATCACTGATCAGTAGTTGTGGATGCACCATTGAATATTTTTGCTCAATCCAGGATTTATAGTGAATCAATGGTGAGCATGAACCTTGATGTTTGATTTTTTAGCAGATCACAGTGGCTTCAGCTACAAAACATAAGTACGAGTTCTGCCGGAAACGGCATCATGCCAGGTCATGCTAACCAGGATTCACAACACCTGAATCCCCGCCGAATGAGCGCCGGGCTGCTCACTCATGTCGGATAACACGTACCGAGTCCCCTAGTAGCGCCGTTGACATGGAATAAACGAGGGATCACGCATCAGGAGTGCTGAACGGAGGTCTTGAGCCGCGATTATGCATTGCCCGACATCGACATTCGGAGTCGGGTTTTACTTTTACATGGACGATGAGGCATTCATTCTGCAGACAACATCCGTCGGGGCGGCCAGGGAACCCAACCCACTCAAAGGTACATATCCGACGCTCGTTCGACTCGGGCTATCCTATGCGAGGATGGACTTTGTTGCCAACTTTTTTTTTCGCTCTTCGTAAGTTCAAATTGGTAGTTATGTAACGCGGCAGGTCGTTGCATATAGGTAGCTCAGCTCTACTACTAGTGATCGCCGTGGCCCGTCACCAGCCGCCGGGAGGTTGTGGGCGAACTGACTCGGAGTACGTGCCAGCTGGCCGACTCGGACTCCCCACTCGTTTGATCTCAGTCCAGACTTCACTTCAGAATTTCACAAACTCGGGGCTGGAGCATGGAATCGCTTTGTGATTAGGCTTTTATCGATTCCGCATTCATATAAACGGAGGAAGACGCACCTGGACAGCAAAGATCGCCAGTGGGTACTCAACCCAAACTCAACCCTCACGACCTCTTGCCCGTCCAGCATCACGCAGCAAATAATAGGAAACAGTCAATTAGTCATAAGCAGTGGGACAAAGGGGAAGCCTCTCCCATGTCCCTGAGGACTACATCACAGCTAGTCCTGGCACTGAAACCTGAGTCCAGTGTCTCGTCTCGGTCAATCCACTGTCTGGTGATCACCAGTGATCACTGACCTGGTCCTGGTCTTCGTTCGACTCGAGTCAGGGATTGCAACGGGAGAGGGAGATTATTTTCCACGATTCGTCGAGATTATCGCATCCCGCAATGACAATGTCGCCTTGTTCAAGTTGGAGGTTGGAATTGAGTTGGAACTCGGCAGAACTTTCTCGAACGGATTTGATCTCGGCATTCAACGCACGATCGCGCCCCGGGCCGCCGATCCTTACCATGTTTTGATTACCGAGGGGGGTGTCTGCAACGACGCTGAAGGATTGCATTCCCAGAAGTCCAAACTCCCCGAATCAAAGCTCTCTCAATTTTGCGACACAGATCGGCCAAGTCCGGAAGGGTGAAATCGAAGCGGGCGGGACGCCCATCAGGAACAAGACTTTTACTTCGCGACGGTCACTTTTTGGTCACTTTGCTTCCCATCCTCTCTCGTCTTCACACCAAATTTATTACACCCTCCGCTCTTTCACGGCCCGCACGATGCACGCTTTCTTCCCCGTCGTTGGCGCACTGCTTGGGATCTGGGCAACTACCGTACGTGGACTCTCGTGGTCGCCGATCTTCCGCGTAAGTATCACCTCGTGTAGGTCCGGGCAGACACATGCGCCGACGCCTCCAAGGCAGTCCCTCTTTATCGCGACTTCAACGGCGACATCGGTGACCACTTCTACACCGTGCGCTGACTGCCCTCCCTCTGCTTCCTTGCTTCCTCGCTCACCTCTGTCGCGGTAGACCGACAAAGCAGAATACGACGCAGCCAATCAAGGCGGATACACAGCAGAGGGCGCCCGTCTCTCCGTCTTCTCCCAACAATACGCCGGCACCGTACGCTTCTTCCGGCTCTGGAACGGCGGCTCTGGCGACCACTTTTACACCACCAACGCCACGGAGGTGGACTCTGCCGTGACGCACAACGGCTACGTCCACGAAGACGACAAGGCGCCGATGTGGATTTACCCGGATCAGTTGTGCGGGAGCGTGCCGTTGTATCGGATGTACAACAACGGCGCGTCGGATCATTTTTACACCATCGACGCGGCGGAGAGGGACGACGCTGCTGCCCATGGGTGGTCGTTTGAGTGGATTGCGGGATATGTGTTCCCGGCACCTGGCGGCGCTCAAAGTAGCAGCAGCAGTAGCACTACCACCACCACCACCAAAGCCAGTTCTGTCAAGGGCTCGACGACGCTGAGCACATCTGCGTCGAAAGGTACTGTGACTCCGGCCACGCTATCTGGGACGGACTCTGCGGCACCTCAGCCATCCAACCTCGCCAATACGGGCTCAGTGATCCCCGCAGCTACGACGGACCTCTCGCCTTCCAACGCCGCGGATACGGTGCCGACAGGGCGAGTCAAGTTCTCGTCTTTTGTCGGAGTCGGATTAACAATTTGGTTTCTCCAGGACGACTCAGACCAATGGCGCACTGTCTATGTCCTCCCGACAGGCGTCGTTACTTGCTGCATTCACGCTTCTGGCTGTCGTGTCTGTGTGGTGGGTCTGATGCTGTCCATCTCGTTTTGATCCTATTACCTTTGGACTTGAATTATTTACGCTTTTACGCAACATCGCAATACATGCCGGATCTCTCAACTGAAAGCCTTCCACGAATCCCGGCCACAGTCGGCGACCCAACAGTCTTTTGAATACCGGGTCAATGCGCGCCTGGCTCCACATCGTTGGAGCTCTCCCTTTCGCTTCCGTATCGTCCATTTCCCTTCCTGTTTCTCAGACCCCGGTGGGCGTCCATATAATAGCCGTGAAGTGTGCAAAACCAAATCAAACGATCATTGAACAGTAGTATACATGGCGTTTTCAAAAACAGCATGAACTCCCGCCAAATATCCCTGTGAGGCTTCCGTGAGCGGTCGCGGGTTGTGTTGGTCATGCCTGCAACAATCACCTCGGAAAAGACCATTCATACATTCGAGCTGGACGCTTGGGAGTTGTCTAGACATGCTGAGATACATGGAATTAGCCTTCAGCATATCGAAAGAGAATGACAGGAATGACGAACCGGCTGAGAACGGAAGACACAACATCGATCAGTTTTAGTTGGGACCGAAAGAATGCCCACTGACGCCGTTAGGAGGACCATCAACCCGCGGCTGAGGTTCGGAGTTCGTAATGGACTTCCCAAGTGATTCATGTAAGTAGAGGATTCAACTCCATCAAAGTATATGAACTTACGTCTCTCTTGACCTGCGCAGGTCGGTGCGTTCAGGATATCGAAGGAGAATAATAGGGATGACGAACCGGCTGAGAATGCATGGAAGACGCAGCATCGATCAGTTTTGGTTGGGAGTGAAAGAATGTCCACTAACGCCGGTAGGGGGATCCTGATCAATGCGATTCTGAGGTTTGAAGTTCGTAATGGACTTCCCCAATTGATTCCTGTAAGTAAACGATTCAACTCCATCAAAGTATATCAACTTACGTCTCTCTCAACCTGGGCGGGTTGCCCTCAGCGTCTCGAAAGAGAATGGGACGAATGACGAATGACGAACCGGCTGCGAATGGAAGACGGGGAAGCGATCAGTTTTGGTTGGGACGAAAGAATGCCCACTGACGGCGGCAGGAGGATCCTGATCAATGCGATTCTGAGGTTTGAAGCTCGTAATGGTCTTCCCGAGTGATCCCTGTCAGTAAACGATTCAACTTCATAGTGTATGGACCTACGTCTCTCTTGCCCTGCGCGGGTTGGTGCCTTCAGGATATCAAAAGAGAATGGGAGAAATGACGAACCGGCTATGGAAGATGCAGCATCGATCAGTTTTGGTTGGGGGTGAAAGAATGGCCACTGACGGCGGTAGGAGGATCCTCCTCAACCCGATGCTGAGGTTCGGGCTTCCCAAGTAATTCCTGTAAGTCGATTGAACTACATCAAAGTGTATGGACTTACGTCTCCCTTGACCTGCGCGGGTGGGTCGTTTTTTTTCAGACAGATCAGGCAACATGGGCATCACTCACGCACTGAAAGACAACATCAGTGATCGTTGCGAGATACCAAGATCACTCACGCTCTAGGAAGATCATCCAGTCAATCTTGTCAGCGGGCGGACTTGAAGAAAGCAACCTACGGTCCGGGACAAGGAAAGTAAGCTACAATCGTGGAAGAGAATACAAGCAGCTTACAGGCTATGGTATGGTTCCGACTTCAAACTGTTCTCATCAGACAGATGAACAGAAACATCACGTACGTCCTGGCGTCCCAGTCTCTGTCAGTCCGCCAACCAGGCATGAGGGAGAACACCACTCGCCGTCTGTGGGAAGCCAAGTTCGATAAAATCAATCTAAGCGCAGCTAGAAGTGCTCACACACTGGAAGATTTCAACGGAAGGGATTGATCGAAATGTAATCTTCACGCACAAATTCAGGGGCAACGACCGAAACAATGTCAGGATCGACCGTGAACGTGGAACAGGAATGGGCAAACGCTCGGCAGGGGAGACCTATGGCCACATCGGGTTCGCGGGCAACAACGGCAACCACATCCGGCTTGAGCTGCAGCAGAAACCGTCATGATTTTGCTCAAGGTCGGCGACGTAAAGACCCACAGCGACAACAGGACTGGCTGTAGCACCCGCGACGAGGGTGATGGCGGCAATGACAATCTTGAAAAGCTGCATATCTGGAGGAGAGGGGGATGTAGACCAAGACGCACCGAGTGCCTGCTTATTATAAGTCAACCCCCGGCCATGAAGAGGTGAGGCTGGGACACCATTATTCCTAACTGACAGGAAACGGATCCGGTTGGGCATCGGATAGACGGTTACAATTGCCAGGAAGCGTTTCTGCGAGCACATTGGGCATCTGGCCGTGATTCCCCGTACATAGTTGGTTCCTGTTCAAGAGAGGCCTGTGGGATCAGCCGCATAAAGTGCGCCATGGAAAGCGTCGCTGTAATCGTTCGATCCGAGGCAGGGACATGGATGTAGCGGGAATCTGTACATACTTTTTTGTTCGCATCCGCATTCTTCTGGGGAGGTGGATGATTCATCAATTCACACATATGACGGGGAAGATATCCAGGCCGTTGTGGAGCTAATCACGCAGTAGGAGTGTTGGGCAAGACTCAACTCTTGTTCAAGCACATCGGTCAAGAGCGGATCACGCACCGAAATCCACAACTGCATGCAGCTCCCCTCGTTCGCCCCTGGGTGGGCTCGTGGGTACGGCGCTAACGAGCTCCTTTTTGGAACAACCCGTACCGGCGCTCGTTCGACTCGAGCATGGGCAATGCGAGGAGCGGCCGGAGTCTTTTTTGAAGCAGTGACTCAGACGCACACTGAACCTAAGATCCGGTTGCGACTCTCACCTGGGTCTTCAATAGACAGGTTGTGCAAAGCCGTGTGGAGCCGTGTACGGCTTTTTGGCATTGTGCAAAGTCGTGCAGGTAATTGAATCGTTTTGGTGTCGTTGATTGGCGAATTTCGGCATTTCGGCACATTTCATCAATGATGTGATCTTCCGCCGCCCGACGGCATAGTGATCCGACGGGTGCTGGATGTGGACACTCGGCTTTGACTCGATTATTGACTCCACACGGCTCCAATGAGGTATTGTCATGATTCGGTCACTTGAACTCCTTACCACGCCGTTGGTTTGGGCGACTCGGCCAAACTGGGTCCTGTGCCGGGTGAGTAAAGAACGGCGGATGGCCTAGTATACTGCCTGCGGGGAAACAGAGAAACAGAGCCCCTCCGACGGCAAACCTGCGATTCGCAAGCGCTCGGTGTTGAATTGGACGAGACGGTCTAGATCGAGAGAATCGATTCGCCAGCAAAATAACAGTGAACCCTAGATACGTCAAAGTGTACTGTAGTCGGAGACTCGGTGAGTGAGCCGTAGATACATCAAAAGGTACTGTGGTCGGAGACTCGGTGAGTACGAGCAGTAAACCACCGAAAACGAATCGACGCACCGCTATATCTCCCCATCCTGCCCCGCCTCCCTCCTCCGCTTCTCCTTCAACTCCCGATACCTGGCCACCGCCTCTTCTCTCGCCTTGGCCATCTGCAAGGCCTGCGCCGGTGAGAGAACAGCATCCGTTTTCGTCTTCTTGCCGCTCCCATTCTTCGCAGAAGACGCTTTACGTGCGAATCCAGAGGCAGAAAGGTCAGGTGGAGCCATAGCGATGTCGTTCAGCCTGCGTGGAGCAGATGATGATGTGTGTAGGAACTCTTTGGGGCGGTGGGCGTGTTTGTCGACGGGAGGAGTGGAGGGAGAGGGCTGCTTTGTAGATGTTTTTGAGGTAAAAGCGGGTTCAGAGGAGGGCTTTGAGGGCTTGATAGAGGGCGTGGACGACTTGTCCTTCTTGGCAGCTCGTTGGGTAGCCCGTGACGACTGGACAGCGTCTCGCACGAGAGGTCTCATATCCGCCTCGATTCGTCTGAACACAAATCAACGAGGAGAAGAGAGAATAAATATCAAGGACGCACTTGTTAAAATGCCCCAACGTCTCTCCAGGACGTATCTTCGCATCAGCCACCGATTCCACCTTGCGCCGCTTCGACGCCTTCTTCCCATCTCCATCGCCACCCTCATCACGCAGCTTGCGCTTCGCACGAAAGTCGGCCCGGACCTTATCGGCGTTGAGCGCTCGCAGGAAGGACTTTGGTAGTGCCTCGTCGTCTTGGGTTTGGGCGCCACGGCCAGGTGCGAGGTCAGTTCCACTGAGTGGATCCGGTGAGTTACAAGACGGGCTTGAGGTAGCAAGTGACTTGGACGTACTTTTGGGATCGTTGCTGGTCGCGGACGGAGCGTTTGGCGCGTTTGTGCGGCATGAGGATGACGGGAGAAGAAAAGCCAGATTGCTCCCGTGTCTGATGGCATTGATCAATTGGCATGCCGGCTCCGAATTACAATTTCGATCGTCCAGCGACCCTACACGATAAGTACCGAAGGCTCAACGGCAGTTGTATTCATAGGTTGCCTGATTTACAAGAAAGTGTCTGAATCTATTGAAGCAAACGTGTCAAGAAAGTACTATTGTCAAGCAGCCGAGACTCGGAAGATTCCAAGTCCAGCACTGCTCAACCGGCGACGAAAGAAATCAGCCTCCTCCTTCCGCTCCCTGTCCGTCGGCCGCTCCGGTATTCCACCCTCCATCGACTCGCTCTTGATCTCCACGTTAAAGTCCTTCTGCAGCTGCCGCACAATTTGCTCAACGGTGAGCTCGCTGTTGGAGCCATACCCGTGCGTGAACGCTCCGAATGCGTACATCATGTGCACAGCGGAGACGTCGCCGGACATCATCGCACGACGGCGGGCTACGAGAAATTCTAGGGCGACTACAATGCGGGTGAGAATGCTGCTTGCATCTCAGATTGTTGGCCAACACTCACATGCAGGGTCTGGGACGACCATCTTAATCGTCTGACCGGGCTTCGTATCAAACTGCGTGAGATGTCAGCAATTTGGAGTTGAGGAGGAGCATCGAAACGTACGCGGTACAAGGAATCTTGCGCCTCGCGTGTGCCTAACCACTCAATCTGCCGCCACAGGGAGGGAGTCCGCACATAACCATCTACTACGGGAGGACAACCGATAAAGGATGGGGGCGCCTCGGGCGATGGAGTCAAGTCGGGATCGAAATCTTGCTTGCCGCAAAATTTCTTGTGGTCGGACCAATCTTTCTTCTGGCACGCGCTGCTCGAAAGTAGAGTCAGTTCCAAGCATCCAGTGGAACGAAAAACGCACGCGCTGCAATAGCTCGTTATCTGGCATTGACTACACAGCTTGACATCTTGAATGTCCATCTCCTTCTCGCAGGTGTTGCAGGTGGAAATTTCGTCCTCGTCTTCGTCAACAGAGATGATCGGAGGCAATGGATGGTTATTCTAGAAAGCACAACTCGTCAACACAGAAAAAAGCCTAGGCCCATCGAGCACGCACAAAAGCTTCCAAAATCCCAGTCAGAGTCTGCACGATGCAAAATGTACGCAGGAGGAGACAACGATGGGCAAACGCTTTGAGACTCGGGGACGCGTTCTCCGAACATCTATACTCATGGGCGATGTAAGGATGCTCGTACAGGAAGGGCGTCTTAACACGCAGGTTGCCAGTCGGGTCGTGCGCTATGATCTTCTTGAGCTGGAGGGATGTCATGAAGGCCCACGTTCGATGCCAAAGGAACGCACGAGATCAATGAGACCAAACTCTCCATCGCCTAGTAGAACCTCGATCCTGAGTTCTGGGCAAAGAGCACGGCTATTCTCCCGCGGACAAGAGCAAGCACCGCGATACAACCCCTCTAGTACGAGCCCGCGCCTCTTCTTCACGCCCATAGCCTTCCAATCGTCTTCAAAGCGACCATACTTGAGATTCTCTAGCGCCAGAGCAATGAGAAGCCCCTCTGCCCGCATCAACGGCTTGGTGGTCCGCGCGATGCTGAGATTCAGCTCTACGATCGTCTCATCCATCTCAGCTTCGAATCTCTCGTCCATCGGCGGGGTATCGACGAGTCGAGTGTACCGCAGTTTCAATTCCCTTTCATACCACTCGTTCCATGCGACTCTATCGGTATGCTTGTTGGGACGCGGAGGAGGCGAGTGAGCGGCGGGATGAGGTGCGTTCCAATCTTGGCCGCTGAGTCTGACGAGCTCGGTGTCTTGAGTCGGCACTGGAGGAGCTACTTTCTTTCGACGGGGCATGTGGCACAATGTGTGGGTGTAAGGGCAGATGGTGGTGGAGGAAAAGAAGCGAAAGTGCCAGCGAGTCTCGTGGCGTTACGGACCGAATTGTTACGAATGACAAACACGGCCAAATCGAGTTCAACTCTGACCCAACTCTGACCTTACGAGTCCGCTGTTCTGGATCACCGCGATATGGAACACTGGCACGCACATTCAATATTTATCGTCTTCAACATAAGTACATACATCAATCAAACATCAACCATCAATATTCTCCGCAAGAGCAAGGATTCCCAAAACAATCGCGAGACGTGACAGGACGGCGTCCCTGAAAAAGTGAAAAATTGGAACTCAGAAGAGGTGCCTGGCAAGACTTGGAAATGATACCTACACAATGGACGGGCTTGCAAATCGCGTTACAGTGAATCTTGGCTCGAGCCTCGAGCTGGGCGTTGGTTGAGTATTAAATTTCGTTGTAACAGGAGTGAGGGTACACGTACGCCTCCGTCTCGACCGAGGAGCTCGGTCGGAGCGGCCACTGCCCAATGCGTAAGGCCAAACAGAAGCAGGAGTACGGTCTGGGTTTGGCAAGGTGGGTTCGAGAGTCAGGACTTGCAGACTCGGAGGCGACGTACCGTTGGTGAGAACTTCATTTCAGAGGGGAGGTGCCTTGGCGATGGGATACCGGGTGCGTTTTATACGATTCAATCCCTACCTAACACCGTTGGTTCGCATCTCAATTCCAGGAACGCCTTCATTGCATCCATTTACTTACTGTCCGATTGGTACCATGGTCATTTGAGTCATTAGGACATAGCATTGCATGTGCCTCAGCTGGGGCTCAGAATATTCACAGTGAAAAGGCGTTCGTTTTCATCTCGTCCAAGCTTGGATTCGATAGATTCTGCGATTGCAGGGTCAAGTACAAACCAGGGAGTAATTTGCAAGTTCCGAGTCTGGGACGGATGCATTTTCAACGCCAGTCGACGAAGTGGCATTTCATACCGCCCATGTGGCGCTAATTGAAATGCTCGACCGTCACTAGTCATAATATGGCAACAGCCCGTCACAGCAGCGGCGTTCCACCGAGCCAATGGTAGGAATAAATTGTGTTCTGAACGTCCAGTGCTCAGACCGTGCCGCACATTCTTCCGCGCCTAATCAATCGCTCGCACAGGAGCAGGGGTTGCCGAAACAGCTCCGACTTGCCCCGGGTTCGGCATCCCACAACGGAATCGTCGGCCATCAGTGGAGATTGGCGAAGGTCATACTGTGGGCGTCCTTGAGAGCGGTGTTGAAATGATTGAACCAGGATTGGACCGTGCAAAAATTCATCTGATCGCACTGTCATTTTTGCAGTCTCTGCCCCTGGGATAAATCATGACAGTTGGAAAAAGGTCACATTGCACTGAGCCATTCCTCACAAAAAATGTCCTTCCCAGCGAAGATATCATCACCCAGCCTCGAGTCGAACGTTGGATAGGGCGGATGCAACATTGCAAGTTCAAGTAAACTTGAGAAGTGCGGATTGAAGTGGCGAAATTGCAATAGTCTGCCGTGTGCAGGTCCACAAGTGCAGTGAGGTCTGAGAGGAGGTGACTTGTATAGAATTTCTCGCAGGGATGGTTCGCGGCGCGCCGCTCGCCGGACTCGGAGCTTCTTGACGAAGGGGTGGGCTACGATGCATCACGATTTGAGACTATCGGTGTCGCGATTCGCCCTCTAGGTTGTCTATGATGAGGTCTCGGGTTCCCGAGGGACTGGCATGGTGGTGGTTGGAAAGAGAACGCGTGACGCGAACACGATTACCAAAGCTGATGGAGCTGTCACGCCGCGTGTCCATCTTGCTTCCGCCCTCCATCGTCTCCGAGTCCAGCGCTGAGCACTGAGCATCTGCACTCGAAGTCCCTCCTGCTCTCAGTCCCAGGCACCTACGACATTGAAATCTGACTGGACTGAGGGCCTTCTGCCGGGCTCGAGCCTCGTTCTGTACTTCTTACGTCGCAAGCCCCGCTGCGTGCTTCTTTACCGCTTCTTCTTGGCCACGACTCGAACAAATCTGTACAAAGCCTGCCATCTTCTCTTTCCCCTCCACCGCGCTCCCATGAGGAAGCTCAAATTCACCAACGACGCCGTGTTCTGCTATGATGAATCTTGTACAAAGACAAAGCTCAAGGGCGACAACATGAGTCTTTTCGGTAGATGTAAATGTGCATACTATTGCGTGCGTCTTTGCCCCAGTCTTCCCGCCGGTATCCGATCAATCATCCCCAGAGCGTCACTTGCCAGCGGGCAGATTGGCCGCGCCACAAACCACGGTGTAACAAACTGGTAGCTCAGGCGGCTTTGGATGGTCCGATATCAGGTGAATTCTGGCGATGGCGGAAGGAGCTCGGTGTGGAACTGTATCAAGACATCGCCGCTCACGGTTCGTCCATTGTTCGCTGTCATCTCAGTGTGGCAAGTTCATCTCGACTCGATAGCCCTGCGCGGCCATCCGGATGCGGATTCTATCGAGAGCAAGATTATACTCCTCACGCTGCGCCTGCGAGATACTCCAGGGACGAGCACCGACCTCCAAGTATTCCAGTTTCAGAGTCTCGAGGTGCTCGAGCTGTCGGATCTCGGTGCTCTCACGGGCGAACCGGCGGAGGATCTGGTTCAGGCCATGCGCGAGTGGGCTGGAAAGATGAAGCTCTGCGTCGAGAAACCCTCTGGAGCAGCCTGGGTCATAACGGAGATTCGGTCGCCGGATGGCTCGCAAAGGCTCCTCCTCAATCACCACCCGGTCGCGCTTGCGATACGCGCAGCGACCGCGCATATACCCCCGGCCGAGGCGACAGAGGATATTCTAGCCATGATCATCAACCAGGGTATGAGCGTCAAATTTGATCTGACGCAGTTACCCAAGAACAAGGAACGTCTCAAGCATCTCATGCAAAATCCAGAACTGTTCGACATGTACCTGACGACGCTCGCTGCCCTGAGCAAAGATTGCGATAGTGCGTTGTTCTTTGGAGGAACCTTGTTGTATGCTCACGCACTGTATACCTAGTACCCCAAGGATTGGCGGCATTGGAGAGGGGGGAGGAACTCGGGTCAGAATTTTTTGCCGCCGTCGGTCTGAATCGGCGAGCAAGCGACGCTGGTTTCCCCGGTGACGCGGCGAAGGGTGCGCCCGTGGACTAAATGTGTGCTAATGCGTTCGAGAGGTCTTTCATGCTTCCCGAATCGACCAACAAAGGCAACAGATTCAGAGTGTGCGACTGGGTGATAATCTCTCTCAGACACAGGCTATATCAGTCGAAGGGCCGTGTCCACTGTACTTGTTGAAAAAAATAACCACGTGCAATGTTTTGATGTCGATGTCTGACGAAACTACCTCCTGTAACAGTGGTCAATGTATTTTGGAAAAAATGGAAGGAGCGTCAGAAATGCAGCTTTGGCCGTCCTTTAGGTTTCTTTTAACCTGGAATCGTTTTGAGTGCTCGCACTGTTTAGGGTGAGTTTACCAAAAGTCCGATGATGTAAAACTGAAAAAAGCAAGCGGCATCGGTAATGACCCTACCTCGATTTGAACGAGGTTGCCTTTCTTTTGGGTAGCCTGTATTAAACAGGCCTTGTCGGCGTTCTTCGTAGGTCAGAACCGTTCTTCAAAGACAATGTAGAAGGTAGTAGATCTCTACAGAAGTCGGAGGGAGCAGGAGGAGTTTTAGTGCCAGATGTCCGCTCCAGGTGCTCATGTTCGCCCTCGCGATGTGGAGGTGCGTCATGTATCTTGCGATATTGACATCGAGCTCGGTTTTCGGTTTTCGTTCTGCAGCCAAGACAAGCCGCGAAGACGTTCCGATCGGTTGGTGCGGAGATATCTCCCAGCCCTCGGCGAATAGATGGGTGACGCATGAATCAGAATCGGCGGAGACGTTCTGAGCCACTGGAATTTTTGATCTTTCTCGGCAGTCGGAGTTTCGGCATTGGAGGTGGCAAGCGCTCAGCTCGGATGTGTGGACAGACGATGATCACGCGCTATAGGAAGGGCTCTGGCCTGATATGTATAGGGTGAGTCCAAGGATGTGGTCTCAAACGGGTAGGACGTACCAATGTTTGACACGGCGACGCGGCGAGTGGGAATCTCGATTCTCAGTCGGGCGGGAAAAGGCCGCATCGCTGGAAACTCGAAGCGGGGAAGACAATGAAGCAGTCAGACTCGTCGGAGGCCGCCATAGACATGTTTCCGAGCCGGGGATCCCGGTGATGATGGTTTAGCGCAAAGGGTAGTCTGACTCAACATCTGGATGACGGATCACCGCTCCATCACCAGCCAGACCTTGATGCAGATTCAAACCCTAACTATTGTCTTGCTTCAACTGCCACTGGGTATCTCGGCGATGCCTGCCTTGCGGGTTCAGAGTGATACACAGGATTATTGGATAACTACACAAGTTACAAACGTGTGGAATTGTGCGTTGAATACATTGGCGAGGTCAGCCTCGGACATCCGAATGTTAGTCGTATACTCGTCCTCTCCTCGTTAGTTGTCCTCAAGCGGGATCTACAGCTTGAACGCGGCGCGTACACAACTCGGAGTAACTGACGTCACAGCAACCGGAGATCTCGGATCACACGCTTGTCTACAAACCACGACCATGGTCTCTTCGCTCGGGCCAGCATTTCAGGGTCCCGCACAGCCCGCAGGCCACGAAAATTGTCGCGCGGCAGCACGGAAAGAAAATAGCTCGCTGATTTCGCGAGGGTACGTGGCCGCAGTCGCCGTGCGTTACCGCAGCTTAAGAAGATCGAAATTCAGGTGTCAACCCCCAACTGCGTTTAATCGAGAAGCTGTTAAATGATCTGCATACTGCGGATGATGCGGCGCGGAAGATCGAACGACGTGGAGTGAAGCGATGACTCGGACTTTGCGTCGTGGAGATCGTTAGGAGATTGTGGGTCTCTACTTCGAGGTATGCTGCGAACCCTCTCGTTTCTCCCCGTAAGCTAAAGGCCTAGGGCACAGGGCACTTGAAGTTGTAGTACGATCAAGCATCCAGGAGTCCAAACCGGCCATCGTGTCCGACGTGCGGCAACGCGCAGTGCAGTGCCCGATGACCTAATTCAAAAATGCAGTGTCATCATCCGCACTTCCGGCAAGATTCCGTTCACTCTCCTCTCCGTCGGCGTATCACCCGCGCAGGGTATATAAATTAAAGCCAGGGCCAGGACTGACATCGGACGACGTCCACCCACATCAAATGTACCCTTCATCCGCAAGACACCCCGCCTCACTCCTCCCCGCTTCCTGGCATTCTCCAGAGCTACTCCGCCTCCTCGGAATCAAGATCTCAGCGCCAGTCATAGGTACGTCCGGCTCTTCGTCTCTTGTGGATTTCCATCTGACAAAGACCTCTTAGAACACGTTGTAGATTGCGTGTACGAAACCGCTGCATACGCCTTGATGCACTCGGGAGCCACGATCTCCAAGGCATTCCCCGCCCACCGCCCACGAATTACCTCATTCGTTTCCGCCATGCTCTCCCGTGCAGAGGTCCGCACCGCCACCCTCCTCGTCGCCCTCGTCTACATCGTCCGTGCACGGCCACATCTCTACATCGCGTTGGAACAATGGTCCCTCGAGCGCGTATTCGTCGGCGCGCTCGTAACAGCTTCCAAGTACACGCAAGATTCGACCCTGCGAAACGTCCACTGGGCCGCATGCACGGGAGTATTCGGCAAAAACGACGTGGGGCGCATCGAGCGCGAGTTTCTCGAGGTGCTGGATTGGGAGCTTGGTGTGAGGGAGGCCGATTTGATGGAGCATCACGAGGCGCTCGTACGTCCACCTTGGTGGGCTTTCGTGCCTGCCAAGCAGCGCGAAGCCTTCCTCGCTGCCCCGCCGGCGATGTATAGTAATCACTCGCACCGCCGCCATTTGTCCGTCGAATGTCCCACCCTCGAACCGTCATCCCCCCATTCGAGCGTGGATATGGATATTTCGACACCGCGCACTCCCCCTGCCTTGGTCTTGGATTTGTGCCACGACTCCAACTCCTACGTCTCCCATCACCCCACGCACGCCAAGCACACGGCGGTGCCTGTGCCTGTTCTCGTGGATTTCGACAGCGTTGCCCTGCGTGATACAACGGGCACTAGCACCGTTCCTGTGCCTGTGCCCGTCCCCGTCGCCGTTTCCGTGCCTGCCAAGGAGGCCCCAATCCCGCTCCCGTCCTTACCGTCATACCGCACTTTCCTCCGCTCATTCCATATTCCTGGGCCGACCCATCGGCATCAGGCGGTGCTCGAGCTCGCTGGTTAGAAGGGTTTTTGATGGACGGATGTCTCACTCGACTATCGCTGTCGATCGCTTACCTTGAATCCCTTCGCTTTGACGGGCATGCAGGGGTTCAAACTTCCTCCCGTGCTGCGGATGGCTCCGCGCCGCGCCGTGATGGTACATCTGGCGCTTGTCTCCCGCTCCTTCGCGCTTCGCTTTGTTCTTATCTCTATGTACAGCACTTGCATTATCGTAGTACGGACGTTTGCATGGATATTGATTTGTTAAACTTACATACTACATCATGGACTTTAAACTCGCTCGATACAATGAACCCGTAACTTTCCTTTCTGTCCTTTCCTTTCTCTGAGTGAAATGAAGACGGTCGCAGAAACACGTGAATCACTTATTTGCCGCAGATAAATAAGGAGGCGGCTCACATTCCCGCTGATCCGATCGGCTATCATCGCATCTCTTCAACTTGCTCTCGACCACTCATCTCCATCTGCTGCTTGTCTGCTGCCCATCCGTTCGCCAATCTAAGTTGAATCTCCCTGAACATTACCCATCGACCTGATCTCGACCGACAAGGGCCCATTCGCTGAATTTCACTTACGACATCCTGGTCCGTGCGTGGGTGTCAAACTGGCTGTGTGCACAGTGTCGTTCATCCCACAGCTCTTTTGCACAGCAGTACTCTCTCTCTCTCTCTCCTCTTCATCCATGGACATACCTAGCTCTGGCGACGATCCTGCAACCCAGGCTGACTGTCAAACATCTCGGTAGGCGTTTCTTACCATCGTCAACGCTACCTCACTCGACACCATTAGACAAGGGGCCCCAATTTTCCACCAAGCGCAAAACTTCGAGGTCTCTGGCGGCACGTTTACAAGCATAACCAATATCCAACATGTACCGCCGAGTCGTCCGGACTTTCGGATGATTCCTCTGGGGGATATCGACTTGCGCGACTTGATCGATGGCCCCGGAGGGGTATACCGACGGCTGCACAAAATGGGTTGCGTGAAACGGATTTATTCGGCTCGGGTTGACGGTCGAGACTCGCCTATGACTGTGGCGCTGTACACGGGAGAGGATGCAAAGGAGGTGAGATAACCCCGTCCTGTGATCGTGGAAGAAAGTTGATCGTATCCAGGAATGGTCTCATGAAATATCTAGATATTCCAACTTGCGGTCAGTGGGTAGTCTTTGAAGGCACGACAGCTGAAACTCCCACACAGCCATCCAAATCTCATGCAAATCTATGCGGCCGCGGCGTCGAACGGCATTTTTGCTACCATATTCCATGATGGTACGCACTGCATATTCAGAGAGAACAAATTGGATGAACTTGCACAGAATCAATATCATTCGACCGCTGCCGTGAAATCTATGATCGCCATCACCCCCTCTGGAGGTTTTACCTGGATCTCTGCATGGTAGGCTCCTCAGATCTCCGGTTGAGCTGCGTTGATATCTGTTCCTCAGGAAGAACTACTAAGCGTAGTCTCGTTTCTTGCATCCACTCATTTGATTGACCGATTTCCAGGATGTGTTGAAAGCAGCGGAACGCCAAGGTTACCCGCAGATTGTGGTCAGTCGTCGTCAAAATCTTCTAGGTCTTTCAACACTTAGGCACCTGGCTCTTCAGGAATCAACGCAGGTCCACCGTTGGATTCGAAGTAGTGGCGGTCGACTCGGCATAGACTTCGAATTTGAGGGGCCCGTGGACTACCTCGCGATCGCAAATACCCTTCCTGACCATGCGATCTGGGCCAATGTCCATTGTTTTGAACCATACCCGGAATCGGTAATAGTATCTGCTTTTTCTCTCGAAAGCTGGGATTGCTGGTGGGATGAAGTGGCCAATTACCTCGTCTTCCGCATCCCTGCAGCATCCACCGTCTATCTGGGAAGAGTCGTGGATAGCACATCTCAAGATGATGTGTGGTTCAATATCGAGGTGGCGCAGATGTCTTCCGAGGCCGTTTTGGATTCTACAATGCGCTGGACCGGAGGCTTCATTGTGCCAGAATACACAAAAATACAGAACGGCTGGACCCGGTGAGTGCACTGGGTGCGCATGGACACTTTCTGACCATGAATCATCAGCGTAGCTACGCGTGATATCGGAACAATGGATATCCTATTTTATTTTCCACTTGAACACATTGTACGGTGGATGAATCAGGCGAACTACATTTTCAATCGGCACCAAATCACATCCGAACACCAACGATACGGTGAGCGACTTGGCCTTGTGTTGGCTCCCGGCTCACATGAAGACAAAGTGTATCTGAAATCAGTGGTATTTCAACTCCGATTCGATAGGGATCCCCGCGACGGCCCCAGAGGCTACCTGTTTCTATGCCCGGCAACCGACTTCCAGGTTGGTCCATGGGAGTTCCGGTGGCCTCGCTGTCCCGCATATTGGAGCCTTGATGAAACTGGAGAGGAACGTCTCAGTGAGGAGGACGCGTGCCACCTGGGTTTTCCGGCCATTTCGTGCACAACAGAGATATGGGGTCTGTCATGGCTTTCCAGTGTGTACGTGGTGATGGCTAGTCTTCAGCGAAGCAAGGGATTCGATCCATATACCCAAGATGTCGCACGACATCTGAAGCAGCCACTTTTTCAACTCGTCCCCAGCGACTTGCAGCAATTTGCCCATAGTGCGTCTTTCGAACCCTACCCCTTCCTCTTACTGATTTACATTTATTGAGTCGACGATGAGATCTCGGATAAAATTGAACTCAAGGGCGATGAGGGTAGTGATGAGGGGGAAGTCGCGGAAGTTGGTGCGTGCTAAAACAACATCTATATCCTCATTTTCATTCCTGAAACACAGCAGAGCAACTGCCGATTTCCTGCGGGGCTCATCGATGGACGGAGATGACTCAGTTTGGGCTAATTCTCTTGAATCTGTTGCTTCTTCTGTATTCAATTCTGTAGAGCCCATCCAACCAACCTGCCTTGAATGAAGAATTTCTACTTTCTACTTTTTAGTCTTAGCCTTTTCGAAGTATATATATTCTACATCCGAGGCTCTGTTCTTGCCCCCCTTTCGACTACTGACCTCACTCGCGCCTCGCGGTTCGTCGCTTACATTCGGGACAGAGATGGCCGTGACTTGTGATGCCCAACCGGGAGCAGGGTGGGTCTGGTGACCAGACATACTATGTAAGAGAGAGATCCTCAAACAATTGTTCCTGCCGGCGCCGAAATCAACAAACTCATCCAGTTGGAATCTTTGCGCAATTTCATTCGACCCTCGGCTTCACGCACGATTTGTCGATGGATCGAGTCACTGATTCCGCATGCGCATATGCATTCCGGCACCGGCCATAATTGGAGTTATCAATTTAGTGTGGGTCCGATTGCAGTGTGCATTCTAATCTGACACTGATATTGATTTTGAATCAATCTGTCCTCCAATTTGGCAATGCGGGACGTGCTTGATTCGTCGCAGCTAGCCTTTGTTGTTGATCTTTGGTTGATCTAATTGTCGTATCTTCCTGTGCACGCACTCTTCTCACTCGCCCTCATGACTCGCCCTGGCCACTTGACGAATCGGGAGTGGACCGAGGAAAACAGTCCCGACGACAACACGAACCGCTCCTCTGGCCTACTTGGCAGACTCGAGTGGCTCCTTTTCACCGGGCTATGTCTGGCCAGTCACGGCACCAAGGATTTGAAGCACGTCGAAGCGGCTCTCAAACTCACAGCGGAGGGAGAGGACGATTCGTGGGCCAGGTTGATTTGCAAGGCTTGCGAGCATTTGAATAATATGCTTCTCATGGTGCGTGTCGAAGCGAGGGTCTTGCGATCGGCTAACCGACGGAGTTCTAGGCGACGCTTCTTCTCTCTACCACGGCTGTATTCCTCACCACTTCCCCTCCCCTTCCACACATGTTCAACTACAGCCTGCGGATGCCCTACGTGTGCCTGCTGAACTCGTTCGAAGCCCTCATGGGAGGCGTGATTGTCGCCGCCGTCACCCACATTATCTGTGTCACATTAAGTGAAGTACTGACGAGCTTGCGAAAGCAGAACGGGTTCTTGTGACAGCGGAGTGGAGTGACATGTGATTTGTGATCCGCGCTTCTCTCATCACACCACGACCATCTGCCAGCACTTCGTGCAATGCAGCCTCTACATCGACGAATCCACCGTCCAGACTCTCCAAAACTTTTCTCTGGCTACATTGGCTCTGTTTTCTCTCGCTTTCACCGCCGGGAACACCTGTCGTGCCCTGTTTTCCTTCTGGATACACTTGCCTCACCCAAACGGGCCAAACCTCGTAGTTTCAATTGGACCACCTAGATGACTAGCCGCCGGGACTGGGGTGAGTTCCACTGGTCCTATGACTTTCTATTTGCTTTACGACCCATGTTTATCCCTCAATTACGATCCCTGTATGCCATCGTGACCCATCCATCGGACCACATCAGTGTTTTAACAATTTACTTGGCAGCTTTTCGGGCTTGGGAGCTTGTGACAGGCTGACAAGCGGTCAGCCACACCCGACAAGTGCACAAGCTCACAAGCTGAGGAGAGCATGTATATTACATTAATTTATACTAATGTAATTCTGCCAAAAATTCATGCATATGGTGGTCGGCATAAGGGTTAACGAAATAAGTATTAAAAGCGTCCAAAGAGTCCGAAAAGTGGAAGTCCTCGGGGAGAGGATTCGTACCATAGACACCAATGAGGTGCGCACCCCGCGCGATAGAGCCGACTTCAATTATTGCCGCCGTTCTCACACCGCCTTCCCTCTCTGGCTCGACCACCCACATCCCCGTGTCTGGATCAGGGGCGTCGGCAACAGGCACCAGCCAATTCACAAGAGCGCATTCGAAATTCTTTCCACCAAAGAGGAAGGAAAAGAATAGGAGGACTCGAGCGACAACGAGGCCAGACATTGCCGAGGCTCCCACATCCACTAGGACAGTATCGCGGCGAGCGTAGCCATGCCACGCGGGATGGGATCGTATGCGCTCGCGATACATTCCACCTGCACCCCCAAGGTCACTGGGAGCGTAGAAGCGCGCAACGGCGGAATGATGCACGCTGATATTGCCGGGGAAGATGGGGCAGGCGTCAATGGGTATTGTGGGGGTATCTTCTTCCGGTGCGCCGTGCAGCTCCTCATATAAGAAGCGACGAAACAGCTCCGGGAATTGCGGCTGCTCTATGTGGAGCGCAAGTGAGGCAAGTGTCTTGGGGTAGCCTCGTTCTAATGGAGATGGCAGTTAGCGCTGTGGCGAGTCTGACACATATTGACGTACGCGGGGTGGGCGCCAATTGGATCTCGGACAGCGACTTTGGCCCATGTATGACACCATTGTCACCGTCTTCATCCTCTAGAAGTGCCGCGGCAGCAGCAACCGCTTCCACCTGAGGTTTATCGCCCGCCAGAACTCTTGCTGTATATGATGATGTTGTCCCGGTCATCATCCCGCGTGCCGTGAACGAGGATTTGAGTGCCGCGAGTTTATCGAGCCGCGTTAGCGTGACGAGCATCTGCTTGAGGGCGTTGTATCGACTGGACTGTCGCCAGGGCTCTTTGACAGCTTTTATATGCTTGGATTCGGTTATTGACGAGCAGAGGCCGTTCGGTGATCCAAACAGCCGAATTGACGGAATGTAGTGGATGAGGGAGTGTTGCCGAGGAAGGGAGATGTCCGCGCGTACCCCAAGCTCAATGAAGATGGCGCGGTGCTGGTGAAAGCGGGAGAGGACGTTGCCAACGCGGACGAGATCAGGCGCAGTGATGGCATTGCGACGGACCGCGTAGCAGAGGTCCATGAACGTCGCGAGGGACTTGACCATCTCAGAAGGGATGTAGCCCGCGACCGCGCCAAGATAGACCTGCTTCCAAGTCAATGAAGGTCAACTGATGGTGATGTGGCACGCACCTTCATCAGTGCTTTGGAATCGTCTCCCGTCCACTGATTGAAGTCACGGCCATCGGGGAACCGTCGAAGGCCAGGAAATTCAGGAACTGCCGCAATTCTAGTGCACTTGAGTCTCGAGCATCACATCCGGAAAGAAGCGTACCTGCGGTCAATGTCATGGATTATCTCATTTGCCCGCTTCTCGCCATGCGCTAGGACGAGATATTCGTTAACCCAAGACACGAGGTGATCCTTGAATGTCCCTTTGATGACCTGGTGGAGAAGGTCGGGAGATAGGAGCTCATGTATGTCGGCACGAGGGAAACTATGCGTGAATGGCTAAAAATGTAGAGCTCAGTATCATTCGGCAGAACGCCATGCCAAGGACTTACGATGATGTCCGCGCGTATCCCGTAGTCATCCCAGAGAATCCCAGGGTCGAAACAGGTTATCAGAGTCTCCGTCTTGGTGCGTGTACGAAGCCGTGCCCCTTCTGAGTCTAGCTGATCAGGAAGTGCATCGCATCTGTACGCAAGTCATCAAGACATGATACAAATAGAATTGAAGCGGGTGGACTTACTTAGGACACCAATTCTGCACAATACCTGCCAGCCACACCTGCTCAGGATAGTCCGCAATATATGGGCCAATCCCGTAAACGACACGACGGAGATGACCATCCGGGCAACGGACAATATCAGGGGTCTCCATGTACTGCTTGAGAGGTTGGTAGACGAGCGCGAGGCTGGCGTGATACATTTGGCGGCAGAATCTTTGATAGACTGGATTGCGGCGATGTTTTTTGCTTGCTGTGTGATGAGACTGTCGTTAGCGGAGAATAAGAACGAAATGAGGAGCCACACACTCTTTGGAATGGCCAGGAATGCTACAGGAAGCACCGCATTCCCGTGCGCACGACGGGCGGGTCCAGTCAAGTTACCCAACGAGGCGTACACCGGATGGTATTCTTGATGCCCGGTTGCGACAGAGACAGTAGTCTTGTCGCTGCCGGCAACGACTGGAACGAAGGCACATCCATGGTTAGCGGGATCAGTTGCGATGATATCCTAATACAGAGCTTCCGTCAGCGTAGGCAGAAGAGCAGAGCAAGGAACTCTTACGGATTGTTTCCAAGCCCAATCACCGGACATTAGATTTGACCAGACACGGTCCCCCGCGTGATTGAATTGTCGGTACGCTGTCATGTCGATATGGCTGTGGAAGTCGCGCGTCTCGAGTTGATGGTGGAGTACATCACGCAGATTGCGCACGGAGACCTCGTATTTGCGTGTCATCCATTTGGGAGGTGTGCCCGCTGGTAGGTCTCCGGTATACTGCAGCTGGAAGGTCCGCCAAGGCAGGTCACCCGCCTGTATCTTGTCGATCGTAGCATAGAGATCCTTGGTGTTTTGCTAGTCTGATTCCGTGATCAGTTCGGTTGTTGACCAGCCTTTAGCTTATGTAAAAGTACATCACGTGCACCCGCTTGATATCTCTCTTGCTCGCGATTCGACGCGTCTGCGCTCGGATTCTCAGCCCAGAAGCGCGTTCAACCGCAGCCTGCATCTCATGCTTCTTATTAGATGCAACCAATATCGACCGGAATGCCGGATACGACGAAAAAGGGACACATTGGGCTTCGGGCTCGCTGGAGTCGACTGGATGGCGAAGGCCTCAGAAGGAGGATGAATGAGGTGCATCGGAGGAGACAGTAGAGAGGGGGATACATGTATTCAAGCGTAATTCTACCACAATTTTGCACTAGAGGCCGAGAGAAGGCTCACTCCCGGACACCCGACGCCCACCCCGACGATCCAGCGCCTCGTTGGGCCACTCTGGGCGCAGAGGCAGCGGGAAAGACAAAGAAGGGACCCCCTCTAGGCTCTGAAAGGCCGCCCTAAGCTGTACCAGCGTAGCTGAGGTCAGGGGGTAGTGCGTGCAAGGAAGGAAGTCGATGTCGTCTGTGGGGATAATGGAACACTTTTCAGGGTCGTCCGGGGTGTATTCAAGCGGCACTGCACGTATACTTAGGACCAAGGAAGGCTTGAAGGACAGAAACACGCACCGGGACCACTCTACCCCATGACAATCCCCCTCCCACAATTGCTCGTGTCAGACGACATCTTGAATGCCATTGCTGGGCTAAAAACGGTCAGAGAGCAGTGGGAGGGTACCTCGGCGACTAGCCCCACATGAGAGAGCAGCTCCGCATCATCCAGACACCGGTGAATGGGCCTTGTTGTGAGCTACTCGATGTGTCCTTCCAGCCTGGAATTCAGGCAGTGACAGGGCTGAAAATTGGATCCAGAGTATCAGGGGAGGCTGGGGTATGAGATGGACGTGTTTCTGGGGCAATCCGAGTGTGTATGAGCGAGGAACGAGGGCGGAAAGCGCGGGATACAGGGAGATCAAATGGCTGCTGGCAGTTTTACATAAGCGAAAAGACTGGTCAACAACCACCCCGCGTATAGCAACAGACATCATATCAGTACATCTTGATCGTCACTGATATCGATGTCTGTTACAGAGACTAGTGTTTTGCCAAGGCGCACGACCCCCGAATTCGGCAACGGAGGCTGCCCAGATGTCGAGAGCTGTATTGATTTGCCCTTCCGAGGTCTGGAGCTCGACGAAATGATACTGCGCGAAGTCGAATTCCGCCCGAGAGCGGAACGGTGCCCATTCATTGGGATCTTGACCATTCATGGGTGGTGGTGGTTTAGCAGCCGGTCCCGCAAAAGGTGGTAGATAGCGTCCCGCGGCGTCACATGGACGGGCTGTATAAAACTTGAGCCTGAGAGCGAACGGCCGAGGCATGATGCTCACCAGTCAAGAGAGGATGGTTGGTTTGCTGGAAGGTGTTCTCGTCTTCGCCCTCGGGGGCCGGCGTAAATTCGCGATGCTTGGATTTGCGATGGCGAGAAAGGCCGCTGATCGAGGAGCAGTTTTTTGAGCACTCGGGGCAGGTGAAAGCCACACCATGGACCATGACTAGAGAGGAGAGGAGGACTTAGAATGAGAGAAATGGTTGGCGGCAAGACACGTGAGACTTACCAAGAGCGGCCGCTCAGACCCATCCTTCTCTTGTCCTCCCCGAAATTTCCCTTCGCAATGAAGAAAGACGCCTCAGCAAAGTCGCGCGGCGGACCCGGCAGCAGAGGTGGAGGCCGTGGCGGACGTGGTGGCCGCGGTGGTGCGCGCAAAAATTCTGGGGACAAGCGCGCTGCTGCCGACGACTCGGATTTTGAAGAAAAAACACCTGCATCCAAAAAAGCGAAGCCCGAACTGCAGCCTCGCGACATCCCCACACGCAAGGGTCGTGGCGAGAACTCCACTCGCATGGATGCCTCAGAACTCCACGCAGTCCGTGCCAAGCGCCCGAATGGCATCGTTGCGGCCGAGCGCGCCGAAAAACTCGAGAAGCTCGCCGAGTTGGAACGCCAGAAGCAGAGTGCCATCGCCTTGCTTGCTTCTCTCAACGCCCAGCAGGACGAGGCGCTCGCGGCGGCGGCGGAGGAGGCGGTCAATCATTTGGATGACTTGTCCGATTTATCCGACGATCCCATGGACTGCGAAGGGGAGGATCAGCCAATTATGAATGTTACCGAAGAAGACTTCGACCGCATCGAGGCTGACGACGAGACATACCTTGACGCCGTCCCAGCGGTAAGCCATCTCTTCCGAGTCGACATGATATTGAGTGTTCCTCCCAGCCACCCAAGCCCGCCGTGTCTCTGAGAAAGAAGAAGGTTGAGAAGGGTGCTACCCGTGTTCAGATCGAGCTGGCAACGGTGCAGCAGAAGGCAGAGTCGGCGGCAAAGGCAAAGGCGTTGCAGAACAAGTACGTCACGGGCGCATTTACCCTTGTTATCTTCCGCTGATTCCATCTCCTCTTGCGTAGGGACGCTGCTGCCGCATCCAAGCACGCTGGAGTGTCTCAAGAGTGGAAGACCAAGGCGACGCCTCAGACGGCTGTGAAGACGCCAGCGGATGACAAAGCAGGCGATGTCCTCGGTGGCCTCACTGATGAGGATGCAGCTGGCGCGCGCCCTGCCGCCAACTCCATCAAGGCCCAGGAGAATACGGTCAGGCCTACCTTTTCCTACTCGTGGAGAACTCGTTACTGATTCCGGTTGTAGCTGGTCTCTTTTGTGTCCTCGGATACGGAAGAGACGCCCATCGCCAAGCCCACGCGCAAACCCCAAGCCACGACCAAGCCCAAGCCGTCAACAGCTCGCAAGGGACCAAAGATACCTGCCCTCGACTTGACGGCGAGTCACCCCACCCTCAAAAGCGAGTCCTCTGCAAGTTCCTTCCCGCCGAGCACCCCCACAAACACCGACAGCAAGATGTTACCGGCGCTGGTGGCAGCGGACTGGACCTCATCGCTCCTTCCAGCAATCCAAAAGGCGGTGATGCTTCACGAGGACCCTTTCTCCCTCGGGTTAGCTGGTACCGATCCCGCTGCGCTCGGGAAGGATACTGTCGCGTTCTTGCAGGCGTTGCTGGACAAGAGTTACCCAGGTAATACTCTCGTTATCAAGTGGGGAGATGTGTTGTGCACCAAGGTTCGTTGCGCCTGATCGGCCGTAAGCTGTCATCACTAACTGTCCGCTACTCAGGCCATCCAGCGCATTCAAGATTTCCGCGGCGGTATCGGCAAGTATGCCCTCAAGACCGTGACCCTTCTTTTCGACCAGGACGAGTACTTCAAGGAGAATCCCGACGGTACCGTCAACCGTACCCTTCGCAGATCACAAGCCATTGCCACCGACGCCAAGGACGCCCTTCATCCACATGGGGCTGCATTCTACAAGACACCCACGCCAAAGGAATACCGGCATCTGGATGTCAAAGACCCGGGGTACCTTGTACGTGTGGTGCTCCCCGCTCGACGTGTCTGTCTGTTGCTTACTATCCCTTAGAAACCCAAGGGGTTCCTGGAATCGGACCCCATCGTCAAGACGCTGGAGTGGTACACCAAAGGACAAGAATACTCTGTCTGTATCACCAAGACCGACGAGGGTGATGTAGTCGACTTATCTGGGCTTCCGAAGGGCGGACTTGCTTTGGTGGCCACGGCGGTATGTGACCCATCACTCCTTTGATCCCACACTGAGCGGTACAGGTGGAGCGGGCTTACACTGCCTTTATTGATGGGGAGCCTGCAGGAGCACCCGAGTTCTCCGCCGCGAACTACAGCTCCGCGGTTGCAGCCTACATGGTGTCCGTCAAGAAGATGCAGCGCTCTCGTTGGGAGAGTATCTTGAATGCCGCAAAACGCCGGATGACGGAGGTAGTTGCAAACGCATCTGCGCCTGAGGAATTCGTGTCGCTCGACGGTAGACGCGAGGACATGTACGTCTTCAGCAGTCCTTGAGGTACGACATCATTCCAGTTTGTTGCTCAGTTCTGATGCTTTAGTACAGACATCGCGAACGTACCGCCTCCGTCGTCGAAAATTCACAAAAGTGGTCCAGAGCTCACGCCTCCAAAAACCCACCGATTTTTATTGGTTTTTTTTCACGTATTTTTAATGGAAAAATATTATCCTTTTATGCTACTTGTCTGCTTGTGAGCTTGTGGTGCTCCCTTTTGGTCAAGCTTGTGGCAGTCTAGACATGAGCTTGTCAGCTTTTCCCGAAATGGGAATTTGTCTGATTTTGGCAGAGCTTGTCAGCTTGCCGAGGCTGACAAGCAGATTGTTAAAAGTCTGATGCATCACTTGCTGTCGAGTTACTACATCCCCGCTGTCAGTTGATCTCGTCCCCTTCTGCGCTGCCGATGGTCTCGCTGCGCCGGCTCATGAAACTCTTTTCTGTGACATGTCTATGTCCTTGACCGCTAACTCACCCTGTGCTTCCCCTGCTATTGGCTTCTCCTTCCTGGCCATCAAATGTTCATTCGTTCGTTATACGCATCTATTCCCTCGAGTCTTGGATTGCTTGCTCCGCTATCAAAAGTGCTGAGCTTCTGGGCATTGAGTTCCCATCCATTCATTCATGCATCCATGCCATCGAGCGCTGGATTGTTTTTATTTCCCTGCTATCGAAAGTGTCGAGTTTTCTGGGCATACAGTTCCCATTCAATCATTCGTGCCTCCATGCCCTTGAGCGCTGGATTCCCTCACTCCGTTGCTATCGAAAGTGCGGATTTTTCTGGGCATCAAGTTCCCATTTAATTATTGGTGCTTCTATGCCCTCGAGCAATGGGCATTGTTCCTTATTCCTCGAACACATCAAGTTTCTAGGCGCCAAATCCCCATCTGTACCATCCATGTCCTCAGGAGTAACAACCTCCTTCTCAACTCCGGGTTTTACGGAACGGTTAACACTGCACGATCGACTTGGGATCGCCTGTGGCAACGATGGATCAACTACTGGCCCAACTGTCTTCTCACCTCCCCCTTTCCAGCCTCAACCGCGCAAGATGACTATGACGACGTTGCTGACATATAGTTCTATACTCACGCCGATACGACATTTCGGCACATCCACGGGTATCTTGCTGTGAAATTACTAGACTGCCCTGTTGCTCCGCTATCAAAAATGTCAAGTTTCATCCGGCCTCAGCCTTCGAGCACCCTACTGTGAAATTACTAAGTTGTCCTGTTCCTCCGCTATCAAGTGTTGAGTTTCATGCTGCCAAGGCCATCGAGCGCCCCTTTCAAAATGCTTTACATTGCTATCGAAAGCGTTGTGAAGTACTGATGAGCTTGCGAAATCAGTACAGATTCTTGTGACAGCGGAGTGACAGTGATCACTGATCCGGGCCTTCTTCTCTTCGCACCACGACCACTCTCCACGACAGAGCGGACTACAGCCGCGAATCCACCCTCCAACATCTTCCATTCTTTTCTCTGGTCATTGTTGCTGCTGTCTATTGCATCCTTGCCCGGCAGGACCTCATCTGGCTCATCTCACGCTTGGATACACTTGCTCCGTGACATTTCTCCGCGCCGACGGCCATTCGTTGACACAATCAGGCTGGACCAGCCAGTTAACCTAGGGCAGGAGGTGAGTACTACTCGTGTGTCTCTTCTTCGCTGCCTGTGTACCTCCCAATACCCCGGCGTCGTCAATGGCTTCTCGGGGCGCCTGCTGCTATAGAAGCATCCCACCTCTTTCAACGACACCGTTCACCCACGGAGGGTACCTTCGTCTGCCACCATCCATACCACCTCTGCCTACCCCATTCAGAGCACCCTTCGCCTACCGCTATCGAGAGCACACCGTTCTTACGCCATCAACACCGTCTTCGTGCATTCCGCTATCAAGAGTGTACACGGTGTACCTTTTCCTACGCTGTCGAAGTGTCTTCTAGCTCCAGCCTACGGCCACATCGAACCCCCGGATTCTCACACCTCAGCTCGGCCCACAGTCAACGGTC
This sequence comes from Roridomyces roridus, assembly GCA_029378245.1. NCBI lineage: Eukaryota > Fungi > Basidiomycota > Agaricomycetes > Agaricales > Mycenaceae > Roridomyces > Roridomyces roridus. The sequence continues at coordinate 712,888 of JARKIF010000022.1, read as the reverse complement.
TTACTATTTCCGGCATCTGGCTTCACTATCTGTACAGTATGGTTACTATTCCGTTGGAAGTTCAAAACGAATCTTTGGGATGGTTTTATACCATAGGTGAGCCTCCCACCCATTCAATTTACCACGGGCATACAGTTCCCATTCATTTGTTATGGGCATCGAGTTCCCAATTCATTCATTCGGGCATCAAGTTCCCATTCTTTTCGGGCATCTAGTTCCCATTCCTTTCGGGCATCTAGTTCCCATTCTTTTTTTTTCGGGCATCCAGTTCCCAATTCATTCGGGCATCAAGTTCCCATTCTTTTCGGGCATATAGTTCCCATTCATCCGGGCATATAGTTCCCATTCATTCGGGCATATAGTTCCCAATTTTCACGGGCATCCAGTTCCCACTCTTTACGGGCATCAAGTTCCCATTTTTACGGGCATATAGTTCCCTTTTATTCCTTGGGCATCCAGTTCCCATTCATTCGGGCATATAGTTCCCAATTTTTACGGGCATCCAGTTCCCACTCTTTACGGGCATCCAGTTCCCATTTTACGGGCATATAGTTCCCTTTTATTCCTTGGGCATCGAGTTCCCATTCTTTTCGGGCATCAAGTTCCCATCCTTTATTGGGCATTGAGTTCCCATTTGTTACGGGCATCGAGTTCCCAATTCATTCATTCGGGCATCGAGTTCCCATGCATTTGGGCATCGAGTTCCCATCCTTTGTTGGGCATCGAGTTCCCATTTGTTACGGGCATCCAGTTCCCATTGTGTGTTACGGGCATACAGTTCCCATTATTTGTTACGGGCATCCAGTTCCCATTATTTGTTGGGCATCCAGTTCCCACTCTTTACGGGCATCCAGTTCCCCTGCATTCATACAGGCATCGAGCTCCCCTTGCATTGTTATGGGCATTGAGTTCCCGATGCATTCAATTCAGGCGCCCGGTTCCCATCCATTCAATTCGGGCATGGAGTTCCCCTTCAACAGATCATTCCACTCCCATCCTCATTCTATTCACGCTTGGAGTTACGTTGGACATTCCTCCTTGATATCTATCTGTGTCCCTGCATCTACGTTGTGGCATTGAGCTCTCCTCATTTGCATGTGGGCTTATTGAAGGTGTTGTTCGCCTACACCATTTACAATTTTCCCTCTACCATCTACGCCATTCAGAGCACATTTTTCTCCTGGTAAAATGGCCTCCGAGCGGTTCTTGGTCCCGTTATCGGAGCCGTTCTTCCTCGAGACGGTATAATGTGCCGGTTCCTTTCTTCTGCAGATGTACGTTCAATGCTGTCATGAAGGGCCTGTTCATGTATGTCCTCGAGCTCTGGAGGTGTTCTGATCCGGGTCATTGAGTCGAGAGCACAACCTCCCTGCAAGGTACCTATGCGCTCAAGCTTTACGATGGCATCAGGATACTGCCGGTGACTGAGGAGGTTGTCTTTCTACACTGATTTGCCACTGGCATTTTCGCCGCAATCTATACCTTATTGGATTGGGCACCTGCTGCCGTGCATACACAACCGGGTAGGATTCTTAATCAACTCCTGGTTTCTACTGGCCCGGGTTCCCATCTATGCGCACTTGATTCATTGAACACTCTTCGTTCTGGACCTCTGGCGCTGCTGCTCAGGGCCGAGCCCTGGCACTTCCTTTGGCTACGAGAATTCATTTTCTTCCTTCCCGAACTTCGATCCTTCACATTCGTAATTCCAAGCCGCCTCTAGATATCCTTATTTCGAGGGCAACATGCCGGTGTACGCGATTTCGCTGTCCGGAATATCAGTGAAATTCTAGCCAGACATCGCGAGTCGGGCTCATATCTGCTAGTCATACCCATCTCATCCATTCGACTTCATGGGCACCTACCCCGGCTTGGCCCTAATTGCTCGTTCTACTGATTTGCCAATCTCCTATGTCTGCGTTTATTTCGTGGATGGGACGACTGTGTCTGTCCATCCACTGGCGACTTTCTATCCGGATCCCAGGTGCTGGATACCTGGTTTGGCTTTAATCTTTCATTCTGTTAAAAGAGTCCTCTCTATTGGATAGGTATGCTCTGTCTTTCGCTCTAACTTCTATGAATACTGGCAGCATTACTCCAGTTGACTCCTATGTCCAGTCACTGCACGAAGTTTTCTCTGCTCAGCTCCCTGTCTTGCATACGAGCGTCTCGACGTCTACAGGCCCAGATCTTCTGCAATCTCCCGCTCGTTTTCTGACATTTGCCACCGTTACTTCCAAATGTGTCTTACTCCCATTGGACTGAGGCCTGGGTTTGGGTTGTACGATGATCTCCTCCTTGGGTCCTTGTTCATCTTTCAGCAATTACGCTCTCATTTCCTTCATCTACCATCACCACGGTACGGCCTTGCCTCGTGACGAACATGTATACAGCGGGATGTAGGATTGCACCATCCAATGCATCCCCGCTCAGGGCAGTTCAACCACCGAATGGTTCTCTCATCGTAGCTGCGGGCGAAGATCTTCCACGCCGCTGCTGCTTCTCTGGTTCATGCCCGATCCCTCCTCCAACGGCCTGCGATTTGTACATTTCTTGAATTCTTGGTTCCGGGTCACACTTCAACACTTCAACACTCCAACACCAGCCTGGTCGTATCTTGAACAATTCAACTGGAATATTCTATTAATTGAATAGTCGCCGCTGATTTGCTGGGTTAGCCGTGGGCGTTGGTGATGCCCTCGTCTGGCGTCTCCGTTTTGGGTTCATTCTCACGCCTCACCATCGCCCTACGACCTGGAGATCAGCGGTTCCGGAAGTTGAACCTTCCGCTGCTCCTCCACCCCCAACGAATTTCTGTGGCTGCCTCACCAAATGATTTCGATTTCCAGACAGACGCAAACGAAGCAAAGAACAAGAGTTTCCTCCTGCCGAGGCCGTCGAGTGCCCTTTTCAAATTGCTTTCAACAGCCGCCCTCCGCTATCGGAAGCGTTGAACCTCTAGGCATTGAGCTCCCATTTGTTATCACATGTCTACACCGTTGAATGGTGATTTGCTTCGTTTTCCACTATCGAAAGTGTTGAATTTTCCGGCCATCCAGTGCCCTTTCTTCATGATATGCATCCTGTAACCTCAAGAATATCGAACGAGACCGTCTTTGGATCAAGACCTGGGTTCTCTCGCGGACGTTTATGCTTATGGCTTGGGAACGATGGATTGACCACCACACTCAACTCTGTTTGTCTTCTTGCCTACCCCTCCCTCTTCTCCAGCTTGAATCACGCCGTAAGACTGCAACAGTGTTTACTAACTTACAGGACTTGGGTTAACGCTCCATTATGAATCATCCTCAGTGACTATCGGTCCATGGCAGACGAATGGCTATGGGATTGCCTTATTGGATTTGGACTTGAGGTTGTTCCACTCAGCCGGACGCCACAACAACATTTCGGTATACTGACGGCAAGCTTATCGTGAACTGACTGGATTGCCCTCTTCTTCTGGAATCGCTTGGGGATACAACTCCATGCCATCAAGCGCTGGATTCAGTTGCCCAGAATGTCCTATATCTGTATCTGCTCTAGGGAGGACTGTCCGAACTCAACTTGAGCTCGGTCTCATTCCTCAATCGCAATTTTCGGTTTCCTTCAACGCATCCATGTCATCGAGCGCTGGATTGTGTTGCACCTCATCTTTGAAGGGGCGGTTTGCCATCGATGGCGTTCTATTTTGCATGTCGAAGTTCCTGGTCCTCAAGCGCCGGATGTGTGTTCTTGTCCTCGACGATGCTCCTTGCCATGCACACATTCTTTTAATGATACTCGAGTGATGGTTGGCCTGTTATTGTTGCATTCATGTACAATGATGAGCACTATGCCCGTATCTTTTCATTGCGGCCGTTCCTTTCCGGCACATGTATGCCTTTGGTTATGGGATTTCTAACCATCGCGTGCATACTGTTGACGTCGGAATAGGTCGGTTGTGTTGCACTGTTGAATGTGCCATGGCTGTCCGCTGATGATATGTACGCCGGCTGCGAGGCACTGGAATCTCTTCCTCCTTTGCGTACTCAATGTGGGGGTGACCTGTCCATTGTGGGAGGCACTCGTCTTCTCTGATTTATCGGCTTATGCGGGCAATGTCCCGCACCAAATATCCTTTACCTGTATTCGTTGGGTCTTTTTCTTCTGCGTTCGAACTGTGGTTATGCAATGGAGGCGTTGGCTGCACCATCAACCGGGCAGTTCTGCGCGCTCTCCATCTCGCTGCCCAATTTCAGTGTTGACGGCCTCTGGCGGAGATCGGAGCCACACCGTGTTCATTTCGATACTCGCAATGTCCCGTGTATGACCTACGTTCCTGGGGACATCATGACCAAAGTTTCTTTGGCATGACGGGCGGGTTGAGTCGGAACATCACCTAGTGCTTCGCGTTCATCGTTTTCTGGTTGGGGTTTTTTGATATCCGTCACCCACTTTGATTCGGTATTTGTCGTACTTCAGCACTCATTCAAGGCCCTTCTCTATTAGGGTGAAGACGAAGTTCAGCTACCCTATCTACTAGTGGGTAGCTTTTGACTGTTCGAGCCACTACCAACCGTCCCTGTCTCAAAGATTCTCGAGATATCACACCGAGCCTTCTCTCAATGCTCTCACTCCATAGGGCAACTGATTTATCCGGAAAGACGGTACACGGCGTTTTCGGAACGAATAGAAACATCACACTAGACTGGGTTGATTTCGGCGCATGCGCTGATGTATGTGCTCTAAACCTACTATAGAAATCAACCAACTCGAAACAACAAGACTAGATGAGTCTCAATACAGATGAATCTATATCTAAACAACCCAATCACGAAGCTCCGGGGCGAGTGACAACTATATTGACAGCAGGCGAAGGCGAGTATAAGTCCCTAGTACAGGGCCTTATGAAAGGTTGTAGGGAATACTGTGATATGGTCTCGATATGAGTGGTCGAGTTTTGTATTGCGAATCAAGATCCTTGATAAAAACCAAGAATGACGATTCTAAAGCGTTTTTGTAGATTTTAAGCTTCTCAGCTGAACACAAAAGATGTATAAAGGTTTGGCTAAAAGCCGGGTTGCACAAAGCGAGGTATTTGGGTCTCTTGATCCCTTTTACACTGGTATCCAAAGAACGCAGCGACCGATACTACACGGATTTCACAGATTCCAACAATTCCTGAACCAATTCCTGACACTGAACACACAACCAGACCCTAACTGACACACAAACCGTATCAAGCCGTAGCAAGCCTTCCAAAGCTGCCACTGAGCTGAAACCCTAATCACAATCCAACTTGCACTCGAACCAAACTATGCTTCAAACTCGATTCACACAACGGGAGCCAACAAAACAACAATTTAGAATTTCAAGGGCGATTGCTAAAGCTACGCAATGCACCTTCGAAAGCCTCGGACAAATCCCGTAGTCGCAGCTGGTAGCTTGCTAGTGGGGGAAGTATCCGCTGCCCTCTCCGGAAACACTCTACCTACTTTATACATGTGCAGAAATCATATGATAAATACAAGAATGGCGCAATAATGATGAATCTCCCACGTATCCTGAATAGAAACGACCTGATTGGTTGATCTGGCACTGGTGCTCAGTCAGCCAGAGTGCCAAGCCATGATTCAGCATGTTATCTCGTGATTCCATCGCTGATCCATGACTCGGACAGTTTGGATATCTCGTATCCCTTCTTCCCCTCCAGAGTATGGCCTCAAAACGTACTCCCACGTGTTGTAGGTTTCGAACGATACCCATATCTCCCACTCTTGGTCTCGGATACCAGCAGATATTTGACCAAAAGTCAGTATCCAAGCCGGAATCCACTTGTTCCGACAGGTGATGGCTACTACGTCACTTCCATCGGACCCGTCTCGGCGGTCTGCTCATGTTTCAGGTCATTCGGCCGACTTGTCCATCATTCCGTGAACTCCCGAACCTCCGAATTGCACTTGCACCAAGGTTCGAACTGCTGACAATCGTACAACGGTTAAGAACTGTTTAATTGGTGTATCCCATTGGTAAGGCAGGTATCCACACCTCCTACGTGTTTCGGAGTGAGTCCATCAGTCGTATCCAGGTAAATACCCTTCAACCTGTATAGTACTCTAAAGTATCCACCGCACTGACTGTCTCTGGGCTCGACATCAGCTCTCGTATTGAGATCATATAGTATGGAAACCACATCTGAAATTGTGCAAAATACGCGTTTTCAAGGGCAGTCAAATTCCATGCTCATCAGCGCTTCTCCTTTTACATACCCCACGGGGGTTTGTACGTTTCTATCTGACGAGTCCCCAACGTTCTACTTCAATATCCACGTCGATTTGGATTGAACTCTCCGTTCATCAAGAGCATCTTTGTCTTATGTATCTTCAGTTCACATAGACATCCATCATCTGGATCCTCTCGGGTTCATCTGTGGCCCCCCGCGTCATTGACATCGTTGACATTCGCAGCCTACCACAAATTTTCTTCATTATTCAACCTCGCTATTCGAATGAATCCGGGCTCGATCAAATTCAACTGTTGGACCTTGTGGTTGCTAGGGATCGGCACGGGTAAACCCGCGGGTATCTGGGTGTCTACCCGTACCCGTACCCGTGGTGGCTGTGTACCCGTACCCGCGGGTACGGGTACGGGTTACCCGCGGGTTGGTGGCCGAGATGGCGGCAGTTCGGTGCTGAGGGCAATTTTTTTGGTTGAATTCATATGCTTTGATGCTCAACAGGGTGAATTGAATGTGCTTACAGTTTGAAAACCCCATGCTTGGTGTCAAAACGGCACATTCGCCGGCTTGGCGGCTTACCCGTGGGTCACGGGTACCCAGATCGGCTACCCGTACCCGTACCCGCGCGGGTAAAACCCGTCTACCCGCGCGGGTAAAACCCGTCTACCCGCGCGGGTAAAACCCGTCTACCCGCGCGGGTTACCCGTACCCGTGCCGATGCCTAGTGGTTGCAGACTGTTCCTAGGACTCAGGAGTGTGTGCGACTTCTCTGCTCATGCGGGTATTTCACTTTTCCCAGTAACGGCACACTTCTTTCTCCTTTCCTTCGTGATCTCATCCAGAGCAGAGCTCCTGTCCGCTCAATTTGTGCTGCTCTAGTTGGCTTTCGTGTCACACCTGTCCAATATACACTGTGACTTCAACATGGTATCTCTAGTCTTGTGTCTTGGAATTTTCCTCAAGAGCTTGGTTCCTGTTGGCGGTATTCGATTTGTTTACAGAAGTCAGTCATCATCCATTCCGGGACTTCAAAACGGGACGGTGGGGCAGTTATTTCATGCACATTCGATTTCGAGGCCTACTACACTCTTCGTTGCCTCACGGGCGCGTAGTCCAGAGTTCGGTGTTTTTCGTTGATTGGCGATGTCCTTCGTCCGCTTGGATCTTGGCCACTTGTCCACCGCCTCCTTCATTGACTGTTCTGGGACTCGGACATAGTTATCATCGGTCGCCTCCGAAATCTACACCCAAGGCCCGGGCCTACATTTCCAACATCTGTGATTGGCTTTCCCTGTCTTCCGACTCGTGTTTGGATCGGCATACAAGTTGTTCAGTCCTATCTGTTCGGCCTTTTTGGAGACTCTCCCAAGCTACTACCATGGACTTGACGACCTCTTCGCCGCTGATTCGTTGGGCTAGTCGTGGGCGTTGGTGATGCCCTCGTCTGGCGTCTCCGTTTTTTTTTTTTTGGGTTCATTCTCCACGCCTCACCATCGCCCTACGACCTGGAGATCAGTGGTTCGAGAAGTGGAATCTTCCGCTGTTCTTCCACCCCCAAGTGAATCTCTGTGGCTACCCCAAGGAAATTCAAATTCAACTTCCAGACGCAAACGAAGCGCAGAACAAGACACCGTCCTGGGCAGAGAAAGTCTGCCCCTTTTGTTCTCCGGAGATTGCCAAGCGAATTGAATTCAAATTGCAGATTTTCTGTGGAACGAGGTTCAATGTATATTGTACTCTCATCCTGCTCGCCTACCCGTTTCTCGCAATTGGTGTGGGAACACTTTTGCTCGTATTCGGTGGGTACATACGAGATTGAACTCCACGTCCATCACTGAATCTCAGTTAGGGCTGTTCTGTGCTACCTGGTACGGCGAGGATGCGATCGTCCGGAGCGGCGCGACTTTGGCGATAGTCTGTCCGATCTCCATGGCTTTTCTCTTTTTGGGTGCGGTCATTCACGGTTTGCGATTCGGTGGGGAGAGCGACCCAAGTGCCGGGATGAGGAGATTTTCACACGGACCGGGATTGTATTAGTAGTGCTGCTGTAACTTCATGATTACCTTGGAGACGAATGGGAATACCTGTACGTTCTTGACGGTCGATCACTGAGCCGGATCTGTAAAGCGTCAAAACTCAATTTCTCAATGTCAACGGAGACAAGATCGATGATAAGCAGCGCGTGGCTCAACGTGGCGTGGCCCGGAAACCTTGGGAAATGCCAAGAGCATGGCGACCTCGTCAGTCCGTGCGTCATACAGCTTCTAGATCGTCGCAACCCGAATAGCGTGTTCACTGGCTCGGAGGTCCGAGGCGCATCGTGTGTACGTATGAGTTAGGGAGGAAACGGAGTCCGATGCTGTGCCGATCATAGCGACTGCGGTCTGTCCGAATTCAACCATGCGTTCGAGTCGGAGTTTTCTTTCCAGCAGGTTTCCTCGCATGCTGTGTATCATCTTCCTCAGTGAACTCTTACCTAAATCGAGGCTTAAAAAGAAAGTCCGTGTCCCCAGCGTGAACAGCCTTCAACTCCCTCGGTACCCATTCACGCCTATTGTAAACTATCTGCCTTTACTTGGTCCGGCTCACCTCTGAAATACTCAACCGCCGCTTCGGAACCAAATGATGCCCTCATACTCAAGCTTCGCAGTGGCTCCGCCGGGTCCGCAGACGCTGCTGGACAGTGTGTTGAACTCTCGACGCTGCCGCAAGACGTCGCTCGCCGGGGAAGATGTTTGGCCCGTGCATCTCGAAGCGGCCCTACTGGAGGGTATGTCGATGGCCTTTGGTTCTCCTCTGCACGAATTGAATGGCACTTAATTCCAGGATTGGAGCGCTACGTACCCGACCATTCGCGCGAAACTCAACTCCTCCGCCGATTCCGTGGACGCAATCGGTTCATATCCGAATATATTCTGGCCAAGACTGGGGAGCTGCGTACGAACAAACAGGTCGGCAGTCGACTGCAGCAGCTCCGGTGTTCTGCTGCAGACCCCGAGCGTTAGTTTCTCACGTGCGTTCTTGGGATTCTATGAGGCTAAACCCCCGATCCAGTTCGCCGACTACTCTTCCAGTCTCCGTCACGGAGTTCGACACCCAGCGAATATTCTACTCATTCACGCGACGCCGAATTCGACATCGCCCCGAATAGGGTAACCATTTCGATCCACATCCTGCCGCCCAGCTCCCAGTTCAATGGACCCTCCCTGTTATACTCAAACGAGATAAATCCAGCCCGTCCCATCAACTCCATCGTTCCTACAGCGACCTTCTTGGGCACGTCTGCCATCGTAGCACAGTCGTACTTCCGTGTCTGGTACGGCGGTGAATGCGTACGTGACACCGAGGCTGCGCCTCTGACCGTTCTGGTGCATGAGACTGCGGACGGGGTAGCCGGTTTCCTCCACTCTTCCGTGCTCGTGCCGAAGTTTTGGAGTACGATCGTGGCAAGTCCTGGTCAGTTCTTGGCCACGTTGCTTGTCAAACCCGACTGATTTTGCCATCGAGACCCTACGCAGTTTGTGGTTCACCAGGACGTTGTTCGAGAACACGACGGTGGTGTTGCGTACTCTGCTGAATACCGTTTCATCTATTAGAAATATTGATCTACCAATCGTGTACCTGCTTTTAAGGGCCATTGCGGGTGCATGGCAATCCGAGTCTGTAGGTTTTGAGTCTGGTGTAGTCTGCGATCTCTTAGCTCTGTGGCCAAAAGAAGCTGTGGATGAAAACAGCAGGTGTTACTTCTTATTCTGATTCATGGTCCATCCTCCAAAGAACTGTAGTCAAAAAGCTGTACCAAAGAGCCACAGTAAGTGGGCCGAACACTAAGAAATTAGGCAAGACGCAAGGGAGAGAAACGCAAGAGACGCGCGCCAGGCCAGCATATGTAGTGAATGTCGAGTGGAAATGCCAGGAATGGAAATTGGCTGAGACGAGGGAGCTGGAGGGGGCTGTCAAAAACACGACGTTGTCGCCCGTAGGTGCAGTGGAAATGGGTATCCAGTCGATGCCAAGTCGATGCGTGGTGCAGAGGCGTGCCTGTCAACGGAGCCGAAAACGGAACTGTCATCAGCTGTCAAACAGAACTCCGGTCCCGTTCCGCGTCTGACTCGCCGTCGGCAGAGGTGTTAACAACACGGAGGAGCACGGAGGCCGGCAGAAGTGAGCAGCAATGGAGATAGATGGAAATACATGTCCAAGGCGTAAGAGTAATTGACTAAGATAGGACCAAATGGAGTCAGAACACCCCAGAATTACCTTATAAGGAATCTGTTGGGAGCCAAACAAGCAGGGCTCAAAGATGTCATCGAAAAAAATTGGACCCCACTTTTGGCGGGGAACGGGCCGATAAGACCGAGCTTAAAAATAAATTTTTAAGACTCGGAACTTCTTGTTGACTTGTTGATTGAATTTGCTTCCATCGGAATCCGAAGAGCGATCTTCAAGCTCCGTGTGATACATGTACTGTGGCCTGCCGAAGTGGTCCGAAGTAATGTGGGACCCGCATCACTCCCGCCGGAATATGCCGTGAGATGCCGAGGTTCATAGTCACTGCTTGCTACTGCGCTGATCACGTTGATCTTGATCCATTCGGTAGCGGCACCGGAGGCCACCAAAAGACCCATTTTGAACTCGTACTTGGCTCCTAAACTCGACAACCCCTGGCGATTCGACTGCCGTCTCACGTGCCATCACTCCACGTGACATGGTCCGTGCGCCAAAACTTGCTCATAGCCATTGGCTTCTCGTTGGCCACTCGTCTTTCTCCACCCACTTCTCCCCGAGCTCGCTGCATCGTAATGCGCCACCGACGGTGCTCGAGCCTCGCCGACACTCCATTTCAATCTGAATCTCTGATGATACTGCTTGTCTCCGTTCTTGCCACCTGAAAGCTCCGCCCACATGCTACGGTGGCTGCCTGTGGCTCCTCGTTTTCAAGTCATGCGCTGCAATCATTATCAGGGTATGATGCATCGCACCCATCGTGGTCGCCGTGACCACTCACGGCATATCGGGGCTCCATTTTTTCCGTCGAATGTTCAACCCGCAGCCGCGCAAACCCGGAGGGCTATGCGCTCGATGGTCTGTGTCTCCGCGGAGAACCGGATTCACTTGTCTTGGCTGCTTATTGTGTTGCTTTCTAGTGCATGCTCACGTCTATTCCTCACTCCCGGATCCGTGGGCGTAGGATGATGGGTGCAAGCAAGATCTACATGTGGCCAACGCGACGCGTCAATTCCGATTCAGGCCATGCTCATCCGGCTCTTCTCCGACGGAAATCGTTCCCACACCGTCCGAAGACCAACAGGAACGTCGGCGGTACATAATATTGCACTGTCGGCTGCCCGCCGTGCTTGCCCTCTCCCACACCCCTACATGGCCGTCTGGCACTCCACACTGCTTCCCCTCTTCATCCTCGCCGCTGTTGTCACCAACGCTCAGCAACTGTTTGAATGGAGCTTCACGGGCAACGTAGGTCGCTCCATCCCGACACGGCGCACCTTTACTGAAGCTCACCCAGAGATCGAACGAGTTCCCCTCGTGCGCCACGCTGTCCCTAGCGGTAAATGCCAGGATCGCCAACGGAATCCCGCCGTACTACATGATTGCCTTCGCCGTCCACGAAACGCCCACCACCTCTCTTCTCGGCATGGATGAGAACAATCTCACATGGACTGTCGCATTTCCTTTCGGTGAGGATTGCGCGGTGTTGTCGCTCATGTAACTGATACCACGCGCGGTGCAGGTACGCAACTCCTACTTGGGGTCGTCGACTCGGAGGGTAATTCCGGCGGGATAGATTCTGTTCTGTATACAGTCGTTCGTGCGTGGCTCTATTCCTTCCCAGGGTTCTTCACTCGCTGATTTGTCTACGCAGACGGACCAAGTACTTCGTGTCTTCCTGAGCCGACAACAGAGAACGCATTCACGCTGACGGCCAACGTCACCGACTCACTCAGTACCTGCGAGTCATGGGGTCTGACCATTGACGGAGGCGTACCCCCATACACGATCACGATTGCGGCAATGGACTCGGCGCAAGTTTTGAATGAGACCGTCGCGACAGACCTTGACAAGTCCATTTTTACTTGGATCAACACGGCGAGACCAGGGTCTGATCTCATAGGAGGTGGGTCCTTTTGTGTGTGCGCTGGTTTCCTCCTCCTGATACATCCTCCATACAATTTCTAGTATCAGCCAGCGATGCGTGAGTCGTACTTACTGCTTGCGTCCCCGTGTTTTCTGAGTGCTGTTTCAGGCATGGACGCTGGGCCACAGGGACTATCCTCATTACCACTGAAGGTTCTTCCAACACCGCATGCATCGCAGAAATCGGGGACTCTGTTGGCGGCGAGCCCGACGTGCGGCCAGCTGTGCCAAATTCCTCCTTTGTCGCACGACGCTCGGGCACTGTGGCCATTGTTGGAGTCTCTGTGGCTGCCTTACTCGTCTTGTGCGCTCTCGTACTCGTTCTCCCATTCTGCCGACGTCTGTGGCGTCCGCGAGATACCATCCCCCACATTGATCCCTTCTTACTACCCGTGCCTTCCGCTCCGTCGACTCCGATACAGCCTCAGCAGGCCTCGGCTATTCCCTCGAGGTACAAAAGTCATCGTGACGCTGGCGAACGCCCTCCACCTCCCCCGTCCGTCAACGTAGCTCCCTATTCTGTTTTGTATGATCTCCCCCCACCTTATGCTTAATGCAACCTCTAGATTCGTCTACATTTGTAAAACAAGAACCTGTATTTTTAAATTGAATTTCTTGCTTTCCCGGCTTAACGCTTGTAGTGTGGCTAATTGTGAAGCAACTCCTTGGAAGAAAGCAACTCACATTGAGATGATTGACGTCGACGTCGGGGATCCACGTGGACAGTTCCCCCGAGCATTCAGGAGATCACATACTTCTCGTCGAAGTACTGCAGTATCATCTCCGTCAGGGTCGGAACTACCTTGTAGCTCGGAGTCAGGCAGCAGACAGGCTGAATCCGAACGAGAAGACACAGCAGTTAGTTGCGTTAGTGAACCCATTCTTGCTGGTGCTGCGTTTACCTCCTTGGGTGAATGTCCACAGGAGCTAGCTCTTATGCCTACCGGCGGCTGCCGCTGCATACGGTTTGATCTACAGCTTCATAATGGCGACGATCATGCCAACATCGAGCATTCCATATGGATGGTCAATCGAGTTTGTCTTTGCAGGAGTACTCTGGGAGTTTTTAAGGATAAGCCGCGTTCTGCGTTCCCGACCGCCCCTCGCGCACTGGACAGCGCCAACCTCCCCAGAAGTTGAAAAATGCCTCGCGAGCAGAAGCACCCACTGTAACATCACCAAACGCCTTCCACACTCCTCGATTCAGTGTTGAGTTCTCGTCGCTGCCGCAAAACTCTCTCAGGTGAGGATGTGTGGCCAATTCACTTGAAAGCGGCATTGTTGGAAGGTCTGTCTCTCAGTGGAGTTTGTCGTTGTCGGCTAATACGTGGCCAGCCTTGGAGAATTATGTACCGACCTATTCGAGAGAGTCCCACCATCTCGGTCGTTTCCGTGGAAGGAATCAATTCATCGCCCAATACATATATATCAAGACTGGAGCGATACGGACGAATAAGCAAGTCGGGAGTCGATTGCAGCAGTTGAGACACTCCTCGACAGATCCCAAGCGTTAGTTCTCTCGCTCGTTCTATGACCCAACTATTCATTGGAATTTGACTAGTTACTCAGCTGCTTGCACCTCCTGCACCCCTCCATCCCGCCCCATCCCGCGAGGAAAGCCGGTCGAGCTCCTTGCATTCTGATACGAGTGGGTCGCTCAGCGCAGATGCAACACCCGAGCCCCAGCCCGCCCCAGCACCAAACAGAAGGACGATCTCCATCCCCATTCTCCCCACATACCCGATGGCCGAATTCCAGATTGCCAGCTCGACCTGGGACGTCACACGCCCCCAGCCACGGCCACTCGAATCCATCATGCCGACGATCACCTTCATCTCTGCGTGCCCCGTAATAGCCCAATCGGTTTTCTCCGTGTGGTGCGGCACGTTGCGTGTGCACACGGAAACCGTCCCACTCGCTGTCTTGGCGGAGGAACCCGGCGCAGGAGTATCGGGCTACCTTCACAGCTCCGATCTGGTGCCGCCGTTTTGGCCGACGATTGTCGTTAGTCCTGGTGAGTTCGACAACGGGAGTGCAGCAGCGGAATTTTGATTGATCTTGGTGACAGACCCAAGCAAATTCGTTATCATGCAGGACGTGTTGAGGGAGGCAGATTCGAGTGTCGTGTTTTCGGCAGAATACCATTTCGTTTATTGAGTGACTCTTTGGATTTTTCAATGTTGCGCATTCGTAGACCATTGGCAGACCTGTTCCAACCCAGTGAATGAGGGCAATGGAGGTGGAAGAATGGGATGATGCGCAGTCCATAGATCACACAAGCCGCGCCGCGCGAACGCCGAAGTCGGCGCGGATGACGACCTTGAGTGGCTAGCCGAGCCTCAGGTCTCATCAGACATCAGTGGGCTCAGGAGCCGTTTTCCGTGCTCCGAGCCACACGAGGAGAAGACACCGGGGTCACCTGAGGGAGGGATTCCGTAGAGCCAGGGCAAGCACATGGTGGTTTCGGACAAGTCATGGCATCACTGATTGTTGACCACATCTGCGTACGTAATTTTCGTCTTTTTGCGTTTGCCACCGTCTTGCCACCGTCTAGCAATCCCCGAGATTGTCAGTATCATAACGGAGTGCGTGGATTGGGCGCGCCCTCACCCGAACGACGAACGTGTCGAGTGTTCTGCGACACAGCAGCTCATTTGGGAGCGGCAAGACCAGCTCTGCTCCATCTGTTCAAACGCATGGGGGATGGCCTTTGGGAGGAGTCAAAGGAAGCTCCAGAGGACGACGAGGACGACTCCAACGAGATCATATTGTTGCGGAGCTGCCGACACGCTTGCGATCTATTCAATCATGGCATGCTCTGGACATCCATTATCGGCAGCGCGGACCAAGCCGCCTTGGAGATATATCATATCAGTGAGTCGCGACATGATTCAGACCGACGGCTCAAATGAAATCCATGTCATCTCGAGGCGCAATTAGTCGTCACGAAATAACACCCGCGCCCGTTTTGACGCCGCTGCTACCTCCTCCCTCCTCAGGATGGCTCGCCTTTGGAGCATGCATAACGGGCCTCTGAGCCCACTTCACCTCTATTTGTGCTCTCTGAACCACTGGTCCAACGGATATGTTGAAAAATTCGCGAGAAATAGGCTCCTTCACTGAGTGGCGAATATGCATCCGACGAGACGCTGTCGAATCTGTTGCACGTCGGCGTCGCTTAGTGGTTAGAGCATCTCGTTGTGGTTATCTCTCCGCTACATGGATCCGAGGAGACGGGTGTTCGATTCACCCCGCTGACACTCGTTTTGCACCTCGCGCCGTATTGTCCTCGGTAAAACTCCCCTCCCTCAGCCGTTGACCCCATCACGGACTCTGATTCCAGCCCAAATCCCTTCCCTCCAAGGAGGCAGTTGCATGCTTTTTTACGCGCCTCACCACTCCTGGTGGAAAGACAGGACGAACGCCAAGAAATCCCGGTTGGTAAGACGTTCATTGGAGCGGTTCTGGGGATGGGCTGGGAAGAACAAGATTTGCTGAGAGATTGGTACTTGTGTTTCCAACTCAGAGACAAGAAGACGAGCCCAAGCAAGCAGGCCGATAAGATATTGATCACGGCATCCCCAAGGATAACGCGTGAAGGGAAGCACACGTGCGGAGCAAATCCGGGAAGACAGCAAGAAATTCGTCGTCGTTGAACGCTAGATGCGTTAGATTGGGAATCAAGGCGAGGTTGGACCAGCCGCCATCTGGGAGGCTGTCTACTGCGTCGAAGATCTCGAGTTGTGTTATTTGGGAATTCGGAAAACAACGGATGGGTAAAGTCCACAGATTTGTTGAATGAAATCGGTGCAGTAGAGGCGGTGCAGGCAGGCTTAGAGGTCCGACGAGTTCAAGCTTAGTGCCCAGAGATCGCGAACGGAAAGACAGTGGGAGAACAAAAAGTCCGGAGCATACAGAGATGGTGAACGTTCACCCGGAGGACGGAGTGAGGTATCGAACAAGTGTGCGAGAAGTCATGGGTGTCTTTGTATGGATATTCGCGGACGCCCTGCAAACATGTTTGACCTTCGGTGAAGAGAAGGACACGAGAGAAGAGCGGGTCCACCATGACGAGGTTGGGAAATGAACACAGGATAAGAAAATGCTGCACACCAGGCTTTCACGCTCCATATCAGGCCCGGAATCGATCGTGGTTGGGTGTAGGCCGCCAGCTCAAAGATGACTCGCTCGAGCTCTGGTGGCAGGAACGGTTGGACTGAATCCTCGGTCATCTGTGGAATATGTCCATAGGGAAAATGGATGAAAGGCAGGAATTCGTCTCACAAGAGATGATGGTGGTCGGGAGCATGAGGGATTTGATCAAGATTTGATGTTGACGGCTGATTGTCTGGCTGATGGATTTGATCTGCTGACAGCTTTGGCTGTGTTTGTCGCCTGTCAATCTGCAATCTCCCACCACAAAGCAGTCTTGAAGCATCTCCATTCTTGACCGCCGACCGAACCCGACAGGCTTATCCTCCACAATCTCCCTCAAAGAACGACGAGGGAAAGCGCAAGAGCGTCGGGATAGAGTCACGCAAAGTGCTTGGGCTTGGCGTCGGCTGAAGGTTCTCAAGAGTGCGATTTCAGTACTCAGTCCGGAAGTCGGATCCAAGGAGAGG
The DNA here is from genome assembly GCA_029378245.1 of Roridomyces roridus. Classification (NCBI taxonomy): domain Eukaryota; kingdom Fungi; phylum Basidiomycota; class Agaricomycetes; order Agaricales; family Mycenaceae; genus Roridomyces; species Roridomyces roridus. Next base: position 695,896 of record JARKIF010000022.1, on the reverse strand, counting down.
GAGGGTGTTTCTGCCTAGGTGCGTCGCAGTCACATTCTGCACCCGCATCTGCCGACACAATCGACGGCATCCAGCCCAGGCGCACTCAATGATTCATTCTCGACATACACGCCAGTCTGTAATATTTGCGGCCTCGTCCTCTTTGCTCTCAGCGCCTGATCGAACCCACCCCGCCTGGCATCTCGTCTCCATCTGTCATCTTTGTCGATTCTTTGATGCAACCAGAAGATAGAAGCTGGTGAGTGGGAAATAGTCCGAGCTCCCCTTTCTATACTCTCCGACGTGTACTCTGTGAATACTCGGGCTTTCCTTGCAGGATTATCCAAAGATTCGCGGCCACTCGCCCTGGTGCTCCAAGGGACTTGCAGCAGAGAATGGCAGTGGCACCGCACACAGAGAGCCGGGCATCAAACACTGCTGCGGGAACTCTTTTCTCTTTTCCGCAGCAAATACGCAGCACACACCACAATTCTTCTCTCCGGCCACCATGAGCGACAATACGGCCAAGAAAACAAAGCCCCCAGCGTGCGACGCATGCAAGGCCCGACGAGTTCTCTGTCACCGCCAGCCCAATGGTCTCCCTTGTCCTCGGTGTGTCGAAAAAGGAGTCTTGTTCGTCGGCACACTTCACGGCAGGGATTTTGTCTTGCTGACGTCTCCCAGATGTACAACCACATATGTTCCTCGAGGACGTCCGCGGAAAAACCCTTTGCCCGTCAGCGGAACCCACTTGACTGCGCCAGAATCTCCCGATCCCGGGGTGGCGGATCAATCTAGCAGTCTTGTCGTCCGGTCGAGTCTCCAGCCTCCATCCGGGGAACTTCCTTCCGACCTCGTCCAACATCTGTTCGAATGTGCGCCCGTCTCACTCTCACCTCGTCATCCTATCCTATACTTTCTCTTCAAATTTAGGTTTCACATTCTCGCCGCACTCCAACTTCCCTCTCTTGCGGAGGACGGCTCTAACAGCTACACTCTCTTCCCTGTCCTGGCGAATCGACCTCCTCCCTCCAGACGAGCGTGTGCTAGCGTACTGCATTTGCGCACAGTCCGCACTCATCTCCTGCCACCCTGCCATCATCGGACCTGGACCCAAACCAGACTCCCTCCTCGACCGCTCTGTTTTGTTCCCAGGCGCGGATCTACGAATTTATGGTGTGAGAAGATCGTCTGCCTGCCGTGCTTTGCACCAAAAGGCTTTGGCGCTTGCAAAGGATGCAGGGATTTATCTCCAGGCGTCGGATTGTAACGCAGCATCGTGCTTCTTGCTTGCCATTCTCGATGAAAGTGGGTCTCATCATTCAATCATGTATTGACGTGTTTACGGAGTACATACAGCTCGACACGCTCCGATTCGTCCGTGGGCGCTCGCGTATATCTCCCATATACGCAGTCTTGCTGTAGTCTGGAATTGGAGGCCGAACGACGCCAGCTGGGCAGGCTTTCTGGTGTGTCCCGCACTCTCCATCTTTGTCAATTAATATCTTCCTCCAGATGATGGAGAGTCTTACTGCGATCTTGGAACGCAAACCTGTGCTGCCGTATGTTACATTTGCCGCAAAATTCGAAGGAGTACACTCATGTAAATAGATCATACGCCGACCAACTCTTGATATCGGGTCCCGAACCACCTCCGTTGAGCAGCATCCTGGAATCCCTGGCGACGAAGGAGACTGCTACGCAAATGGTCTATGGAGCCATCCAACCCGGTATACAATCCCCATTCTCTTCATTGATTGAATTCACTGACTTGTTCCAGTCTTCTTCCACGTTAGCCGGTTGAGTCGTGAATTGTACGAGAAAGTTCTCGGAGGTATGCATCTCCCGTGAATCTGTATCATCTCCGTTGACACCCACAGAACACACCCATCGCCAACCGATCGCCGAGAACGCCATAACGGACTTTTTCTCCGCTCTATCCACTTTGCAATCCATCGTCTCCTTCCTCTTCGCCCAAACAAATTGGCTATCGGGTCAAGAGCGCGTCTTGTTCACCGGTGCTCCGGGGGGCGCATCGGACGACGAGAACGTCCGATCCATTGTTTCTGCTATGGCCGTCGGCTCGACGAGTCTCACCATCGCCCTCTACAGAGACCTCGACTCTCGATATCGCGTGGTCCACTCTCCCTCTACCAACACTGCGCACTTGGATTCGGGGCACCAGCAATCGGACGTTGCGAGGTTGGCGCTCCTACGCAATCAAGCACACGCCATGGCAGGCGCTGCAGTCGACGATGTCGTGCGGTACCTCAAATTGCGGCCGTACCCGCCGGATTTTTTGACGTGGATCGTGGTTTTGCCCTGGGCGCAGTTTTGTTTGGCAGAAGCGGATAAGGAGGGAGGCGTGCCTGCGGGGCGTATTGACGCTTTCAACTGGTGCGTGAAAAGAAAGCCTCGTTTGGTGCTTATTGTGATTTGATTGATTTTGTAGCATCCTGGACATGCTAAAAGCTGTGGGCTACTCGCGAGACAACCCAGAGTTGCATTCGCTCGTTGATCGTATGGAATCTCATGTTTCGCTCTCGTTCTCGGGCGATTGGGCTGTCGCTTCCAGCTCTGGCGCTATGCAGTCCGACTCTGATTTGTTGCAGCAGCTGTCGGCCCAGGTTTTGGACACGCCTCCGTCATTTGGGCTCAATGATCTCTGGGTCGGGACGTTGGATTCAGATTCGGGCATAGACAGATTATTCACATAATACCATAGATTTCCGCTCTCACCTCTACTTCTACGTGCCGAGCAATGCCGTGAGATCACACTTTATGATGCGTGATTACCTCATCGTGTCTGGCTTGCCTTCCACCACCATCTCACCGCAGTGCTTCAGACCACAAACTCTGTAGCCCTGATCTCATCCTCCGACTTCCTCAATCAGTGGCCCGCGAAGCCCAAATGAGCCGATAAGAACCTCGCCATATACAACTGGTGCGTTTTCAGGACAAGTGCCACGAGCTCGGCGGCTCCTAACCCATTTTCGGAAGTGTCTAGAGCTCCTGCTTACATCTGCCGCGCTCCCCGTCGACCCGCCTTTCGCCGACGCGGACGCCCCCTCTTTCCCGACGCGGACATCACTTTCCCGACGCGGACTCTGTTTTTCCCGGCGCGGAGGCTGTCTTGACGACAAGCGGATCGCTCAGCTGGGCTAAATGCTTCGCCGATGGTTGCGGTCATAAGTACCCGTCTTCTCTGACTACTACCTCTCCACACGATGCCCTTCGTCCTCCCAGCCCCATTCTGCGACATCCCTCGAGAGAACCTGCTCTTCGGACCCTCCCCTATCCATGCCCTCGATCGGATGAGCGCCGATCTGGGTGGCAAGGTCAAGATCTGGGCTAAACGCGAGGACTGCAACTCTGGACTTGCTTTTGGCGGGAACAAGACGCGTAAACTCGAATACCTATTGGCGGATGCCCTCGCTCAAAAGTGCGATACGCTTGTCTCGATTGGGGGCGTGCAGAGCAACCATACGCGGCAGGTCGCTGCTGTTGCTGCAAAGTACGGGTTGAAGGTGCGTGTTGGACTCTCAGGACTCCTCCCCTCATTTACGCTCCGACTCAGGCCAAGCTTGTCCAGGAGCACTGGGTCGACTGGGACGATTCCGTCTACGACAAAGTAGGCAACCTCCAGCTCTCTCGGCTCATGGGCGCCGATCCTCAGCTGGACCCCTCCACCTTTGGCATCGAGCACAAATCCACCGCAGCAACTCTCACCGCTCAGGTTCGTAGTGAGGGCGGGACGCCTTACTACATCCCCGCCGGTGCGAGCGACCACCCACTCGGCGGTCTCGGATTCGCACGCTGGGCGGTCGAAGTGGCACAGCAGGAGGCTGAGATGGGTGTGTTCTTCGATACGGTGGTCGTATGCTCCGTGACGGGCTCGACGCACGCGGGGATGATTGCCGGTTTCAAGCTGCTGGAAAAGACGTTGGGTGGCAAGGCGAGGCGCGTCATTGGGATCGACGCGTCGGCGAAACCGGCCGAGACGCGTGCGCAGGTGTTGAGGATTGCGCGGTTTACGGCGGTCAAGATTGGGTTGAAGGAGGAGGATATTGCGGAGGAGGATTTGGTTTTGGATGAGAGATATCATGCGGGGTGTTATGGGATTCCGGACAAACGGACCGTGGAGGCGATCAAGTATGGTGCGGCGATGGACGCGTTCATCACCGACCCGGTTTATGAGGGAAAGAGCCTCGCAGGGATGGTCGATATGATTCGAGTGGGGGAGATTCAAGGTGGGAATGTGTTGTATGCACATCTCGGCGGGCAATTGGCGCTCAACGTGTACTCTGGCATGGAGGCAGCAGTCGGTCTTTAGTGATCGTTTCATTCGTTGAAATTCTATCGCTACAAAATGTATACAACATCTGGTTTCGAGTTAGCCAGCCAACTCGAAACCTCATCTCGAATAAAGAAAATCATCGGCGCGACGGCTTGAACGCAATCCCATCCAAATTGGCCACAAACTCCGCCGCAGCCTGCACCTCTGCACTCGTCGTAACGGGCTTGGCCGCGCCCTTGACACACAGCCCAAGTCCAAGTGCAGAAGCCACGTCGCAATTCGGTTGAGCATTCCCGAACCCGCACCCGCCGTCCGCATTCTGCTGTGCGATCCCAGGCCCAGCGCATTTGCCAGTCGTGAAGGCGCAGCAACCTTGTTGGCACTGCGAGTCGGCGGTACATGAAGCAGTGACGAAGAGTTTGCTGGATTGGCTGGCGGCGCTGGTAGCTTTGGAGGACGATGCTGCAGTAGTCGTGGTCGTCTTGGCCTTGACGGTCGTGGTCGTTTTAGCTTTGGCCGGAGCGGGAACGGCGCCGCCATTATTGCTGGTTGAGCCTCCAGAAGCGGGTGTAAAAGCAATGTTATCCAACTGGGCGACAAACTTCGCGGCTGCTTGGACCTCTGCGCTCGTCGGGTTGGGCTTCGCAGCACCCTTGACGCAGAGGTTCAAATTGAGGGCATCCGCTACGTCACAGTTGGGCTGGGCGTTTCCGAATCCACACCCGCCGTCAGCATTCTGCTGTGCGATCCCAGGCCCGGCGCATTTGCCTGTCGTAAAGGCACAGCAGCCCTGCTGGCACTGCGAGTCGGCAGTACACGAGGCTGTGACGAAGAGTTTGCTCGATTGACTGGTGGAACTGGAGGTTGTTGTCGTGGTCGTCGTGGTAGATTTTGACGTGGCAGGAGGGGGAGCAGCGGCGTTGTTCCCAGATGTCGCCCCTTTCGTCGACGGCTTGAACGAAAGTCCATCAAGCTTCGCCACAAACTCCGCCGCACTCTGCACCGCCGCACTCGTCGTATCGGGTGTCGTCGCACCCTTGACGCACAGATTGAGACCCAAGGCGGCCGCTACATTGCAATTCGGCTTGGGGCTCCCAAACCCACACCCGCCGTCAGCATTTTGCTGCGCGATTCCCGGCCCGGCGCATTTGCCCGTCGTGAATGCACAGCAGCCTTGTTGGCAGTCTGAATCCTGCTTGCATGGGCCCGTGACGAATTGAGTCCCGCGACGCTGGCGGGCGTAGCGTGAGGGGAGGTCGTGCGCCTGGACGACGCCGATGAATACTGTTGTCGTCAAGAGAGGACGGGGTAAGCAGTGGCCACGAAGCGGGACGTATTGGACGCACGGATTGAAAGAGAGACAAAGGCAGCGGAGAACTTCATGCTCGTAGAGTACCAGTACTAGAAGGAGAGTGTGATAGTCTGCACTGGGCAGCGGAAGGACAACGCAGTTGCTGGAAGGAGAGGAGAGGGAGGGTGGGAGCGGAGGGAGTGTGGGGGTTGACGAAAGAAAGCGGTGATTCAACACGGGAAGCATGTTCCGTTTATATAACAACGGCGCCACACGGCGGTCCCATGATCTCCGGCGGACCCACGGATCTCCACGGGTCTGGGTCCTCTGGATTTCGCACGGTCACCGAGCGGTGAGCACCTTGTAGATGCCGTGGCTTTGGGTCGGCCAGAATTCCAGGTCGTCGCGGGGAACTCAAGGCCATAGTTTGTAGAGTGAGTGCAGCCGATTATCCGCAACGAAATAAAATTAGTTCAACAGGATAAGAATCTACTTATGTGTGTGCTCCCAGTATGGTTAGATCCGTCCGCAGGCGTGTTCGAGACTCGTTACTGCATCCAATGAGAGGAGAAGATCCGGTGTTGTGAGAAGTGCATCCCAACATTCTCGAAGTCAATACTTTCTGGCAGCCGCACAAGACACAGAGTATGATCGGAGAAGAGACACGCCCGAAGCAATGGCCCCTGTTGTTTGGAACCAGTATTCTACGACGATGAGAGAAAATCTTTCCGGGAACGCTCATTGGAGCCGCAGGCAATTGCCGCCGAAGTGCTTATTTTATGCAGGGGTAGCTGGTCAGGCGCCACGGACAGAGTGTTATCGGGAGTAGAATGTGGCTTGATATAGCGTCCGTCTAAAATGCGAATGACGGCTGGCTTCAATCTCGGAAAACAATTGGGGGCTGCGCGATCGTCACAAATCTCCCGGTGTGTCGTATTGTGGAAAACGGGAGCGGAGAAGATGTTTTAGAAGAGGTCGTGTATGTCGACAGCAACTAGCTCAAGAGCGTGGAGGATCTAACCTAATCTAACTCGGGTGCGAGAAGCCCAGTGAAATCAGATAAATCGGTGATCCCTGAGCAGGTAGGGGGAGTGAATGATCGTCTTCTTCGGGCGAGTGTCTGTAATCGGCGGCAAGACAGCGAGGAAGGATCGAGAGAGGAGGATGATACCAAGAGATAGTTGTGGGTGCGTCGATTGGGTCAGCGAATGCGTGTGTAGAATGACTGGGACGCACCTTGATAGGAAGACCCTCCCCTCGCATCCCACTTCCGATGGCTAGACTATGCAGACATCGCACTCGAGAGCCTCGAGCACTGTCGAGCTGACGGACTGCCTTGCTTTTGGTCTCTGGGTGCCTCCTTCGCTCTTGGACTTGGTCCTGAAGTTCTTCTAGGGGGATTGAGGAGGTCGTGGAGGATCGAGAATCGAGGCTGCTCGGTCCAAGTTGTCCGAGTGACCGAGTCAAGGGAAGGGAAAATTGATCGGAGTCAAACAGAGACAAAGCTGTCAACGGCTTGCAAGTTCACGTGCGGCTTCGGCTACACCGGGTACACCCGGTTGTACATAAAAGCACCACTTGTTACCCACTGCCAACAAACGCTGGACTCGTGGAGCTATTTAGTTGGTCCACCAGAATGAAATGTAAGGACAGGCTTTTTCTCTGCAGGCATTGCCGGAAGAGTTCAAATGCTAAGTACTTAACACTTTTATGATTGACCCCATCAGGAAAACTGGGGGTCACTGTATAGCGCTGTGTAGTGCTGCATAGCACCATAGTGCCCATAGCTACATCCCCACTATGCAGCACTATGCAGCACTATGCAGTGGCTGTTTGCCGACATTTATTTCCGTCAGTTCCAAAATTATCCTCATCCTCTGCATTCCTGCACGACACAATCGACAACAATCTGACGGGAGGAGGAACCAAAAAAATCGGCAATTCCTTGGCAATTGTACTATCTAATACACACTAAGAAGGCCGAGTCTACGGTAAGGTACTAAACAACGGACACAGTCGCCGCACCGCCGTCTTGAATGACACGCCAACGTCAACGCGGTCGTGAACGCGCTGAACGACGAGCCCTGGCTGGCCACAAGGTCAGTAGATACTCCCAAACGGTGGATTTGAACGACGTACCCGCAGCGGGGAATTTGCCCCAGGAGGCAGCGTACGACTAGGGGTCAAGCTTGAGGGAGCTTGAAGAGTATCATGGCGCGGAACGAGTGGGAAGGGGAGGCGGGAGGGGAGAGGGGAGAGGGGAGAGGGGAGAGGTCGGCCTGTGTCAAAAGGACTCCTTGAAAACGGACAGGTACGTCAAGTGGCAGAGATGTAATTTAGGCGAAAGCAATCTATAGTTGATCCATAGTGCCCATAGTACTGCATAGTGCTATGTGCACTATGGCAGCTATGGCTCGGCTAGTGTTTTCCTGATGCCTCCGCCCGCGTGATTAGCCAGAGTTCTCACGGTTCAACCACCTGTTCAACGAAATAAAGATTGTTATTTGCATACATGTGCAGTCAACTTCTACAGCCAGCTGTCGTATTCAATCGCCCTGGAAGGATCAATTTCCTTGACATCTTCGACCACTAAAGACTCTCACCTGGCACGACACAAACCCATCGTAAGAAGCCGCGCCCGTATGGGTGACAACCCTACTTCCCGTCAAATTTTGTCCTCACTAGAATGATAGCAAGTATACTCACGCGCAATACGTGCCCTGCGTATTGAACACAACCCGATCCGTCTCCGGATCACCCCCAGTATAGGCCTTGCCCCCAGCCATGATGGGATACTCATACCACGAGCTCCCGGAACAATACAACTTGATATCCTCCGACGCCTCGTCGTAGTACGCGTGCGGGTAGCTGTCCGAACCAAGTGGGTCGTTGATGTGCGCGACACCGGCGGAGACGGCGGCTGACACTTCAGAGACGGTGTACGTGTTGGACCCGCATTCGACGTTGCCCGAGGGGAGGGACCGGTGAGTGGGGTTGGCGAGGGCAAGCGCGGTGAGGGAGACGAAGAGGAGGAGGCGGGTGGACATCTTGGGATGCAGTTGAAAGGTGGAGTTGAGGCGTTTTTATGCACCTCAGCCTGGAGGTTAAAATTGAACGCGATCTAATTTGAATAAATCACCAAGAAAAAAGGCCACGACTGCGTGCGACTCTAAACCCCAGAGTCGATGGTTTTGATTTGCGCAAATCTCTGACCGCGTAGGAAATGTCAAAGCCTACGATCGCAAGTACACACCACCGAATGCGTTGGAACTAAAAAGTAGGTTTCGGCTACGACGAGCACAGGATTCAACCCAGGTCCCAAGTGCAAGTCATCTTGGGGTGGATGCGGACCAAAAAGGGAATACGAAGCTGTATGTTAAAAACATACTTGATGCGCGGCGATATCGAGGATCCGATTCCCATGACCGAAGTTGACAGGGTGAGACGGTGGACTATTCATTTTGGGGAATATTGGGCTTATTCCCGCAGCTGCACCGAGTAAATACCAAGTTCAAGTGAGGCGGGCACGGATTTGAAGATGCGACGTGTTCACTGTTGGGATTGGTGTTATTCAGCGAAACGTCCACGGAGAGTGTTGTGTTCGTCGATGAGTGGCGGGCTTCTCCAAGCCAGGGATATGAGGGACAGAAAAAGGCGACTTGACAATCAAGGATGATAAGAGAACCGGAGGAGGACGCTCCGTAGGCGGGGGCAATGCATCCGGATCGGTGACGACGGGGCACCGACTTCAGGGCCGAGTTCCGACAATTGGTGATTTGGGGGAGATCGAGTAGATTCGAAGGGAAATGGCCAGCTCTCAAGCATGAATGAGCACGAGTGTCAAGCGCGAGCCAGGTATTTAGCGGAATCTCGAGGCAAGAGTCGTTATGGTGGTGGCAAGGTGGTGGTACGAGACAGAAGGGCGGTGTGACAGCCACCCATCAATGCCGTAAACTGGACCCGCACCAAACAACCGGCTTGCCTTTGTCCGTTGCCAATGTCACCCGCTCCGCTCCTGAAACTCTGCTGCCTGGAAAGCAAACTTCACCGATGTGCCCTCAGATCCTCTCTGCTCGGCGTCCCGCGGCGGATAAGGCGTATATAACTCGGTCGGGGGCTCGACACAATCCATCATGACCGACTCTGACTCGAGTGCAAAATCGAGAACCGTTTCCAACATGCAGAGAGCGTGCTTGAACTGCAGGTGTGTATTCAACATTCGATTCGGGCTAGACTCGAACTCACGCCTAATCCGCCTGAAGACGTCGCAAAATTGTACGTTTATTGACTCTATGCATGATTTTCCCCTCATCACGGATTTCCCGTGTAGCGCTGCGATGCGAAGAGGCCTGTGTGCCAACAATGTCGACTTCGGCCACCGAGACACGGGAAACCATGCAAGTACACGCATGCACCACCACCAGAGGAAGCTTCCACTCACCGCGAGGACTCCCGCGACTTCGAGGTCGACGAGGGCTTAATATTCCTGGCGGATCCATATCTGTCGCCGCCTCTACGACAGTTATACTCCCCAGAGGAACTATCCCCTCTCTCCATGTTGCCGAGTTCAATTGGGGTGAGTTTATGCTGTCAAGCGCGAGAGCAAGCTAACAGCCTCATCAGTATACTCCTGATTGCTCGCCTTTGTCAAGCCCTCCGAGCTCGATCGAGGTAAGTCGGGATTTGACATGGTGGTTAGAGATGCTGAGCACGTATGACAGCAGCACTACACGCCCGACTCCTTGTCTCGGTCCTTGAATCCTGCGCCCACTCCGCCGTTGTATGTATCAGACGCATCCAATTTGAATCAACTCTAATTTTGCCCACAGCATAGATGCCCTTCTCTCTCGATTCGCTCATCATCCGCTCTTTTTCTTCGATCCTTCAGACTTCCGTCGCTTCGTGTCCCTTCCCTCCCCTTCCCTCCGGTCATCCCATTTATCTGAAGGGCTGATGTACGTCTTGCAACTTTGGGCTCATCGAATCTCTCCAACAGAAGGCAGTTCGTCCTGGGAAGATGATCTACTCTTTCTTGCATCCCACCACATCCCCGGCGAAATCATGAAGGACGCACCGACAAGCACCCAACATCCGCATCGCACTCTGCAGCTCATTCAGGCGTGCATCCTTCTTTCCTTGTACTACCTCGACGTCTCTCGTCCAGCCGAGGGCAGGTACTACTGTGCTGCAGCGACGTCCCTCGCCCTCACAGCGGGTTTGCACCGCCTCGGGTCGCCCTTAGCGCCAAAGTCATTCCCATCATTCGCCTTTGACGAGGCGGTGGTACCGCTTCCTCCCGACGCTACGCGCGGTATGGAGATGGTCGCTGCGTTTTGGAGTGTTGTTCTGTTGAACAACTACTGGGTTGCTGTGTGCGGCGCGCCGTCATGTATTGCCTCTGATTTGGTGATTACCACGCCGAGGCAAGGGGTGAGCGATATCTGATCTTAGATCATATTTGAAGTCGGGCTGATTGGATTCACGTCTAGGATGCGCCAATGGGAGGCAACGATCCAGCCGACGGCCACTTTACCCGCGCCCGACTGATCGAAGCCTCCGTCCTGCACGAACGAACCATCTCCTTCATCGCTCGAGATCATCAGAATCCGCAGAATGAGGGAGAATTCTGGCAATTTGACCATGATCTGCGGACCCTCGCGGGAACCCTCGGGCACCCGCAGGCCATCAACGATCCCCTTGAGCGCGAAATGGCAATGACGGCGCACGCACTGGTGCAAGCAGCCCTCGTACGGCTACACGCGCCTTACCTCCATCCTTGCGTCGACCCGCGGGTCACGCATTCGCACGGGAAATGTCTAGCGGCGGCACGCGCACTGGTTGATTGCCTTGATGTCGTTACGAGTTTGAATCACGTCGATCCGGTACTTGGAGTGCGTTTCTATCTCTCTTCCTTGCTTGGGAATTCCTCGTCAGCTGATACACACATCTTTCCGCAGCCCCTTCTCGCATGCGCCGCCGATGTATATGCTTCGCAGCTCCCCGATCCAGCGGCCTCGGCGGAATGGGGCCGCACGCTCCTTCTCGTTGAGCATATGGCTCAGAGGAGCCCACTAGCTCGTACGTACCCGGACCCCTTTTTCTGTTGAACCTCGTTCCTAACGGTTGGGTTCTGCATAGGAAAATGTCTCATGCGGTATGAATTTGGGCATGGACGGCGTTGAAACCTCAAAAACTTGAAACAAACTTGAGTCGAGATTCCGGCGGCTCTGGAAAGAGTATTAATTGCTCGCTAATGCATCTGGACATTGTTGTTTTACAATATACTGTAGCTAGACTCGTAACCAGTCTGTCTATGATATGTCGATAGACAGACTGGTCGATCTCGTGAAATTTCATCGAGACGCGTCGATTTCCTATTTGGGCGATTTCACGTGATCCCTGTCGTGGCTCCGCCGCTCTCCCCTGCTCTCCCTCTCCCTTCGCTGGAACTCGTTGTGGGACCGCGCTACTCCCCGTCAGGCCTCGAAAGCGACACCATATCACTCCAATATACCTGGATTCCTCCTCAAACCACCCAGTCCAGTCCACGGAACGCCTGGATCGCCACTGGTCCACGATAAATGGTCGATGCTGTACCACGCACGGTGGTCGCTGGCGGGACGGGATGGGGACTAGTGCGCGCGTGCGATGAAAGGAAAGATAAGGAGACTGGGGGATTCAGGTGCGCGACAGTGTGACTCCATCGACTCGACGCTGACGCTGACGAAGAAGTTGTGCTCTGCCACACCCACCCACACCTTCCACACCTCTCTTTGTCGCCCCAACCACTCGTTCCTTACCGCTATGGACGTTTTCTTCTGCAATCCGAGCCCCTACCGACCCAGATTGACACCACACTGCGCGCCGTCGAGCCACCTACATACGCGCGCCCATATCGCGACATGAGCGCATCAAAATCAGACCCAGCTCTCGCCCAGCACACCATTATTACCTCCCATCCAGTTCTCCTCAATTCCCATCCACTCTGCATACCACGCTGGTGCTGCCGGTCATGCGCGTGCTTCTCTCCGACGGCGGAAGCGGCTTTCTCTGACGCAGAGACGGTACTGTTGCGGCAGAGTGATGGAGAACCGTCGTATTGGACGTGCCCTGTACTCAGGGTCGTGTTTTAAACGGAGCCAGCGCCTTGTGGACCGGTCCATTGCCTTTTTGCTGTTGGATTGTTCGTTACCGTGCTACCTACACATTCAGATGTAATTCTACTCGTAGATTTGAATGAACACAGTGTATATAAACTATTTTCCCTCTGGAAGCAGTCATCTCGTTGCCGCACGACGCAGTGAAAGCCTCTGGAAGGCGGGGGCGGGTTGATCACGTGAAATCGCCGAATTAGGAAATCGGCGCGTGCCTTGAAAGATCTCCGAGATCGACTGGTCTGTCTATCGACAATTCATAGACAGACCAGGTTCGGGTCTATACTGTAGCACTCATTGTCGTTGTTGTAGTTCTGCATTAGCACACAGTCCTTTCCTTGTTTGGTGACCCAAAGTGCGATACCCGTGGGTCAATAAAATGTGGGGCAGTCTCTACGTCTGTATCAAGACTCCAGCTGCCGGGGAACAATCAGAGTATTGTTCCAATCAATCAATTGTTGACATGTGTTAGACGCGGCTTGCCTTGTACCTCCATCACGCCAATTGCTCATACATCCCTGGCCGCGCTGACTGCTGGAGACATTGTACGATTGGTCCATGTGATTGCTTGCATCTGTTTTGGCCTCCCCTCTGTCGCTTCTCGGTCTCACGCAAGTCTCGCGCCGACGCTGACCTGTACCCCTACTTCCTGGAGATTTTTGGGGACAGCGGCCCGCTGGTTCTCACTGATCGGCTCCCGCGCTGACGACATTGTGCCACCATTGGGATTCGGCGAAGCGATGGGAATAGCGGCTTGCCATCTTACCTGATGACTCCAAATGCACCACGACGGTGAGTGAAAGCCGCCATGTCCATTTCCATATAACTCAGGAATTCCGCTGACGAAAGGGCAGACTCGCTATGCGGATCCTGAACCCCATCTTCGCGTGCATCCTACCCATCTTGACCACCGGCACTCTCGCGTTCCACGACCGCCGTGATTCACCGCCCGCGCGATACACAAACCTGGGATCAGCTCCTTCGGACCATGTACTCACGCTCCGTCTGGCGCTCCTGCAGAACAACATCACTGGACTAGAGCAGCGACTGTTGCAAGTCAGCTCACCGTCGCATCCGGACTATGGCAAATGGCTGAGTAAGGCAGAGGTGCGTCTGAAGTTAACACCCGGATTGCATTTTGTGTTGAATGAACATATAGGTTGAAGCACATGTCAAACCGGAGCAGACCACCATCGACGCTGTCCAGCAGTTCTTGGCTCTCAATAACTTGACCGCTTCCAAGGCGACGTCTGCCGGCGATGTTCTTTCCTTGGAGATCTTCGCCGGCCAAGCCTCTTCCTTGTTCGCTGCGGATTTCTCCACTTTTCAGTCCGTGACGTCTGGGGTCACCGTCGTCCGTACACTCAGTTACTCGATGCCGACTTCTCTGCAGGGGCACGTAAAATATGTGCATCCTACCACCGTGTAAGTTTTATCCCAGGGGTAAACGAAATAGCTCAATTCACCCCAGGTTTCCCGACACCCCGAGGAAGAAGACTACTCCCTCGATTGCTTTCCCTCCGACAAGCACGCGCGAAACAGGAAGATCTGTCTCTGTTCCGGCATCCTGCGATGAATCAGTCGTTACGCCTGATTGTTTAATAGACCTCTATGGCATTCCGACCAGCTCGATTCCACCCACGAATGTTCAAATTGGCATCACGGGGCTCAGTGAGCTTATCTAGTGTTGTTTCCGTTGTGCTAAGCGCTGATAATGGCCAGACAATGGCTATCCACAGACCCTGGATCTCAAGGTGGGTCCAACGGCCGACTGTAGAACCTTATTCACGGTCCTTTGAGCTTTTCCTCGAGACCTACCGCCCAGAGCTCGTGAATAACACCTGGACTTTCCAATCGGTATTCAATGGGACGATAATTCAACGACCAGGGAATACCAATGACGGGGAACCCGTATGTGCCCTCTCTGTACGACTCAACCATGACCGACACCGATACTGCCTTCACCTAGAACCTCGACACGCAAATGGTCATCTCTCTCGCCAACGGTATCGAAGCGCTATACCTCTCAGTGGGCCCCGAACCCACAACCGATGCACAGTTGGATTTGGCGCAATATCTCCTCTCCCTCGATAACCCGCCTTCGGTGCTCACCTCGTCGTATCAAAACGGAAATACGGATTCGAGCTTTCCTCTCGCACAAGCCATGTTGGTCATCCGCCCCTTTATCTCTGCTGCATTCACTCAAAGTTTGGTACGAAATAGCGACGCCTGTAATGTATACATGCAATTCGGTGCTCGAGGAACCTCCGTGATTTGGGCCTCGGGCGACTCCGGTGTTGGGCTCTTTTGTATCGACGACCAGTTTGCTATTCTGTGGCCCGATTCCTGCCCCTAGTGAGACTGATCCCTATTAACGCACTTGGCCCGTGTCTCATCTTTCGTGCCAGTATCACCACCGTGGGGGCTACATATCAATTTGGTCCCGAGGTTGCCGCCAATCTGAGCAGTGGTGCGCTGTTCTCTTTGCATCATCTATCTCTGACTTTGATTGATGATTTCACTCAGGTGGCTTCGCGAATACCTTCCCCCGACCCGCGTATCAAGACGACGCGGTACTGCCCTACCTCGACTTTCTCGGCGACACATACACCGGGCTATTCAACGCCTCGGGTCGGGGTGTGCCCGATGTCTCCGCCCAAGGCGTGAACATGGCGACAGCTTTCAACGATACTCTGACCACTTCGTTCGGCACGAGCTTCTCTTCGCCCATATTTGCTACAATCATAGGGCATTTGAACAACGAGCTCGTTTCCAAGGGAAAGAGCACTCTTGGGTTTCTGAACCCGTGGTTGTACGCTAATCCCGGGGCGTTTAATGATGTGGTATCTGGTACGTCCATATTCTCCTTGGCAACGATCCCAGTGCTAAATGTAGATGAATTCTTAGGAAGCAACCCATCGTGCGATACTGACGGATTTCCTGCGACCACGGGTTGGGATCCAGTGGGTTGCCATTCTCGCATTTTGAATTTTCGATTGACAGCATTTGTAGGTGACTGGACTTGGGACACCTAATTATCCTGCTCTGCGCGCTGCTGCTGGTCTCTAGAGCGTGAGCCGACTCAAGCAGTACGTGCAACGATGGCGAGGACTACCAGGCCGTGAAAACATAGTGATGGGTACGCCCTCATGAGGTTGCTCAGGCCCAGTGAGAAACCCGTATTGGGATATCTTGGAATATCTTGGAATATCTTGCCCTATCCCAACGCAAGACAGTCCAAGATATGACAAGACCTGGAGTGATGAATTTGGCAGTATATCTTAGGTTTTCTTAGAAATGTAAAAGCTCTTTCAAAATCCTTTTTTTCCATTAGGCTATTACCGGTACCCCGCCCCGTTCCCTGCCCGCTCCCCGCCGCCCTGCCGCTGGCCCACGCACCCACCGCTCCCACACGCACACGCACACGCGCTGCTGGCTCCCGCTGCTGGCACCTCATTGCCACCATCCACCGTACTCCAGGCGCGTCCTTCTAGCTAGCGAGAGCCTGAATGTAAAGTAAGTCCGTATCCGGTGAAGCAATGCTCCACACACCGCTTGTGCAGCTTGCTTCGCCTTGAGTTCCATGTCCTTGAACGGCTGTGGAAAGTGTCAGTCAG
Organism: Roridomyces roridus; assembly: GCA_029378245.1. Taxonomy (NCBI): domain Eukaryota; kingdom Fungi; phylum Basidiomycota; class Agaricomycetes; order Agaricales; family Mycenaceae; genus Roridomyces; species Roridomyces roridus. Next base: position 679,558 of record JARKIF010000022.1, on the reverse strand, counting down.
GTCAATGATGTGAAGCACCACACGCACCTGGAGTTCGCCCTTCTTCTTTTTATCTTCGTAATGCTCACGGAATTGTCGTTGGGTGCCTCCTTTGTTCGTCTTCAGCCATTGAATCCCGCAGAAGGTTCTAAGATGGTCCAGTGAGTAAGCTGGTAAGACGATGCAGTTTGCTTACTTTGCGGTTGTCGAGTTCCGTGGCGGTTTCCATGGCTGGTTGTCGTTCTTGCGTGTCTTTGTACCCTCAGTGTCGGGGACAGTCTGCGTTCTCGACGGTCCACTAGCGGAAGCGGCTGCCGCCGGAGCCGAAGAAACCGCATGAGATGGATCGGGAACTAAAGTGGGCGTCGATGCGGCATCGGACGTATTGGCCGCCGGAGTGCTGGTCGCCACTAAGGACACTGATGCAGATGGTGTATCAAGAGAGGATGCCGCTCGGGCGAGAACATCGAGACTCGAGGCGTTAGCGACCGTGGGCGAAGGAGACCGCGGATTGGGAAGGTCGTCCGTGCCCTTGTCGACGCCGGTGGTCTGACCATGGGTGATGACGGTGGTGGTAGTGGGGATTGCTGAAACGAGATCATCGAGAGTCTCATCAAAAGTTTCCGTCGACGCGGGTGCGCCGGGAGGTGCGGCTGATGCTGCAGGCGGAGTGTTTTCGTCTGCTGGTGGAGGCGCGGCAGCGGAAGACACGGCACGACGCGCTGGATAGTACGTCAGAAGCTGCGAGAAGGAATAGATAGGCTTACCTGTACTTCTCGACGACGTACCCGCCACTTCTGGAGAGACAGTAAATGACGAGACCGCTCAAGAAAGAGAGAACGTACGTTTGGCAGGGACAGTGATTGTTTTACCGCGGCTTTTGTGCACTCATCAGAAGCGTGTGACTAGCAAATGAAAGTACTTGCAGTGGATTCTGGAGTATCTGACAATCTCATCGTCAGCTTGTATATTGGAGAGGAGAAAACACCAAGATTTACAATAGGAACCTTTCTGGAGGTCTGATGAGGTCGCTGGATAGAGGTGCCGACTTTGGCGCGTTTGTTGGCGGCGGTATCGAGTGAGTCGCTCTTTCTCTTTGGGGATGGAGGAGGTGAGGTGGTATTCGAATCGACCAGAACTGCGTCGTTTTGTTCTTCGCCCTTGAGAAAATATCTATCGCCGTTGGCGGTCTTGAAGTTGCTATAAATTTGGGTGACAACCCAATCCGCTTTCCAGTGGTTATGACACAGTCTGAGGATCGGGAACCTGCGCTCCAGTTCCTCGCGAAAGCGTTCTTTGGCTGCAAATCCCACCTTTGACCAACCCGATCCTACAAGCAGGCCAGCACGACCGAGATCATGTAGAATGTCGCCGGCAGCGCTGCGGATATCGGTGACCAAGTGAGACGTGGGAGGGGTTCCATCTTTATCCTCCGCGAAGTGAAAGGAGGTTGCCGTAATCTTCTGGGTTGTACCATCCTCGAGTTGGGTAATTCCATGCTTCTTCGTGGCGTCGTGATACAGCCCTTTTTGCCAATATTTCACATAGGGATAGTCCGCCTGCGCGAGTGGAGCAGTGGAGGAGGACGAGGAAGCCGACAGGCTGGGGAAAGGTTGCCGAGCCGCGTTCGTGATAGAATGCAAGAGTGTCATGTTTTGAGATCTTTGAAAATGTCACGATGGTCAGAAAGAAAGACGAGTCGCGCACCTGAGATGTTCGTTCTCCCTTTTAAGCATAGCTATCTCCATCGTTTGACTCGCTACCTGGAGCTCAAGTTGCATGAGGCGGCCTGGTCCTGAAAAGCCCGCATTGTTCTATGAGTTCTGTCAGGGACATGTCTTCAGAACAAAGGGGAGAGCTGACCATGAATTGGGTGTTTCCATGGCCTCCGTAAGCTAGAGGCTCGAAAGAATCCGTGCGATAGCGAAGATGAGATGAGGAAGAGGAAGAGGAAGAGGAAGAGCTCGGATCGGAAAGACGAAGGGTTTCGGGAGACTGAGAACGAGACCAGTCGGGGCTGGTAGTACTGTAAGGAAACGAGAAGTGCGAGTCCGAGGGAGATGCGAAGAGATCGTTGTCGCCCTCGAAAGGGTCTGCTGGTGAATGTGGTGACATGGAAGAAGGGAAGAAAGAGTGTGCAAACAAAGACCGACAACGCGCGTCGCGTATGTGTGATTCAAAGACTCGGAAGTTCCTCTTTCTGCTCTCAATCGTATCCTATAAATACTGAGATGAAATAATAACCCTAGTCGTCTGCATCCTCCTCGAAATACCCCCTCATCCGCGCCATTGCGAGCCCCGACTTCTCGTACAAAAACCAGCGGTCCTCCGCACTATCAGGGTCTTGAGGACGGAAATAACGGTACTGGTGGTCTGGGCCCATGAGTACACAAGAGTGTATGTCCGTAATTTTGAAAGCCCGGACGTCGTGGGTGCGTGAAGAGTACTCATACAGGAATGAGTCCGGCGGCCCAAAGAATGAGGCTACAGCCAGGCAATGCTCAATGCCCCCAACGTTTAAACGGAGGTAGAAGGAGACCTCTGCGAACTCGAAACCGCGACGAAGATCGGATTGAGGCATGTCTCCATCCCCGGAGTCGGAGCCGTCGTTAGCAGTCGAGATTTTGACCTGACACAAGTTGGTCAAGCGAATTGTCCTTTTGTCCATAAAATAAACACATACCTTGACAACTCGCGCCCGTCGTGGTGTTGTTGTTCGATTATTCTCATTCCAAGAAGATCGACAGATTTGACCATTGGGAAGATGCACCCGCCCCCATCGAATGACATTCGGTCTCCAAGAGTTGGCGACCTCATTGACATTTTCATCGTCACAGTTCTCGCGAATATACCTCCGGATAGCTGCTGCCTCGCAATCTCGAACTTCTCGAGGGCAAGAATCCGTTGGGTGGAGAAGGGCATAGCCGTGGCCAAGATCAAGGGAATTCCGAGGCATGGCTTCCGTAGGGGTCAACTCGGGCAGCAGCGCCTTCAGGGCATTGACCTGCGCACGTCGAATGCCTCGTTGCGCAAGATTGGCGTAGGGATCACAATGCTGCTTGATTTCCTCGCCCAGGTTACCTATTGTTCTTTCCATCACCCATTGTGAGTGTAGATTCAAGGGACCCTTTCGGATGGTTTCCCCAGGCATATGGGAGATGGTATGGATGATAGGGCAAACGAAGTGCATGCGGTCAACCCGTCGTTGGCAATAAAGATCCTCGAAGTCAGTGAAAAACTGCTTGAGGAGAGAATCGGCCTCAACAGCCTCTTCGGGAAGGATCTCTTCTTGGAAAAGAAGACGGAAGGCACGAACGACCTTGCAGTAGTGGTGATAGTATTTGTCCGGTAGGATGCCCAGCAAAAGAGCGGGGCCGACGCCGAACAGATACATCAGATATTCCCAAGCCTTGTATTGCGTGTTGATCTTTTCGGCGGGATTTCGGGGTGGTGTGTCGAATGAACCGGGGAAATACTCTCGAAGATCAGCGACTGCCTGCCCGTGCTCCTTCCAGACATCCCCCGTCAGCACCGCCCAATCCCACGTTGATTTATCGTCCGTTGAAGCGCAGTCAATGGTGCCACGCCAGAGTGATGTCAAGAGATCCCCAAGATTGAGAATCGGGTGCATGCCATCGAGGGGAAAGAAGGCTGGGACGGGGAGACTGTGGGGCAGACCACTGAAGATGCTCGGTTTTGAGATGCCAGTCTCTAACCGCCGCTGCTCGTAATCCTTCTGGCTGGTTGCTTCCGAAACAAACAACATATTGTGGTTGTAGCGCTCGGTGGATTGCTCCAAAGTGGATTCATCCAAGAGTGCCGTGAGATTAACATCGGGGTGATCACATCCCGAGACATGGTAGTCACCGTCGGGGAGGAGGCGAACAGGATAATAAGTGGTTGTTTTGGGTTTGCGCCGGCCTTTCATTGAGCAGTAAACGCGGCAGAGATGCTTCCCAACATGCCCAACCAGCCCACTCAAGGCTGCGATCCCGTGACCATCAGCGGTGCCGAGAGCGAGAAAGGGCTTCGATGTAAATAAGCTCTGAGAGCGGCTATCCCAGATACACAATCCTTCCCTCTGGAGTGCGGCAAGGTGGTAGAGCCCCACAAAGGCGAAGCTGTCGAGGTTCTTTGGCTTTTTGGGTCCTGGGAAGAAGCTGCCGGGATAGATGACGTCCTTCTTGTACCGCTGATACGACTGCGTATTTCGCACGCGTGAAATCTGGCTAATTAGCTGTTTTGGTGCGCACACCAATGCCTCTGTCAGGTGATATACAATAAGGGATAGGACCGAGCTCCGTGTCGCTATTCGTGTATTAATGAGACAAGTACAAGTCGTCAGGCGGTTCGCGGGGACTACTACTTGTGGAGATACCATACCCAAGGAGATATCCCAAGCCCAGGTGTATTCAGAAATGAGCTAGACTAGCTATAGAGCAAAGACGAAGGTTGCGCGGACGCGCAGTACTATCATGACAAGGTTCGCGGAGTACCTCGCGGACCGGTATAAGTCTATATATATGTATACAAACAGAGTGGCTCGCGTAGGCGAGTTGGAGGAAATACTACCATTCGTTCCGGTATTGCAGAGACACCCAGAAAAGAGATGACAAGTGGGCGAGTCGAACTCGCGCAGGCACACTAGTATGATCGAGAACTGATCCGAGTACGATCATGATCATGAAAAGCGGCGGAGTCGCGGCAGACGATCAGAGCGATGATCGCGTCTGACAGAATATGCCAGGAGTAAGCTCTGGATGACGAAGATGGCGGACCGAGGTTATTTATGGACCTGGGTCGAGGGCTGTAGTCATAATGGGAGCTGGCTCAGCAAGAGAGTGTAATGAAACGACGGAATCAAATTACCAGGCCAATCGGCTCGAATGCCAAGGCGGCATGACCACCGATCAGACGGGCCAAGCAGCAACATAAGCAACAGGACCACACGAAGCGGTTCGAGGGGATGTAATATAGGTGACAGGGCACCTAGGGTTATAGGGAAAGTACGGAAATAGGGATGGCAGGCGCGTAATAGTAGTTATATCATCAGACCAGTAGGGAGTAGTATATAAGGCCTGTAGATCCCGCCCTTGCAGCATTGCATTGTACGCCTTCTTGCCTAGACATTGGGTCGAAGCTTGATCTGTGGTTATAGTGCAGTCTTGTGACTTCCGCGGAGATTTGTTCTATCATTTCTCTTAGCTTAGACGCAATATCAAAGGCACCCGAGCTCTGGTTCAACTTGGGTCAGCTATAGTAACATACTTAAGGGGTAGTGGGTTGCCCTCTGTGCTATAGTTCCTCTTCGTGTTGTATCGAAGTTGTATTGGTGTTTGGATATTGTGTGTTTCGGTCAATAAAATATAAAATCTTTTAACATCGTAACCTCGTGTTCGTTGTGAGCAGTCTACAAACCAGTCAAGAGATTCCTCTTAGTTCAAAAGACATTGAACTTGGTGTGAAACCTCGAGAGTCAACCTACAAGCTTCCGAGAACCAAACCGCGGAGTATCAGTCTTATCTGTATACTTCAGACGACCCCGAACTCAACCGTTAGGTGTCAGCGTGCTAGTCAAGGAATTGTGTGTGTGTTGTGTGTGTTTTGTGGTTAGTGTGTTGTGGAGTTGTATCGCTTCGCGGTCTACTTCTAGGACATTACCTACTCGAGCTATCTACTATACACTAGTGCGCGTGACGCTGCGTATCAGCGACATTGGCAAAGATGTAGAGAATGGCACAGATACTGAGGCCAAGTGGTGCAGCAATTTTTAGTGTCCGTACGGGGCTCTTCACGTCATTGAGGACTCCATTGACATTTGACCATCCATCATAGGAGACAATAACCTTCAACATAGCAGTGGCATACTATACAGGATGCATCAGCTCATGATACAGATAATAGAGAGCTTGCGCAGAAGCCATACGAGCCACGTAATGGCTTTTTGGCCGTGCGCGTCATATGGCTCCACTCTGCTAAACTTGGCTCGTGGAGCCATTGAATGGCTTTTGCTGCTTAAATTAGCCATATGACGCGCACATCAAAAAAGCCATCTGGTGGCTCGTATGGCTTCTGCGCAAGCAGGGTAATTAAGGAGGTGATCACTGACATCATGGCCACTGTGTGAGCTACCAGCAAATGCGGATTCGAAATTCCGCTGTGGGTTTTTGATGTGCGAGCCGCCACTGAGAATAACACAGCCTATAGTGAATCAACTTCACCGAATTAGTCTAACACATCCATATGCCACTTACCTGCAACACAGACCACTGCAAGTATTCCAATCTTGAACATTGTGAGGATCTGCGAGAATGATGGTCAGTTGATGGTCAGCCTGCTTGCAACCTTCCTAAGGAACTCACATTTGCTATCATGATTCCAAACTTTGGTGCCAAGCCATTAAGCAATGTGACAAAAATAATAACTGGCTTCAAATGTGAGAACATCTAGGTTCTTTGTCCAGGAGTGATGTGCACACCTGCAATAGCAATTCCTTGGACAGACCAGTTCTCTGTAGGTTGCCCTGCTGAAACCAAGATACTGCCACTATGTGCGAAGGAAACAACCAAGAAATCTGATGGAAACACCAACTTTTGGGCAAATACCTGGGTACTTGTTTGATGTGGGGGTATCTTCAGCAGAGACAAGAGTCACAATACATGGTGAAGCAGAAATTCCCAAGACGAAAGTGTTCAGGGTGAACACCATGATTGCCTACACCAACAAGTCGGCATCAGGGGGATTTTACGGAAAGCAACAGCATGTACCAGATACTTTGGTTTGGGGTACATAGCCTGCAGATACACCTTTTCACCGCCGGACTGGGGCATCATGCACCCGAGCTCGAGCCAGATGCACAGTCCACAGAATGACAGAGCAAAACCAAGAACCCAGAGCACCAATGATGCACCAACAGAGCCTGTAGATCCAAGGATGGAGCTTGGTGTTGAAAAAATGCCTGTTCCAATGATGGCACCGATACTGGAGACCAAATAAATTTGGGAGCAACAACAGAAGGCACATACATCAGCATGGTGCAACTGAATACACCCAGATGGCGGCCCATTCCTCCCTGGACATCTTCTATGTGTCAGTGTTGCGAAGTCCAGATTGCCCAGACCACACCTTCCTCGAAGGTCAGCTCTGCCCCTTGACTATCCTGCAGCTCCATGATACCAGCCCTGTTGCCAGAGTTGCATTGTGTTGGGGAGTTGATGTTGGTCCTGGTAGGATCAGGGTTAGTGGTGCTATTGGGGGCACCGGCAAATGAAGGGAAGAGCATCATCGAGCCAGGTAGATTGCACATCGTACCATTTAAGTATGCATCCATTGGAAGTAGGGGTGTGACACCCAGATGGAAGAACTTTACCTGATCGAGCTGAACCAGAGTGAAACCTACAGGCTATTAATTGACACTGGAGCAATATCACAGAGAAACACATGAAAAAAAAAGTCTGGACCTCTGCGGTGTCCATACTGGAGAAAGGAAAACACGCAAATTCAACTTAATGCCGGAGGCCGAGAAGAGGCTGCAGAAGGATCCAGAAATGAAGGGGGAGCTTGAGAGGCGATTTGGGCCTAGATCTTTATGTAATCTTGGGTAAAGAGTACAAACTGCATGCCCAAGTGTGTTCCACTGTTCCGGGTCTTTTAAGCTCAGCAAGGACCAAAGTAGGTCGCAACCTTTTTTAACACATATTTGAGCCGTGCCGGTTCAATTTAGGCTCGAATCCAGCTTGTGATATCGGAAGTGCTACTGTTGATGGACAGGCTCGCAGTGATTTAATTTCCCACAAATAATCTTAGCCAATGTCGCCAAATAGCCTCTTATGGTCAATTAAAGCAGTGTGTCTCGATTGCATCAAACAAATCTGACCGGTCTGTCTTCACGATGTGGCTCGAGACTTTGACCGGAATGTGAATCACATTCCCCGGCCTGTTTCGGCAATGTTCTGCGCTCCGTCCACAGTCCGTTGATACGGTATTGTTTACGGGAGGTCCGAAGTTGATCCGAGGTCTACAGCTCCGCGCTCACTCGGCCTCCAATCTTACCTGACTTTGTCTATTTAATTAGTCTTAACTCTCACTTTTATCTCACCACAGTCACACCGGGATTCACACCTCCAACAGAACCTGAAGCAATGGCACAAGGCTACCGATGGTTCTTGGTCAACGGGTATTACTTGTAGGAAGTCTGAAGCTAGCTGAGACCTCAGACATGTCCATGAAAAATGGGGTGACAACCGAAAAAATGCGGCCAGTTCCGGTGGACCTTGAAATCACTGGCAAAAGCTGCGGGTGGTGACAGTAGTGGTGTTAGTGAAGGAGCTCTGTGAAACATGTGATCACTGATTGTCGGGTGTTCGGCAGTGTTTTGCAACCACCACTATTATCCTTCTCACGGATTCACAGGACTCAGCCACTGCATCTCTGAGAAATGAATGCCCAGTCAATTGCCATGCATGGCATGCTATACCCCTTGATTCCGACCAATCCCAGCCCTCGCGCGGGAAGCCCCCTTATAACTTGCCGTCTCTTTGAGTCTTCGACAGGTCTAATGCTGGCCGAAGTTTCCTCTGGACCCGGCTCCGACAGGAAAAGCAAGGAATATTCTAAAAAGGCATGCGGGAACTGTCGGTGTGATTGGCTGCTCAATGGATTTCCCACAACTCTGACGCTGCAAAAGTTCCAGGAAAATTGTGTGCATATTTTGTCGCAGTATGCCAAACTCTCATCCCATCCCAGAAATGTGATACTATAAAGCCGACATGTGGTGCTTGTGCCTTTCATCCACCGAGGACGGGAAGGCCATGCAAATATACCGACGGAGCACAGCAAAGTGGCGCCGCACCTTTACAGCAGTCATCAGACGAGACAACTCATTCCGCCGACAATGAAACTGGGATAATCTTGCAGCTTCCTTTTGAAAGGCCAACTCCACAGGGACAGTTGCCTCCGGCTTTATCAAGATCCCTGGGAGTAAGATATTTCACCGGTGGTTCACTGCAAACCTGCTAACGGAATCCATTGGACAGCATGCACCACAGTTGACCAGAGCACTGTACATCTTTCTGATCCTTCTTTACTCCGCTAACCGCCTGCCAGTCTTGAGGAATTCCTCCTCCGTTTTTCCCGACACCCCCTCTTCTTCTTGGAACTCTCTGTGTTCCGAGAAATGGCTTTGTCCCCTCCAGATAACCACCCACATATCTCATTCACAAGGCTGATACATGTTGTGCAATTGTGGGCCAACAAAATTGTGCAAGCAGGGAATGAGGATCTGGAACAGGATCTCCTCTGCCTTGTGTCACAACAGCTGACCACTGAGCTGCACACAATCCTGGATGAACAGCATCATGTCCTCTGGGCCATCCAGTGCCGTGTGCTATTGTCCCTGCATTATTTAGATCAAGCTCGCCTCGTGGAAGGCAGCCACTGGTGTGCGGCAGCAACATCGCTTGCCCTCACAGCTCGGCTCAATCTTCTTGGCACCTCCCCAAGGCCTCAAAGCTCATCCCTCCAGTTTGCATTAGAAGGATCAGTTCCCAATTGTTTCAACATCCATCCTGCACATTTTCAGGAGATGGTCAATGCCTTCTGGAGTGTTGCATTGCTAAACAATTACTGGGTGGCGGCATCTGGGACCCATTCTTTTCCCCACAATGTGCCAGTCAACACTCCATACCCGGTAAAATTTTCATCCAAGCCAATCACAGCCCATTAAATTACCTCCAGGATACACAGCCCGGCCATAGTGCCAACGGAAACACTTCTGCACATGCACTTCTAGTTGATGGATCCCTTTGGTTGAAAAGAACCATTACATTGGTCGAATGTCAAGGTACACGGATATGTTCCCTCCAATTCTCACATCTTACATCCCACCTCTCAGGACAATCGGACATGGATTTATGGAACTTTGGCCATCAGCTGGCCCACTTTGCCATTTTCGTTGAAACTCACATCAACGGAGCGGGAACCGGTGTATTCCATCAAGACCACCATCAAGGCCGTGATGCTGAGACGGAGATGCTAGTACTGACACAAGGAATGGTGACTGCAGCCATGATCCGGCTCCACATATTTGGATCCTTCCATCTCGCGCCGCAGTCGCACCAAAAGTGTTTTGCTGCAGCACAGTTTCTGCTCTACCTCATTGAAACCACCGGCATAGCAGCTTGGCCACAGGGTGCTGATCCTGTTCTTGGAGTATGTTGATATCATATCCTCTTTGTTCCAGTCCAGTGTTGATTACCTCCCGTTTGCAGCCTCTCCTTGCATGTGTAGCTGATGCCTACGCTACATCTTCGGATCCCACGGCTTTATCTCTAGGACAGCACGCAATCACATGTTTGAAGCACCTTGCTCCAAAGAGTCCGCTTGCAGGTACATTTGTGCATACTCTCTTCTTCTCATACTTGGGCTTATTTGCCGAATAGGTCATTGTGTAACACATGCTCCTGGGAGCCAGACAACTTTGTGATGTACCTGGCTAGTTTGTAGAAGCATGCATTGAAGCTGAATGAGCTTGCCTTATACCCACTGTTTATATACTAGTTGAAGACGTAACAGCTACCGGTTCGGAGTAAATAGACTTCTTCAGACTTCCTGTGTTATCAAATAATTCCGAAAAGAAAAATTACAACGTCCAATTGATGTCCAATTATATCTATGGGAATCGTTGCCACCCGTGCGGTGCGTGGAACCAGGAAACGGGTGTATTGAACATTTTGAACACCACGATCATTATCAGATGGAAAGTGCAAGCAACACCTCAAACACAATTACAATCAAGCTGTGAAGAGGGTGATCATGCATGTGTGTTCCCGGATAATTCTATTTGGCAACCCCCGTGCCAGCTGTACGGGGGTTGCTAAATAACAAAGTTCTATTTGGCAACTCCCTCATGGGTTGAATATCATCAAGGCCATCACGGCCATCAAAGCCTCTCAGTTAGTTCTTAGCAAGTTCTTAGTCCGGGCCGTGTATTCATTGTAAACTGTAGACACCAAAAAGCAAATCAATTCACATTTCGAAGTCATCCAATGCCCAACCTGGACCCCGCGTGCTTCAGGACCGAGATACCACCAATAGACACGCAAATCAATGTGTTTGATCACATTGATTGTCTCGGCATCGTCTCGACGAATGCATCTGCTTTGCCCCTGGACTTGAATCATAAATAACAACTTACCTCCCATTCCATTGACTCAGAAAAAAACTCAACATGAAATTGGACGGATGCCTACAGGAGATGTAGTAAATATCATATCGGCCGGCAGATTCACTTGGTTCGCCGCGTGTGATGGCATGTTATCGCAATTACCTAAACTTGGGGTTGCCAATCTGTGGCAACCCACCCGTGCCAAAGAACGGGGGGTGCCAAATAGAATTATCCTGTGTTCCCGCCTTCTATCTGTGCTTCTGATTGATTCACCATGCGAGAATGAACCGTGCCACCCAATTTACTGCTGTTGAATATCCCACGAATGTACTCTTCAGCGCGGGCGTGTCTCGGTGAAGGGTATAGATTATTTGTCCTGCAATGCTTTGGGGGCCCGTAACTTACAAGTGGCACCATCTGATGACCAACGTCAAACGCACCTCGGGCGGTATTAGCTGGATAGATGAGAGTGACACAGTATGTTTCCCGGTTGACCTGGTGGAACTTACTTCCGCCGCAGGTCTGTTCTACGATTTCCATGGGAGGCTACACGATCAACTTTCAACGCAGGGTCTAGGGCTGAGTTAGCCGCAATCGGCGAAAGCAATCTGCTAACCCCGATAGTTCAACAGTTGTCTTGACGGTGGGTACCTTCCATGCTGCTGCCTACCAACGTATCTGTCCCACAGCTGGAACTTCCACAATCCACGGGAAGAAAATGAATATTTTTGTCTCGAAACAACCTGAGCCCCAGTGAGAAGTCCGTCTTGTCATATCACTGGATATATTGTGATATCTGGTCCCATCTTGGTTTTCAAAAATCACATCTTGGGTCCTCTCTGCCTCTTTGAATAAAATACCCTTCGTGTAGAACTCGAGTAGGAATAAAATCTTTGGAGCCGAAATCCGCTAAGTCCGTGACCTGCCCGAAGCAGTGCCCAAGCAGTGCCCCTCCTACTCTCACAATTTCACCACCAGCGCGCTGCACGCCTGTCTCTGGTCTCTGGCCCCACTTTGCTTTGCTATGCTGGGTGCCTCTGAGAACTCCAGCTCCACCACCTCTGAATCGGGCCCGTCCAAGAAGCAATGCTTCTGCGCTCACACTTGCGGTATCCGTGGGCGATGGCTCCCCGAGCGTACCTTCTACCACCACGCCCAGAAGACGCGGCAAATGGGGGACACCCAGCCTCGCGCCTTGGCTCCTTCCCTGCCCGGTCCCAGCTCTTCTTCATCCCACCACCGTTCAGAGCCACCGGCTCAGTACCATGGCGCTGCACACTCCGATGAGCCCGAGGACGGACGCGATTTGGAGCAGGAGGACAACGAGGATGTCTTCATGTCGGTGTGTTCCCTTTATTCTCCTCCAGCGGCCTACGTCTCTGACACAAAACCAAGGAACCCGACGATATGCCTTCTCCAGCCACTAGTCCCATACATTTTGATGCTGCTACTGCACAACCTGACAATATTACCATTGATTCACCTCCTCCTGAGCTTCTTACTGTTGGTGACCTCGATGAATCTGCTGAAGGCGAACCCGATCCGCACGCTGAGCCCGAAGACGACGAGCTACCCCGCTTTACGCTGCGAGAATTTGAGTTTGCAAATGATTTCGCAGAGCGGCTGCGCAATGCGTCCCTGGATGACGAGGACCATGGGCTCGATGCCGCCTCCATCGAGCGATTGCGCCATCCCCCAGAACACACTGCCGAGCTCACGCCTGATGAGCGTCTCTCTATCGACATCTTTCTTTCGCTCACGAATGCTTCCGAGCAAGCATATAACTCGGTTAAAGATGCCGTGCTGCGACGCCATCCCGAGGACAAGATCCTGTCGCATTACAAGGTGAAAAGGTTGGTCGAACAACTCAGCGGAATAACATCCATCATGTCTGACATGTGCGTCAACACATGCCTTGCGTACACTGGGCCCTTTCGGGAGCTCGACTCTTGCTTCTACTGCGGCCAGGACCGGTATGATGAGCGAGGTCGTCCGCGCAGACAGTTTCATACGATCCCAATTGGTCCACAAATCCAGGCCACGTACCGCTCGCCTGCAGGAGCCGAAGAGATGCAGTACCGCAAACGATACACGGCCAAGGTCATTCAGGAGTTGCAGGCGAATGAGGGCGAGCGCATTTCCGCATATACGGACTTTTTCGACGGCTCGGACTATTTGCAGGCGTACTTGAATGAGGAAATCGACGACAACGATGTTGTGCTCATGTTCTCGACTGATGGCGCGCAGTTATATCGCAACAAGGGTTAGTCTTTTAATGTACAGCGCGTGTGCTTGCTGCTGAACTTGGCTCTAGTTTCAGATTGCTGGATGTATATCTGGACAATTTTTGACCGATCTCCTGACCGGCGGTGATACGCAGCGTCACGCGCACTAGTGTATAGTAGATTGCTCGAGTAGGTAATGTCCTAGAAGTAGACCGCGAAGCGATACAACTCCACAACACACTAACCACACAACACACACAACACACACACAATTCCTTGACTAGCACGCTGACACCTAACGGTTGAGTTCGGGGTCGTCTGAAGTATACAGATAAGACTGATACTCCGCGGTTTGGTTCTCGGAAGCTTGTAGGTTGACTCTCGAGGTTTCACACCAAGTTCAATGTCTTTTGAACTAAGAGGAATCTCTTGACTGGTTTGTAGACTGCTCACAACGAACACGAGGTTACGATGTTAAAAGGTTTTATATTTTATTGACCGAAACACACAATATCCAAACACCAATACAACTTCGATACAACACGAAGAGGAACTATAGCACAGAGGGCAACCCACTACCCCTTAAGTATGTTACTATAGCTGACCCAAGTTGAACCAGAGCTCGGGTGCCTTTGATATTGCGTCTAAGCTAAGAGAAATGATAGAACAAATCTCCGCGGAAGTCACAAGACTGCACTATAACCACAGATCAAGCTTCGACCCAATGTCTAGGCAAGAAGGCGTACAATGCAATGCTGCAAGGGCGGGATCTACAGGCCTTATATACTACTCCCTACTGGTCTGATGATATAACTACTATTACGCGCCTGCCATCCCTATTTCCGTACTTTCCCTATAACCCTAGGTGCCCTGTCACCTATATTACATCCCCTCGAACCGCTTCGCGTGGTCCTGTTGCTTATGTTGCTGCTTGGCCCGTCTGATCGGTGGTCATGCCGCCTTGGCATTCGAGCCGATTGGCCTGGTAATTTGATTCCGTCGTTTCATTACACTCTCTTGCTGAGCCAGCTCCCATTATGACTACAGCCCTCGACCCAGGTCCATAAATAACCTCGGTCCGCCATCTTCGTCATCCAGAGCTTACTCCTGGCATATTCTGTCAGACGCGATCATCGCTCTGATCGTCTGCCGCGACTCCGCCGCTTTTCATGATCATGATCGTACTCGGATCAGTTCTCGATCATACTAGTGTGCCTGCGCGAGTTCGACTCGCCCACTTGTCATCTCTTTTCTGGGTGTCTCTGCAATACCGGAACGAATGGTAGTATTTCCTCCAACTCGCCTACGCGAGCCACTCTGTTTGTATACATATATATAGACTTATACCGGTCCGCGAGGTACTCCGCGAACCTTGTCATGCAGCTAATTAGCCAGATTTCACGCGTGCGAAATACGCAGTCGTATCATCTCCCCTTCACTAAATCTCGACCGTCCCCGGTCGTGAACATGCGCGATCATAATTCATCGATTTAGAGGTTCGAGGACTGATAGCCCCCTCGAACGTCTGTTTCAATTGTTTTATTTTGAGCCCAAATTGTCTTCGTTCATTCACCGATAGCTCCCGTGCTCCACGAGGTAGCTTCCGCGGATCTTTGATCCACCCTTAATTGAAAAGGCTGTGCTGGATTTTCCGCTAATTTTTATTTCACCGGAGTCTCACGCGCCCCTCTTGCGATTTTCGCTCCAACTATTGAAGACACGCGTCTTCTGCATTATCTTATTCGTTCCGTGCTTGTATCATGCTGGTAGACCACCCACGAACCAGCGAGACCATAGTCCTCGAGGTTCGTGCTATCTATACTTGTTTTTCCCAGCCATTCAATTTTAGCGCCGTACCGGCTGCCCGGTTGTCTTGGCTTCTTTTCAACTCAGGGTCCTGGTCTCGAGTCATTTCTATTGCAAGTCTATTCCTGATCTTTTCCCAGGAATCTCCTTCCATAAGCCCCTTTTTAAGAGTCGACTCATCAAGACTTTCGCCCTTCTCGTTTTCTTTTCCTCTACTCTGCTTGTCGTCCTCCCGCATTCGCCTGGCAGGCTCTTCTGGTTACTCGTCTTCGACTCGTATCTCCACCACGCCTCCTCTCATTCTCGACTACGTGGCGGTCCCACCAAGTCCGTACCGACTTATGGCTCCGAGGCCTCGACCTCTCGACTCTGCCTCGGCCAAGGCTCGCTTCCTCTCGGACCCGTGGAAACCCATCCGCGACGGTGGTGACCGTGCTTTCGTCTTCTTCACCGATCGTTTCGACACCACTCGTCCGTTGGAACCGGTTACTTTGTCTGTTCTCGTCCGCGAGACCCAACACTATTTTCAGTTCTTGGTACGTCTCGTTCTTTTCTCTTTTTGAAACGGCTAACTCCTTCTTAGAAACGCTATCGTG
This sequence comes from Roridomyces roridus, assembly GCA_029378245.1. Classification (NCBI taxonomy): domain Eukaryota; kingdom Fungi; phylum Basidiomycota; class Agaricomycetes; order Agaricales; family Mycenaceae; genus Roridomyces; species Roridomyces roridus. Next base: position 663,788 of record JARKIF010000022.1, on the reverse strand, counting down.
ATCACGCGCAAGGGGAAGTCATCCCCGAGATCGAGGCGTTCTTTGCCCAGTGCTTTGACGTGCTTACCCGTCTCAACGACGTCTCCGGTCTTGGCAACAAGAACCTGAAAGGCACAGCTGCCTATCGACCCATGATTCCTTCCGATGATCCTTCTCGCGTGCGTCTCAATACGCTTCGTCTCCTCGCTTGTTTTATTGACGCCTTTTACAGCCCGTCCTTCCTCCTTCGTTCGACATTCCGGCACCTCCGGCACCACCTGCGCCTCCTGCACCTCCTGTGCCGTTGTCGCTGGACGATCGCTTCGCTATGGCCATGGACGATGACGACGATGAGGGCTCCGATGTCGCTCCCGTCCCTCCGCCATCGAAGTCTGCCGCCAAGGCCCTCGCTCCCACGACAGCGAAATCTTCCGCCAAGGCCCTCACTCCTACGCCAGCGAAGTCTTCTGCCAAGGCTCCCGCTCCGCGGCTCGCGACCCCTAACTTGTATTTTAACGAGGACGACCGCGTACGTCCATCCTCTCCGCTTTCTTTGCGCTGTTTTTTTTGAATTCTTTTCAGATGCCCGAGGACCAACTGGAGCCTTCGCCTCCGCCTTTCGGCTATTCGTCCACAAAGTCCAAAAACAAGGCCGTCCCTTCCATCAACCTCTTTACCCACCCCAAGTCGGCAGCCGCCCCGTTCTTCCAAGCTCCGTCCAAGAAGAAGGGCAACAAGAACTCCAAGGCCAAGAGTCGTCGTCGTTCGAACGACGTTACGCCGGGTCTTTCTTTGGGTGGAGTCGAGTCTGAGGAGGTCCCTTCCGAGGTGCGTCCCTCGATCTTCTCATCTCTTCTTTTTATGCTAACTGTTTTTTAGGACGAGGCCTTGATCATCAAAGGTCTTCCGCCCAAAACTCGTGTTGAGTCGCCGGCACCCTCCAACCGTCGTTCGATGCGCCCGTCGACCGTGGCTGCTCGTCCCCCCGAGTCACCACCTCCCGACCTTCCGCCTGTCGAGGTTCCGAAAACCTCGCGCAAACGCAAACAGAAGAGCGAACCGTCCGAGGCCCCTGACCAGAAACGTCCGTTTCTGCATCCTTACGCTGCCAACCCCGACGGTGGCTACAAAAGTTACATCCTTGACGACCCCAAGCCCGAGGTCCCGACCAACCCTCCGGACGGTCTTCAAACCCACGAGTGGTATGCCAACTCGATGCATTCGAAAACTTCGGGCCCCAGTATGTTCTTTTTCTTCTTGTTTTTTTTTTTTTTTTTTTTTTTTTTTTTTCTGACGTTCTGACGTTTGAAACTTAGAGCGTTCAATGCCCGGCGTTATTCCTTGCGTCATCCCGCACGACTTCATCTTCATCGTCAAAGCCACGCCCATCCCCGAGACCATGGATGTCGTCGATTATTTCAGCAATCCTCAGTATTCAATCGACCAGGATTCGATTCCTGCCCCCGCCCCATCGTTGTTCAAAGACACGGATTCGCCCGACGATCCGACCCTCGATCCGGATCTGATCATCGCCTCGCGCATCCCGGGCAAGAACTACTTCAAAGTGAGTCGTCGTTTCTCTGTCTTTCTCTTCTGGTGCGGCCCTAGCTCAACCTGTTTTGTGCTAGGCGCCTGCTCCGTGCTCGAACTGCGCCAAGCGCAACCACGTCTGTGGGTCTTTGGGACCGAAACACGCGTGCCTTGGCTGTGGCGTCGGCCACGGGACTTGCTCGAACTCTATTGACGAATACGAACAGAGCGCGATGTTCGAGTCCCTTCGGCCTGCCATCGAGATGTCCAACTTCAGTGCGTCTTTTCCCTTTCTGCACTTTTTTTTTTTTTTTATCCCTAACTTCTTTTCATAGGCTTGATCCATCGCTTGGAAGGTTTGGCTTTCGCACGCCATAACCTCGAGTCGTCGCTCGCCGTCTTCCTCAACCAGCGCTCCTTCTATCGGATGCAGTTGCAGGAGTTGGCGTTGTACATCTTCTCGCTCCGCAAGTCCCTTCCCGAGGCCGAGCTCTTCAAGAAGTTCCAGAACGGTCGTGACGACCTCGACGTCCTCCTCTCACTCTTCCGTTTCCACAACATCGACATGGATTCGGCGACTGCTTTTGTGGAGGACCTCGAGGAACGTCACCAGTTCGCTTTTGCACACATGGAGCCTACCCGCGTACGTCGTAACGTTCCTTTATTCTTTCTTCCCTGATTCTATGCGTTGTAGTTGATCGCTTTGCCTCACGTCCCTGCCCAAGCGTCGACCAGCGGACTATTGCGCCTCAACTCTGCGCCCGATTTCTCGCGCCCGGCACCCGTGGAGACGGCTCCTCCAATGGCCCCTGTGGCTTCGACTTCGGCGCATCCATCTCACCCTCCAACGCCGATCTCGCGCTTTAGTACTCTGGGTGGTGGTACGTCTAACTTTCTTTCTTATTCTTTTCCGTGTTTGGCTGATATTCGAGTCTAGCTTTGGACGAGTCTCGTCTGACTTCTCCGTCGACGCCTGCCATCGCGACCCTCAACGCCCCCGATACACCGATGACGGATCACGCGCCGGAGGACGAGCTGATGGGCTCGCCGAACTCCTCGCCCGCTCCTCATCTCACGGCTGCTGAACCGACGGATTAGGTGGACTGTGCTGGATGGGTTTGGGAATGCGGGCATCTTGTTGCGAGCCGATACGGCCAATCGCTTTTTGTGTATTTGTTTTTCACCCCGCGGACTACAACCGACGTCACATACGTCGTCTCTATCTACTTAGAGTAGCAGTAGTAGAGTGCTCTCCCTTTGTACATCTAGTAGTCGGCCCAATCGTGGCCTCAAATATCATTGCTTTTGACTCCCGCCTTTATAGTGTGACGAACGAACTTCCACTCTTTAAGATAATACAAATATCTTTGTCTTTTCTTTCAAGTAAGCGTTGTCTACTGTATTGCGCATTGAGTCTTCTCTAGTCCTCAGTAGTAGAGTGCTCTCCCTTTGTACATCTAGTAGTCGGCCCAATCGTGGCCTCAAATATCATTGCTTTTGACTCCCGCCTTTATAGTGTGACGAACGAACTTCCACTCTTTAAGATAATACAAATATCTTTGTCTTTTCTTTCAAGTAAGCGTTGTCTACTGTATTGCGCATTGAGTCTTCTCTAGTCCTAGTATGTTTGTAGTCTGACACTCTTGTCATGCGACCTTGTATCATAGCTTTGACCACTTCTCGGACTGCTTCTAGGACCGCTTCCCGGATCACAACTTCTTGATCCCTCATCATCCTCGAACCCCACACGGGTTCTTATTGACCATTCCTTATTTCTGACCCGACTAATCCTTGGCCAACTCTTATCTGCTCACCCGCGCACGTTTCCTCGAACTCTGCTTCTAACTATAGTTCTGCCGATCGGTGCCCGCATGTAACATATTTGCAAATTGCTTTGTCTAACGCCATAGTGATTTGTCGGTGGTCTATTTGCAAGTCTGAAACTTTATCTTTGAAAAGCTTGGCGCCATCTTGGCTCTCTCCCCCTCACAAAAATAACACGACCGTCCTCGGGCGTGCCCCGCGAACTTGTCATATTATTCCTGTCATGAACGGATACCAACATTTCAACGTTACAGACTCATCCTTTTTCGACCGTTACCCGCACTTCACCAATTTCACCACCGTGCAATATATAAACGGCACTCAATTGGTCCTAGGCAACCCATTCCGCTCTCTACTTCTCATGGCACCTGAGCCTCTTTCTCCCGACTCTGCCGCCATGAAGGCCGGCGCCCAACTCGTTGAAGCCGTTGCCGCCTATCGTTCCATCGATAAAACGATGACCGTTCTTATCCCTACCCGCAAGACCTTACTTGCTCAGGCAGTGAATCTCGGAGTGCGTCTGCTATATTTTCTATTGCTCGACGCCTTTGCTAACTCATTCCCAGGGTCACCTCTACGCGTTCAAAGAAGCCCTTCACTTGGTCGAGATGACCCCTGCCAAGGAAGCGCTCTTCCACGTCCGCGATGACGCCCTCGAAGCCAAGAAGGAGTGCGGTTTCGAGCCTCCTGCTGCTGCCATGAAGGAATGCGCCCTCGCCCTCCAATATTATCAAGCCCAGCGCAAGGATGCTCAAATTCGCAAGAAGGACGCCGACGATCGCAAAACCAAGCGTGCTGCCACTACTGGTCGGAAACCTCCCAAGAAAAAGGTCCGTCGCAATCTCCTGCCTGTCCATTTTTCCTTCTCATATTCGCCTTCAATTTCCCAGGTCAATTCTGCACCTACTGTCGAGGATGGAGAAGACGACGAGGATGGTGTGTCCATTATCCCAGCTCCCGCTGTCGACGCTAACTCGGTGCGTCTCTTCCTTTAGTCGTTCTTATCCTCTCTCACGAATTCGCCCATTTCCTCAAGATGGACGTCGACGACGATGGTGCTGCTGGTGCTCCCTCCAAGCTCGCGGGCCTCCACTTCCACAAAGGCGCCGTCGCCCGGGTCCCCACCATCGTTGACTCTGGTTCCAACGTTTCTGTCCTCGTGAAGGTGCGTCCCCTTCACCATAGATCACGTCCTACGATCTGATTTGCCCGTTTTTCTAGTCCAAGAACACCTCCGAGGGAAAAACGCCCTGAGACGGTATGTCTCCCTTACGAACGTATTCGCTTTCTGAACCGCGACTCTCCTGCGTACCTCAAGGTCGTTCAGTACACCAAGCCCGAGCCGTCTCTCAAGGACTTTCCACCCCGCAAGCGCCAGCGTACCAGCTCTATCTATGCAAACATCTCCGATGACGAGGCTGCTATTGGTGTGTCCTTATATTCTCTTCCTGCAGCGTTAAAACTCACGGCGTCTTCTGTTCCTCAGATGCCTTCGTTGATCCGCCTGCCAACGTCGCGGACAAGGCTCGTGCCTTTATCGCTGAGAACCCTCCCCCGGCGTCCTCCGACCGCTCTCCCCTCGAGATCAAGAAAGATCTTGAGTATAGCGCTACAAGAGCTTGGACGAGTGGAACAGCTTTCGTCACTCTCCTCACTTCCAACTTCCGGGTGCACTACTTGTTTTCTGTACTCTTGGATGGCACTCAAAGTTTTTCTAGAACCTGCACTCCTTGATTCCGTGCCAACCGCTTTCCTTTTTCCTCATGTTCCCGAGGTCTTTGCGATCCTCCATACTCAATACTATCTCTGGCCGTTGTATATGCTGGATCTCAACCTCCGCGAACTGAGCCTCGACCTTCTGATCGACTGGACTGTCGCTATTTACGGTGCCGGACCTCCGCCCCAAGCTTTCCTGGACTTGGCGCTGTGTCGTCTGACGGAATTATGCTATCCCGAGACGGTCCATGACACCATGCAGATTATCCAGGCTCGGATTTTACTCAGCCGAGCCGCAACCCAAAATAGTAGCCTTCATGTAATGGAGTAGACGTAATTGCCCTTTCTAAAAACATGCGGCCGCTGCTATCTTGGTCCTCGAAAATCTTCAGTTTCCGTTCGCTGTATCACCCTCGATCACTTCCGCGAGGTCTCTATTTGCTATAAAAGACCCCCTCGAACTGACCGATTTCTCTGTCTACTTTCCCAGCGACATGCCTCGTCGCAACCTTCGCGAAGTTCAGACCATCCAAATGCTGGAGGACCTCCGGGTATGTTCCCATCTTAGCCCTGATCCCAACACTTCGTCTAAACTGCCTTTCCTTAGCCTCCCGGAGGAACCATGTGCGGTCCTTGCCAAGAGTTGTGCCTGCCTTGTATCTTCGTGTCCTGGGGGCGTGCTTGTCGTCGGTGCACCTATCGCTTCTGCCCTTGCGAGTTTACGGAGATGAACGAGTTCTTGTCGTTCCGTCGGAGTCCTATTTGCGATGAGCAGGGTGCGTCTACTTTCGCCTCCCTCAATGCTTTTACTCATTCACCACTTTCTTCAGCGGTTCCTTTTCATCGCAAGCCCGTGCCGTACTCGCAGCTCCTTCCCTTCGTGCCTCGCGCGTTCGAGATCCTCCGCGAGTCGTACCACAACCGTACTCGTCGTGAGATCAAGTCCACCTTCGAGCGCATGTCGATCTCTGCGATCCTCACTTGGCTTATGCAACACGAAACCGACCCTTACTTCCACCCGGACGTCGAGCACCTCGCCCTCAAGGTTCTTATTGAGCGCGGCCACCCTGACAGCCTCAACGCCCTCTTTGCTATTCGCCAGTCCGGTACCTTGACTTTCACCGCGACTGCGCGCCCTGTTCGTACGCCTTAGAGTACGCTTTTATAGCTTCGCCGTTCATGTCCGTAGTTTGTCTACCAATTTCGATAAACGTTTGGACTTGCGAATTCTGGCTGCTGCATCATCGTTCGAATCTTCCGCGGAGGAGTCCTCGGACTGTTCTTCGTCTTCCGTCTCTGGCTCTTCAAAGTCTTCTGCTGTTACCCGCAGGCGAACATCCTTGAATTGAATGTCCTTTCCTTGGTACACCTTAGATTTCTTTGTTTTCGGCTCCACAGATTCCTCGTCGTTTGCTAGCTTCTCCAGAGTTTCCTTCGAGATGTCGATGACCCTATGGATGTTCTCTGGTAACGGAATAGATTGTCGTGCAAAATAAGGGATAACCCTAAACGCTCCAATTTTGTCTTGGAACATTGCACCGTTCATTTCCGCGACCAAGTACGCTCCTCCTTTGGTTCGTCGAACCACTATCATAGGTCTTAGGTATCGGTTCTCCATTTTTGAATTCAAACTCTTTTCTACACTGGTATGTCTGACCAGCACCAACTCTCCTGGTTGGAAATCGTACTGTTGGATGGTGTTCTCGAAGTACCTCTCGTACTTCCGTAATGCCATCCTTTTCTCATGGGTGACGCGCGACCTCATGGCTTCTACATGCTGATGATGCTTGGCCAAGGCCTGTGCCCGGAATCCCACTAATTCTGAGTTGGTCAAAACCCTGCCAGGCAGTTCTACCAACCAGGTCGCTTCCTCCAAATCCAAAGGTAGGATCGGATGCGCTCCGGTGACTAGGAAGAAGGGAGAACACCCCTTGCCTTTCCTAATGGTAATCCTGTCTGCCCACAACACCTGATGGAAGAAGTAGAACCACTTCCCCGGGTTTCCACCCGTAGCTTTGGTTAGCGACTGTCGAAGCGGGAAGTGCCCCTGCTCGATTTTGCCGTTACCTTGCGAGTTGTAAGGCGATATATTGATCCCAATAATGCCATATTTCTTTTCCAACCACGCTAAAGCCTTTCTGAACGCGCCCGCATTATCTGTTACGATCACCCGCGGACAGCCCCATCTGCAGATAATATCCTCCAGAATGAACATCCCAAGCGTCTCAGCATTCTTGTTCTTAATTGGTCGTGCTTCCAACCAACTCGATAGTGAATCGCGGGCGTCTACAACCATTGAATATCCATTCGAAGTTGCTCCCATTTTCATCACGTCAATGTGAACTTGCTGAAACAGACTCGGCGTGTGCGTGATGACAGGCGGGATTTTCAAGAGTGTCGTTTGCCGTACTTGACAGCTATGGCACGTTTTAATATACCAACTGACATCCCTATCCAACTCCGGCCACCAGAATCGTAGGCTGATCAATTCTTTGGTTGCCCAAAATCCTCGATGTCCTAGACTATCGTGTGCTGCACGCATCATGTACATCCTGTGCTCTTTATCTACCACCAATTGGTGTGCTGTACCGATTCCTTTTCGATACATCCTCCCCTCTTTCAAAAAGAAATGTGAGGCCCACCGAACGAAGTGTCTGTAATCTTTCTTCTGAACACTCTTCGGCCTTTTCAGTGGATTCTCCAGCCAAGTCCTTAAACCGGCCAGTCTGTTATCCTGCATCTTTGCCAAGTTAGAGCGCCTACTCTCGTCATACGGCTCTCGCTTGTTCAGATCCCATTTCAACTCCAAGTCTGGAATTAATGGTTCCGCGGCCTGCACAAACTGTGGTACAGGCTCCCCTTCTTTCTCATACGCTCTCTTTACAGAAGTCCTGACTTGCTCCTCCAAAGATCTGGCCCAAGCCCAGTCAGTCTCGAAGTCCGCGGGGCTCCCCGCGCACTCAGTCGTCTGTAAATAGCCGCCCCTTGTATCTATCTTGTCTTTAAATTCCTCGAATTCCAGCGGTTGCGGCCCATTTGGATCAATCTCCTCATGGTCCTCAGGCGGATCATTGTCATCGAAACCATCCTCTGGATTCTTAAAGACTTCATCCCCGGGATGCGGATCCCTTCTTGACAGACCATCCGGCGCGAACGTCGCACCAGGTACGTGCTTCAACTTAAAATGGAACATGAGAATCTTCTCAATCCACCGGTTAATAGTCGCATTTGGTCCCATTCCAGGATTCTTCAACATTCCACGGATGTACAAGGCATCTGTCTCAACTACCAGCCGCCTACATCCCAACAACCAATACGACATTGCATCCAGGGCCCTCATGAGCCCGAACAATTCGCGCTTTGGCTGTGAGTAATTGGCTTCCCTCTCCGTTAGTGTAATTGACGCGAACCTCGCGTACCACCTCTTGGTCGGGTCCTCGGGGTCTACCTGATAGATAATCAACCCCACCGCCCTCCAAGACGTGTCCACTTGCAATACTATGTCCGAATCCAGCTCGTAATCCAGAGGCTTGAGTGCCTTACAATCTTTGAGCGCTTCTCGAACATCTGCTTGTGCCTTATCATGGGCTTCTCCCCATTCAAAGGGTATTTCTTTCTTCGTTAGGTCATTTATTGGACCTAGGATTTTCGCAAAGTCTTTTATGTAGGACCGGAGGACGCCAACTGTTCCGAGGTATGACTTGACTTGTGTAAAGTTCGCCAATTTTCCCCATTTCATGATGACATCAATCCGTTTAGGATCCGCGATCCTGCCTTCATAAGTACACATATGACCAACAACTTCAAATGTGCCTTTGCAAAGTACTGCTTTCTTTCCTGAAAACGTTCCTCCAGCATAGATCATTCTAGCAACAACCCTGTTCAAATTTTGAAAGTGTTCCCACACGAATCGTCTGATGCCTTTGTTTTCGGCTATGCGCTCATAGTCTCCGTCCTTAGTCTCGTATCGAGTCTTAGGTCCGCGGATAGGTACATCATCAATGTAGGGAATGGTGACATGGGGGACTTCATCTCTGAGAATATAGGTAACATCATCATGGAAAATGGGAACCGAATTGGTCCAACCCATGGGTAGCTTCACTAATCTCATGGCCCCAAAGGGAGTCTGAAACGTTGTATAGTCCCGCGAACCTTCTGCGAGGTCTCGATTGTCATATCCTACGAACATATCTAATGCTCCTCCACAAGCGCGTCCTGCAAATTGCTCTGCGATGGCCTCTGTACCTGGTGTGACTCCGGAATGCTGGATGGTAACTTCGTTCAACCTCTCCAAGGAGTGCACAATCCGTAGTGACTTGCCATCTTTCTTGATTACCGCAAAGATCGGAGTGCGATACGAGGAGTTCGAAGGCTCGTACACACCTGCATCAATCTTCGCCTTGATGTTCTTGCAAAATTCTTCATAATGACCAGGCGGAATCGGAATCTGCGAACACACCCACGGGGTATGTTCTGCAACCGGAATTTCCACGGGAGGAAAGAACTCGTGCTTCAATCTCCCTCTCTCATTTTCTTCCCAGGCGAAGCTCTTCTCATGTTGCATCATAAAATGGTGCATCAACTTGCGCTCCTCGGGTTCTAAGAGTCCATCATCATGTATTGCGTTAACCATATCACGGCGCTCCTCAGTATACCTTCCCACTGCCTCGAATTCAGGTGGATTCGGGTTTAGAGTTGGCATGTCCTGCAAGGGGTCACCCGTGATCTTCCTCTCGATCCGATATTTCTCGGGCAAGGTGGCCAGTATCGGCGTGACCTTGTCCGCGACTTTCTTGTACTTTTTCCCGAGGAAGTTAGCTACCTCCTCTGTACAATCCCTCAATATCTCGGGTATGGTAGGCACTTTCTTGCGAAACATCTTCCTAATTGACTTTGGCGCTGATCGCTCAGTTTCCCCGCGGAGTTGCATCAACGTCATCTTTCGGGTATTCTTCCCGCATCTGATCCGACGCTTCTCACGGTTGCGTTTCTGGGCTACGCCAGTCTCGCCTGCTTCTTTGAAGGTAAACACTTCCATCCCTTCCTCAGTCTTACTAAGACCTAGGTACTGATCCAGCAGCTCACCTGCTGCTTCGTAATCGTCCACTACCTGTCTCGAGGCACATAGATACGCTTGTGTGATATCCTCCTCAGTAGCAACTTTGTCCTTGGGTTTTGCATACCCCGTACATATCAGTTGTCCACACTCATCGTAATCCCAAGAAGTCATGAGTTCTCCCCCATCCTCGAGTTCCTCGAACAAACTTAAAAATTTCTTTTAGGCGACTCGCTGTCGGCTGATAATACCGGGTGCTCTTTCTCTGCTTTCCCAACTACGCGCTGTTTGCCACGTTCGCTGGTAGGAATGGTCATTGTACGTTGTGTCACAGGATCCGTCATGGTTATTGTCTGAGTTCCATCCGGTTTGTTTTGAATCACAGCACTGGTAACGATTTCGAAAGGTCTACCCAGGAGCGCTTTGTAGGGCGCTGTCCTGAGCACATGGATCTGTAGGAACACAGTGATACCTGGGAACGTGAAAGCTACATTTCGTGCTAGCCCCATCGTTCTCTCAACCTTGCCCGTGGATCCTTGCATCAACACGGTCGCGGAAGTATCCCACGCGAGCCCAAAATGAATGGCCTCTGCCTCGGTTATCGAACATATCTGCGAACCACCATCTAGTAGTGTTTCGACAGTCCCAATGCCATTAATCAACGGATACAGACTTCGCAATGCTGCGGCAGACGTGCCAACGTAGATATCCTTTCCTGATTTCCCTGAGCCTAAGCTATCGTGATACTGTACAAAAGCATCCTCAATTACGATGGATCCTTCTGGTACAGCCCCACTTGCTTCCGTGGTTACGAATACATACTGATCGAATGGTAAATCGTCAATGTGCACCGCCCCTTCCGGAACCTGATCTCCCTGGACCTCCGCGGATGACTCCTCGGACTGGGTCTCGGACCCTGTCTCGCTCTGAGATTCCTCGGCGTCCAGCTCGCTTTCTACCACCACCTCTCCAGTTTCCCTGTCTACCACTCTTACTACAAAGTTGGACGACTCAGAGCCTTGGAGGGCTTGGAAGATAGGTCGCCGACGTTTGGCCGTGACCTTATTCATTTCTTTCTGCAGAGGGTTGCTGGCTGCCATTAGATGCCGGATTGTCACTGGAATTTCCATATCTAAGATCCTTTTCTTCAATGCTTTGACCGCTGCTCCATCATCGACTTCCGAGGTTACCTTGTACGCCCGCTCCGTGTCATTGGAGGTCGCCTTCGGCATCTCAGCCTTCTGTGGGTTCGGTTTTCGCGGAAGGGCTGGCTCTCTCTTAGCATCCACTACCGGTGGTACATCCCGATAGGGCAACTCTTCTGCTCGAGTACTGGTGGGCGGAGGACCGTCTTCATCCTCGACCTCTTCAACCGTGGGCTTCGGATCTCTCTTCCGAGGAGGCACCACAACTGCATCCATCACTATCCTTTTAGGTTTTTCTATTTTCTCAGTCTTCTTCTTGGCCGGCGTCTTTTTCGGTTTCTGGGCGTCCTCGGGAACGTCGCGTCTACCCGGAGGGCCACGCGGCAGATCCTTCCTCGGACTTACCGAAAACCCTGACCATTAGCTTGCCCAGCTGCGGCCCTGGTTTGCAAGTTCTGCGACGCTTCTGGTACTGGCTCTTCCTCGCCAGCTCCGGTATCCTTCAACGATCCATGTCGAATCTCGTACAACTGGATCATCTGACGCAACTGCAGAGCTTCGACTTGTAAGGTAAGGATTTCATCCCCACGCGAATCATAGTCCGGCTCCTCTTCTGTCATGTATGCTTGCTTCAGAGGTTCCTGGGGCATCTTCCCCCCATTCCGACTCATGTAGAACTCCTCGACCTTCTGGGCTTTGGATTTGTTCCTTGGTTCTGACGGAATACTATGACCGTTGTACTGGAATATCTTCCTATCCTGAACTCTAATCATTCCCAATAGCAAATGCTTGCGTTTAACCTCGCAGTCTTCTTGGTAATGTGGTCCAAGACAATAGAAGCACCTATCGTCTCTGGCGGCCCCGTAAGATTGTCCACCATAATTGCCTTGTGACTGCCTCTGTTGTTGCTGAGGCGGTCCCCAGTTTGGCCTGGGTGGGGGCTGCTGCGGGGTGCTCTGCTGTAAGGCCGAGGCAATTCCCTTGAGTAGCTCCGCGGTCTCCACATGGCGCTTATGCTCTTCGACATTCTGTTTGTCGGCGGCTTCTGCCATGACTTTTTCCAACTCGTGGAATTTTTCAAACATCTCGGTGCGTAGACTTCCATCTGCGCCCTGAGTCGCTGGCCCTGCTCCTTCTTCCGCGGGGTCATAGAGTCCCCCTAGGAATTGGTTCTGGGTGCGTTTGTCCTTTTCTTTGTCCTGTCGCGACGGTCTAAAGCCACTGCTGATGCCATAGAACGTGGTCGACTCTTCCTCAGTCAAGTCCTGACCAATTTTGAGTACATCCGTCCAGAGGTATCTGTCCTCCGCGGGTCTGTCCAACTCTAGAGGCAACGGTGGCGGAGTTCCTTGCACCTTGGCTCGTTCCACCAAAATCGCATGCCCTTCCAGAGCCGCTTTGATACTGGGTAGTTGGTCCATGGGCGTGTTCCTTAGTCTGGCCTTCAGAGCTTGCTCGAAGTCTGCACTCAGACACGGTAGAATTTTGGACACCAACTCGCGATTGGATACTACATTCCCTAGTTTGGTCGCTTGCCCACGGAAACTCCTGAAGAACGACATATACTCTGTCACTTCTCCCAAGTGGAGTTTATCCGCGGCTTGCTTCCTTACTACTTTGTCTAGTAGCATGACGGATCCCTTCTCAGCCTTCTTGGCTTCGGGATAATTCATGTACAACTCCTTCACGAACTCTTCGTAGGTGCCATCCTTGTATCTTTCCAAGTTGACCCATTCTCGTTGAAGTTCTGGGGCTGCATATCGGATCGCCACCCATTTCTTTTCATCATCTGTCTTTGCATGGTACGCCGTGCAAAGCTCCTCGACATTGTCTAAATACCACCCCAACATATGGGGTTCATCTGCCTTGAAATGCAATGCTCTGCCACCAAAAGGCGACGGAAATTTTGTTTTATCCATCGACATGGTTGTTTGTCTGTTTACTGGATTAAACGGAGTTTGAGTTTGAAGCTGCGGGTTCAAATTCGCGACAAGCTCGATTGCACTGTTTGAAAGACTTCTCGTTCTTTGAGCGACTTTCTTTTGTTGGTCCGCGGCGTTGGCTGATACTCGTTCTTGGGCTCGGGTTGAAGCTGCTGCTCTTCCTCTGACCACGGGTGTAGTGTTTCGCTGCGAAGGGGTTCCTCTAGCTGAGCCTGCGGCTGCTGCTTGAGAGTTTTTGGTAGTCCTAGTGATCTTGTTCTGGGACTGGGTTGCAGATGCCTCGGGTACAAGGCTTTTCTGCGCGGCGGACTGTTTCTGAGAGGGTACTCCGAAAGACAGTTTGCCTAAGGTATGCTCGAAATGATTTGCTTTGTTAAACCGGCTTCGGTTTTCTTCTCGGATCTAAACAAGTAGACTTGTTGGAATCTCAAGATTCGACTTTGTTAAGCTTCGTTGATGCGAAATATCAAAATTGACCCCTCGCGGTGGGCTCCAGATGAAACGTCTGTAACTGCGCACCAGTGAAGTGTGAATGTGGAGCAGCAATGGCTGAGTCTGCGGAGTGCTACCCAAAAGGCAACAAACCCACAAAACCCCAACACCATAACAACCAACAACCAAACATCCGACACCCCAGCCAGGGCCAGTCAACTTCGACTACGGTTGAGTTCGGGGTCACCCTAAAGTATATAGGTAAGATTGAACGTCCCGCTCGACTTGAAGCAGCTCCGCGGAGCATACAGCTCACTTGATATCAACGGTTTTGGTCTTTGTTCAGCTTCTCGAACAAGTCCTCGGACCGACTATGTCTCTTTCAAGAGGCCTACTGCAAGGCTTTATACTCGAATACGACACAAGGGTTTGCAATGCAGCAATAAGTCTTTTTATATTGTAGATTGAAAACCAAACACAAGCCTCAAACCAGTTCGAGGAGTCGATGACCCGAACCACCAAGTCCCAATTGACTCTGTTCCTGTTTATCATCGACCAAATCAAAATCAATACAACCCCAATACAACATGGAGAGGAACTACAGAGCAGAGGGCAACCCACTACCCCTTAAGTATGCTTCTGCAGCTGACCCAGGTTGAACCAGAGCCCGGGTACCTTTAATGCAAGTGTAGGAAGAGTAGTGTCCTTAGGAGACACACTCAATACAACTCAAGAAGTCTATAGCTGACTTAGATCCCTCAGTTATACCCAAACAAGTGCTTTTTCTATTGCTACTACCAAGAAGAATGTGATCAACAAATCTCCGAGGAAGACACAAGACCACACCAATGCCCATGAGTCCCTAGAAGGGGGGCATGATGTGATCCTGTACCCTCAGGTTCCGTGGGGTTTATATACTTTTCTACATATTGGCGTGTCTAAACTACTATGACTAAAGATTGTCCCTTCCCTCGGGTGTGCATCATCCTGATTATGTCCTCGAGGCTATTTCTGGCTCCCAACGTGTGTGTCACTCCTTGACAGCTCTTCTGATTGGTCCAACTCCGCCTTGGCGCAGATCCTGACATGCTAGCCATGACTGCGGTGAAACCCTGGGCCAACCCTGTGCCCTGGTCCAGACCGTGATGTCCGATCATCGCTTTGATCGTCTGCCGCAGCTCCGCTCCGTTCCGTGATCACATGATCAAACACTAGTACCAGTGCACGAGTTCGACTCGCCCACTTGTCATTTCCTTTCTGGATGTTCAGTCCGCGAAGTACCCCTCGGGGTCATTCTCCTCTTGGATCCTAAACTGCAAAGGCAACACCACTCTGTGGCTCGAGTCCACATTGCTCAACAACCGCTTGACACACCATCCCGCTGCAACAGCAACTGTATACATCATCTCGGACACTTCCGCGGAGGCTATCTCTTCGAGGAAAGCACTCCCGCTCAATTAATATACATCAATCTTGGTGCAACTGCACGCCAACTATGAATATCCTGTGGTACTCTCGACCAATGCTTGACATATTGTCTGGGCTTGTTATATCTCCTTGATATCTGTATCTCCGCATATCTGAGTCCCCGCGGGAAGCCTATTCGAGTCACTACAACCGACTCCTGATCGAACAGCCAAGCGTAGTGTACTGGCAACTCTCTCAATGCATCGTGAACACATTTGAATAGCAGCTCGGAGCTCAGCTCTATTCCTATCATTCTACCACCGGATCGAGGGGTGCTGGTATGCGTACCAAATCTCGATTTTGCGCTGTTTACACGCCTGCGCGGATACCAGTCGTATCATCTCCCCTTCACTAAATCTCGACCGTCCCCGGTCGTGGTTGTGCGCTATCACAGACCAGCGAATAGTGGCTCTTGGAATGGCATCTCCCAAAGAACATCCAATTTTTGTTTGGGCAGCCTCTTACGACTCATCAACAGTCAATCGAGATTCCAACTTGAATCTCCCATTCAGCACTTTATCAGCCATCCACTGATGCAGCTCTACTTTGCACAATCAAGACCTCTGCTTGGTTGTTTTATTCTCTGTGTCCAGACTCAATATATCTGCCATTTGTTTTCCTTTGCACAAGTTCAACCTGACTCAGTACTTTGAAGTCAACTGAATTCCTTGTATTTCTGTAGGAGCTCCTGGCAGCACACTGGCTCCATTTCTCAACTTGCTTCCATTCAATCCCGGAAGTCAAGTCTTTCAGTGTCTACTTCCGAGGAGTATTCTTCCAGGGTGCTCTCAATACCAGCACCCGTTCAACTCGAGAACTGTACATTCTTGCGGGAGTTGCTGGCAGGACACTGATTCACTTTTCAGCTTGCTTCCCTCCAACCAGAAAGTCAAGTCTTTCAGTGTGGAATTCCGAGGAGTATCTTTCCAAGGACCCTGAATCCAAAACCAGTACCAGCTCAACTCGAGAACTGTATATTCTTGTAATTCACTCTGGAATGCTCCATCCAAGCAACCTCCCTGTCAACTTGGTGGGTGTCTCCCCTTCACTAAAGCAGCTTGCTCTGCCCGAGGAGCACCATTCAATAATCCTGACTTCAACACACATCTGCTATCTTTCCCAAGGAACTTCATTCCTCACTGCTCAGTCTCTGAACTTGGAGTCTCTTTATAATAGTCAGGACCTATCCCAAATTCCAAACTATGCAGCAGTAATCTCAGCCGCAAGTTCGAGAACCTGTCTCTGCATTCCCATTACTCTCCCCCTCACTAAAAAAATACAACCGTCCTCGGTTGTGTCCCCTTAGTGTCTCTTATCAAGGGTGAAGAATAAATAATATTCACAACCATGCCCGTTACAAGGCACACAATCACTTTCGACACTTCTGCTAGTCCGCGAGAACCGACTTCCAAATCGGAATAAGGCACCGAAGTTCAGAGGTCCGCCGTTCAATTCTCTCGGAGTGCATTCATTTTCAAATTCACCCCTTTCTGTTTTGATTCTAGGAAAAATCGAAGACTACAGAAAGTCTTGAAATTTGACCAAGATTCAATATCTAATTTCTCTACAAGCCCACTTGCAATGGTTGCTTCCATAAAACAACTTTACAAAGACTGCTGATCGTAAAGTAGCTTGACGCCATTTTAAACCGGCTGCGACTTGTTTCATTTCCAGAGGGATTCCAACCCTTTCTAGTTTCAAAATACATTCCACTACAATCAAATTCATGATTCTCTGGGGTTTTAACTTTACTGGTCATGTCCGACGCTTGGATGTTCTAGTTCCGAGACATCCACAATTTTTGCTTCTCTAGTTGAGCTCCTGACTTGCTCAACTGCTATTCTTTTCGCCTTTTGAAGTCAAGAGCTGGCTTTTCATGCAGAGAAGTCAGATCAGGCTTTCTCCTCATAACAAATTGACATTCTTTTTTGAACTCCAAACAGTCCTCGGGCTAGATTCTTATACTTAGAATACCATAGCCTGGTTTTCTACTTCTCCCTGAGATCCCATGTTGAATGGTTTCTACTTCAACTTGATTTCAATCCAAGCCCAAGACAACCGTCTGCTATGTACTTTTGCATGGCACATCTGCCAATGGAAGCTGAAAGCCAAGTTCGGGAGTACAAGTTGCTTGTTACCCCAAGAACCAATGGTCAAGTCAGAAGAGCTTATCACTAGCTGGTTGGCTGGCTACCACCGAGTCCATCCATAGAATCACACCCAACCAAACTTGACTTATGGAAGGGTGAAACCCGCGGAAGCACCTGGCCCGCCATTTCAACATGCCGCCTCTGATTTATCTATCTGACTGGTATTCCGACCAGTAGTGTCCTCTTTGAGTCCCTGAGCTTATGCCAACGATCCTAGCATTTCAGGTGATGTCTCCGAGAACTTCTCTCTCAACCCCGGGAGATTCCAGCATTTCAAGATGCATAATCTCCCCTCGACAGGCTTCTGTAATTTCCATCTTCAGACATCCAACCTCAAGCCTGTCCAACACACTTGGGTATTTCTACTTCGCAAAATTGAACACCTTTCCTCCTGCGGACGGAATCCAAATTTGCCGGGTTTCTCAGTGAACCTTCCGTGCCTCTGTAATGAACTTTAAACAGTAGCGCACTTGGCATTGAGTCGAGCTGGATTTTGAACACTTCTTCAAAGCCATTCAAACAATCCAACCACCATCTCACAAATCAACCAATTTCCAGTCATTCAGGGCAGTCCGCGGACCGAACGAGTCAAGAGCTAGAACTTGCTCTGAACTTCAATCCCACTTTGTCCGGACTTCTTTTCATAACCACTACAGCCAGGAAGCGAATCGAGCTGCCTCAGCTTCACAAGTGCACACAGGACTCAAGCCACCTGTGCAGAACACGAATTCTCTCTATTATCTTGACAGCGCTGAGAGATTCAAACACAGGGCTATGAATTCTGCTTCATGTGTAGCTTTACAAGTCTCGATCAACCTCTGAGACGAAATCCCAGTGTGCTGGATTCCATCTGAGCAACATTCATGTATGCAGGCGTATCTCTGTCATACTAGAACATAACATTCTCCCGGCGGGAGAACAAGGGCGATTTTCCCATTGGCAAAGGCACAATTGGGACAATCTTGATTTTGGGTTGAAGTTGCGAGTTCGAGCAACAAGAACCTGACTCCGCAGGGTTCCTCATGAACCGAAGGACACCTCCGAGGAACTCTAACACTTTTTCGATTTAGCATACCCTGCTAGATCCAGCTATGAACCACTTGTTCTATTCGGCATTGCTTGTCAAAAGCTGAGCCACATTTTTCCAACTGCACAATGCGCTGCAAGTTGAGGGTTATTCCACAGAGTCTTGAACCGAGGAATTTCCCTGACAGTGGGTTTCACATTCAAACTCCCACTGGGTTTGTATCTATTCAAAGTAGTTGCATTACAGCAGCTCTTTTTGAAACAAGTCAGTCTCGACTTGAGTCTGAATTCAACCGCCATTGATTGAACTTCGAGAAATGCTTTAATCGAACAGAACTTTCAAAATGGACCCCTCGCGGTGGGCTCCAGATGATACGCAGCGTCACGCGCACTAGTGTATAGTAGATAGCTCGAGTAGGTAATGTCCTAGAAGTAGACCGCGAAGCGATACAACTCCACAACACACTAACCACAAAACACACACAACACACACACAATTCCTTGACTAGCACGCTGACACCTAACGGTTGAGTTCGGGGTCGTCTGAAGTATACAGATAAGACTGATACTCCGCGGTTTGGTTCTCGGAAGCTTGTAGGTTGACTCTCGAGGTTTCACACCAAGTTCAATGTCTTTTGAACTAAGAGGAATCTCTTGACTGGTTTGTAGACTGCTCACAACGAACACGAGGTTACGATGTTAAAAGGTTTTATATTTTATTGACCGAAACACACAATATCCAAACACCAATACAACTTCGATACAACACGAAGAGGAACTATAGCACAGAGGGCAACCCACTACCCCTTAAGTATGTTACTATAGCTGACCCAAGTTGAACCAGAGCTCGGGTGCCTTTGATATTGCGTCTAAGCTAAGAGAAATGATAGAACAAATCTCCGCGGAAGTCACAAGACTGCACTATAACCACAGATCAAGCTTCGACCCAATGTCTAGGCAAGAAGGCGTACAATGCAATGCTGCAAGGGCGGGATCTACAGGCCTTATATACTACTCCCTACTGGTCTGATGATATAACTACTATTACGCGCCTGCCATCCCTATTTCCGTACTTTCCCTATAACCCTAGGTGCCCTGTCACCTATATTACATCCCCTCGAACCGCTTCGCGTGGTCCTGTTGCTTATGTTGCTGCTTGGCCCGTCTGATCGGTGGTCATGCCGCCTTGGCATTCGAGCCGATTGGCCTGGTAATTTGATTCCGTCGTTTCATTACACTCTCTTGCTGAGCCAGCTCCCATTATGACTACAGCCCTCGACCCAGGTCCATAAATAACCTCGGTCCGCCATCTTCGTCATCCAGAGCTTACTCCTGGCATATTCTGTCAGACGCGATCATCGCTCTGATCGTCTGCCGCGACTCCGCCGCTTTTCATGATCATGATCATACTCGGATCAGTTCTCGATCATACTAGTGTGCCTGCGCGAGTTCGACTCGCCCACTTGTCATCTCTTTTCTGGGTGTCTCTGCAATACCGGAACGAATGGTAGTATTTCCTCCAACTCGCCTACGCGAGCCACTCTGTTTGTATACATATATATAGACTTATACCGGTCCGCGAGGTACTCCGCGAACCTTGTCATGATAGTACTGCGCGTCCGCGCAACCTTCGTCTTTGCTCTATAGCTAGTCTAGCTCATTTCTGAATACACCTGGGCTTGGTATATCTCCTTGGGTATGGTATCTCCACAAGTAGTAGTCCCCGCGAACCGCCTGACGACTTGTACTTGTCTCATTAATACACGAATAGCGACACGGAGCTCGGTCCTATCCCTTATTGTATATCACCTGACAGAGGCATTGGTGTGCGCACCAAAACAGCTAATTAGCCAGATTTCACGCGTGCGAAATACGCAGTCGTATCATCGCATACTTTGCGGCAGTTCCCAAGACTGAGATGCTCCAAGCATCAACAACTGTCGCAGCAGTGTTCTTCAGAAATGTATTTGGTGTCCAGGGAGAAAAGGCCTT
Source organism: Roridomyces roridus (assembly GCA_029378245.1). Classification (NCBI taxonomy): domain Eukaryota; kingdom Fungi; phylum Basidiomycota; class Agaricomycetes; order Agaricales; family Mycenaceae; genus Roridomyces; species Roridomyces roridus. The sequence goes on along the minus strand of JARKIF010000022.1, from coordinate 643,528 downwards.
GGCTGTTTTCATTGCACTAAGGTTCATCTTGTCCTTTCTTGTGAAATTGTTTCTCATGCTTCCCCGGACCTAGTGCACTGGGGTAATTATTGAACGAAATTCACATGCTGAGAACCCCAATATTGATTCACCCATATTGTAGGGGCATGATTGCATCGGTATGTGTCTAAGGCTGGTACATGCGACAATTCATGAGTTGTACAGAGCTATAGCACTGCCAGAATAAACCAAGGTTGAACCAAGGTCTGTTGTTATTGCCACTACCTTCCTGGGTACTGAGGTTCCTACGGAGCTGGCAAAGCAGGGTATACCACTCCCTTTTGGCAACCTATTCTGGGCATCAAATTGGCCCACGAACAAGTCCCCACTACCCGGGTTCATCATCCCTCTGATTATGACCGTGAGAAAACAATACAGGGTATTTCCCTCGGTTCTGAGTTCCATCACAACTAGGTCATTGTTATAGTTGCTCCGCCACCTGGGGTTGCAACCCATTTATCATAGACCTCACAGGCTATCCTCAACAGATTATCCGCTTATTTGTGGTGATTGTGAGTATAATCTTCATATTCAAACACCCTCTGACAACTGTTTGCAAAAGGGGCTTTTCATCCTCAGATACAGAGAGCCCCATGTAGAACGCCCTTTCCAGGGCACGTGAGATAAAGGAATACTTGTGACTTTTACTGAATGATTTCTTTTTGCAGTTTGGCTTCCATTGGCCGTATTCTTCCTAGTTGCTTCAATTCAACATTCTGTTGGTCATTTTTCTTACATTTCCGTGAGACTAACTCCTTTGGCTCAGTGGTGGTTGCACCATTCCTGCCCCCTGCAAACAAGCTTGGAGATACTCCTCCCTTGCCCTACTACCTGTAAGCTCTAGCTCGTCAAAGGCAAACAACTTGAAGAATGCTGGAACTATTCTTCATCTAGGTACTGCTTAGTTGGCATCAGTGTCCTGGCAGCTGGTGTTATCTACTGGGCCACATGGCGTATAATCCTCCCTCGCTGGCTCGGGTATGTCCTGGAGCCCAGGAAGGTGCAGCTTCAGGATGGGACATATGTTATCCAGGTATGTGTCAACACTTCTCTATCAAATCACCATCGGATAAACAACACATTACTCCCAGTTTTTAGGGCTGGACGCCGTGCCCGTCGCGCCGGTTGTACGGCTCCCGTCGACGGGTAAGCCGACCCGTTCCGTGGGCATCTCACTGGTGATTTCGACGGCCGTTTCCGTCAACAACGGCCGGCGACGGGTCAACGGACGACTAAAACGAGGCATAACTACCTCAGCTTTAGGCGGACACTCTGATGCAGGTACGTACCTTACTTATGGTCCACTTGGGCACATTTTGACATAAGGTATGCGTCAAGCAAACGCGGCCAACCCTTGTCACATCAAGTCACGGCGTCCCAAACGGGAGAAATGGGTGTTTTTAATCGAAGAAGAAAGTGTATAGTGTCTTTAGCTTAATATTTTGCCAATCTGCGACCAACATTTTTGAGATCTACTTCATATGTGGTCGGAAAAAAATCAGCACCATGATCGGACTGGAAATGTGCGAGTTTATAGCTAATTGGAAGATGCCGCACAAATCCCGTATAAACTCAGTCAATACTTGATGTTTTCTGGATCTGAGTGGACAGAAGGCTTCGCAGTGACTGCCCCCACAACTTGTTCGAGACCGATAGTGCACAGACATCCCGGTAATTATCCTACACATTTCTCTTTGAATTTTATCTACTTTTGGACGTGTCACGGGCTTACATAAAGGTTCGCCGTGTTTGCTTGGCGCATACCTTACAAGCTTGGACACTGCCGAGTGCTTTTTGGTCACGCAACGACGGCCGTCGAGCGACGGACCGGTGTCCTGATTCAGGCCAGGCCAGAACCCAACAATGGAACAGATTTGATCATTGAACTATCACATATTGAACTCTTAGTTACTCCCTTTCCAGGGACTTCCCTGTTCATATTCCGTTCCCATACTCCTGGTACTCCATTGACCATAGTACTGTTACATACCATTCATTCAGTTGATGGGTGACCGCAGCCCGCGAAATGAGAGAATTTCAACCAGTAGTGACAACCGGCAACTTGGAAAATGATTCCAGATTATACGTGATCCGCGTCATGTCATCAGGCCGTGTGTGGCAATTTGATTTGATCGCCGTTTATCCGCTGCATAATCATACATTCCTCCCATTGGACCCTGCCATCCATCAATCCCAAACCCACGGGGGTTTTAACTGAACACGCTCCAGGTCAGGCTGGATCTATTTGGAACTCCAATGCCACACCTGTCCCCTTCCAATAACACTCATTCTTGCCTGCTGTCAAGAACTGGACTGAGTGGATCTTGAACTCCACCCGCACGACCAAGGGCCCAGGCCCTCCAAGATGACAGAAGTAATGGAATTACGTTGCACCAGTAGTTTGGCCGCGGGGATGTTGTTTAGGGTCAGCCGAACGCCAGAGGTCCGTTTAAGCGCGACGGAACCTCGGTTACTTACGTGTCTGACAGAATTGAAATGACCAACTGTCCAGGCCGCAGGCGTACAGTCCGGGATGTGGTGGTTGCGCTGGGCATCTATAAAACCTTCGCCGCGAGGCCACTGCCTTCTATAGTTTAATTAATCGGTGCTCCTAATTTTGTAGACCTGAATCCTCGCATATCCGATTCCGTTTCTGAACGCAGCCGCTCTAACACCACTCAATTGCGATTTCCCGGCGCCGAACGGAACATCTTGCTATGCCATTTGGAAGTTCTCCGAATATGTAGCTCACTCCAGGTTGAATCCGGGCCCTTGCTTTTGTCATGGCAATCCGAGTATACCTATTACGTACCTTGAGGAACTACCGCTGTCCGTTCCCTTGGAATTGCGAGGCAGTATAAGTAGTGCAGTCGAAAATCCTTGCCTATCCCGATCGACGACAGCCCTGAGCCAAGGGACCACCCCTCGTTTAGTGACCTTGGCGATAGATCTCATCACCTAGTGATGCCTAGCCGAAATATTCTGCTTCCGCGTTCTCGCAACGTGGTCGTGGCGGATCCCAGAAATTCAAACAAGAGCTCGAGTGCGGTGCAATCGCGGAGATGACATAACTCTATCCTACAGCAAGGAGTCATTGAACCAACTCCACAGCACGGCGTCATCCCTTTTGTGTTGCGTTCCATCAACCTCATGCTGATGCCGGGCAAGGAAGCCCCGTCAATCAAAACAAATGTAAGGCGAACCCTGTAAGTATTTAAAGCGACCGAGACGGCGAGGCAATGAAGCGCCCGACGAAACTATCCTCTCATGCCGCCCCGCGATTTCGCTTTCAATGACATTCCCCCGCGCGATGAACGAGGAGAGGAGAATCAATACTGGAGACCAGGAACAGGTGCGTCTGGGCTTGTTCCTCCGCGCGGACCTTGCTGAGAGGCCCCACAGCTTACGGACCTGCTTTGGATCATCCTGGCCATCTGTACCCCCAATTTAATTTGGGTGCTCCGACCCCATATCCCTCAGGGTCGAGCGAGCATTATGGGTTTCCCTCCCATCCGTCGACCCCGAGTATCAACTTTGCTGGGCTCATCCCGATGTACGGAGAGGCCGATTCTGCTCAGGATGGACACTCACGCGGTCGATCTATGGATCTTTCGTACGGCCCTGAGTGGCCCACGAATATGGCGTCCTACGCGAGCCCGCAACAGAAAGGATCTTCCACGTGGTACCCCTCGCCAGTGAGTGCGAGTGCCGGCTTTGGTCCTCCGCGTTGGGGAATTGGAGGCAGTGGAGGGCAGTACTACACCAACGGCTACGCCCCGAGTCCATACCGCCCATCCTCCCCTTCGTGCATCAAGCATACATCATTCCCCGCATCGTCCTCCACTAGCTCCACTCTTCTCCCACCCCCTACCCGTCGCCGCGGCGGCCCATCCCCAGGCAGCAAAAGCGGCCCAGATGGCGAGCAGAAATCCTGCTCCCACTGCAAAGTAACTTCGACACCTCTCTGGCGACGCGATCCGACGACCCATCGCACGCTTTGCAACGCCTGTGGATTGTACCTCCAACAGCGAAACGCCATGCGCCCGCAAGCGCTCATCGAAGCTGACATCGACGACGAAGAACCGCCCGAGATAAACGACGAGGATTACACGGGACCAAAGTGCAGCCACTGCAACACCCGCAAGACGTCCGTGTGGCGACGCAGCAAGACGGGTGCGCAAGTTTGCAATGCATGCGGCGTTTACGCCCGTCTCCGTGGACAGGAACGCCCGTTGTCGTTGCGCCGAAACAAGATCAAGCCGAGGAGCAAGCACCCCCCTCCCACGACTCGCGAGACGGTAATACCCAAAGTGGAGCCCAGTTAGCTATATCCAATGTACATTGTAGAGAACCCGAAACACGCATTGTAACCGTAGATCCAGCATGCACTACATTCACGCCTCTTGCAGCAGGTCAGCGATACTGAAGGGCTTGGCATCCGTGAAAAGTAAATGCGGCTTGTTGGCGGCGAGCTGGAGGATGGCTTCCCCAAAGTACGACTGAGGACGGAATCAGTTATTATCCAGGGAACGAGTCGGAAAAAAAGATTACATTTGCCCACGCGCTGGACAGGAAGCGAGTCAGCAGACTGGTTCGCCAATTTATTTGTTTTGATCACTCACAACCAGGGGCGCGTGTAGTCGCTGCCATCGTGGGTGTTCACACCTGTGTCAAGTCAGCCACTGCGGAGCCGGCCGTTCAAAATGAGCGCTGGGTGACTCACTCTCATGCATTAAACCTAGCCCAGTCGTCGTGTTCTTGAGATACTCGAGCTTGACAAGAATATCCTGAAACAGTGGCTTGATGAACTGAATCTGCACGAAGCTCAAGCAACTAGACAACGCACCGAATCCTCGGTGCTAGTCACCACCTCGGTGATCAAACCCATAGGCCTGTATTGTATAAAAAATACGCTGGAAAATAAGGTTTCAAGATGTTGCGCACCAGACGTGCTTCTCATCAATGTGTGGGCTCGACACGCCTCTGATCATAGGCCCGAAGCCTACGCCACATTAAACTACAGCCAAGAGATTGAACGAATAACTTGCCGTAGTAAGGATTCCCCTGCGTAGAAAGCACCATCTTGCGCGTATTGGCGTAGACGTTGTTCGTCGCGTTCACGAAGCCGAGGTACGGAATCGACACAAGGGACGGGACATTGGGATCTTTGATAAATCAGCTCCACTCCGACGAACAGGGAACAACTCAAGTGAATACCCACCGTCTTGCATGGCAGTGCCTCCATATCCTGCGCCACAGAGGAAAAGAAACGGAATGAGCCGCTGACTTGGGAACATAAATGTTGACGTACCGTCGACTTCATACGCAAATACCTCGCCCCAGTCCTTGGTCAGCACCGTTCCCCACTTCCATAGCGCCGCCTCGACGGTACTCGCGCGCGTAGTCGCCTCGGACTGGATGTCCGGCCTCAGCCCGACTTCTTTGAGGAGCGCCGCAAGCGCACGCAGCTCGACAACCGCCATGGCCTGGTGCGGAATATTGTACGGGAATGCGACGACATCGTCTGATGCAGCGTTTCATTGGAATCGGAAATTAATCGAGGCGTGGAAGCGGGGTTACCTGAGGGGCGATACGTCGTACCAATATACACGATCGGAAGTTGAGCGGGAATGAATCATCCAGGGCTGGAGGAAGAAAAATGGAAGCAATACATACAAGTCCTGTATTAGCCTTCGGCGGGCCCCTGCCATCGTTTTTCATATACTGCTGATTCGGGCCGCTCTATCGTATTGTAAATTGCCAACGGGAACGGAAATAACAAGGGACTCACGATGTTGTAGAACGAAATGACGTTTCCCGCAGCGTCATAGGTTGGGATGGCTTGGTCGTGTATGAGCTGCATAATATTCTCCACGGCGGAGAACCCTGCGGGGTTTAGTAATCGCAGGGAGATAAAGAAGCTTTACTTACATGCGCCATTGTTGAAGGTAAAGATAGACTTGTCCTGCGAGTATTGATAGTACAGTCTACTCAGCTGCAGGAAACTGAGCACCGAGTCGAGCTCGTACTGATTGTCATTAGAATGACAGAGGAGCAACGTGGCGAGGGTATACGTACTCCGCACGTCCACACGATGGTCAAATTGTCCGGGGGAGAAACTGCGGCGCCAGTATCGCCGCTGCAGCATTCAGCTGGCAGCCCCTGCGATGACGGGCGGTTAGGGACTGCAACATGGCAATGAGAATGTAATACCGATTCAGGTGGCGGCTGGAATGCGTTGCAGTAAGGGTATTCTCCTATGTATTGAGCTGCACCAAGCCCTGTGAGTGAGATACGAAATTGCGATGAGGTCAACACGAACCCTGCAGATTGATAACCCCGCGACTCAGATCCTGTAGCGCCTGGTCTTGTTTCACCAACGGAAGATACACCTTGAATTGGTTGCTCGAGTCGCGGAGCCATTCAGCCGGTATGTCGCCGGTGACGACGAAGGTGAGGTTTTCGTTAAACCACTTGACCGTCGTGTCCAGCGTGTTTGTATACGTATTCTCGAACAATCTGAGTGAATGAATCAAAAGCGAGACAGCGAATATGTATGAGGAAGCACCGCACCTAGCGAGATCGGGATCCTTCATCCTGCTCGTCAGGTTCGCGACGACCTTTTCAACGGCGGAGCTATTGAATGTGCGACACGCGGGATCAGGACGCATGTACGGGAGCCCCAGCGGTCCTGTCGTCGCGTTTAATGTCTGGTGTCACATCGACAATCAGCGCTCAGTTCGCACCTTTGGACGGGGTTCCCTGCGGCTGAGTCGAGTAGGTGGCAAAGTCTTCACAGCGCTGGAGAGCATTGACGGTTGTATGGACTCCTACAAAGAGGAGGGACAGTACCGCGAGCACAACGCGCATCGTGGATCGGTGCAAGAGTGTGCCTCGTCAGCAACGGGGACGGATAGCCGAGCGGAGGTCACGATGGCAAGAAGACCACATGCCGACGCCAGACCCGTCCTTCGCGTCTTCGGAATCGAAGGGGGACGTAAGTACACAGAACACGAGGCCCGAACCCGAGGGCGACAGCCTCCTACGCCTTCAGAACGGCGCCGCATTGAAGGCTCTCAGAGCAGGGACTGGGGTCATGAACACTGGGGAGAGCTGGCTTGCCGGGAGATCCAAAGAGTCCGGGAAGGAGAAAAATACTCGGATGGGTCCTGGATAGGAGACTGGCAGCGACTCAGTCGAGCTTCGCCGCTGGACCGTCACGGTGGTGGCGGACATCAAGCGGAGATAGTGATGTAATCAGATCACGTGTGCTTACTGCTGCTTGCTGTTGACCACCATCTCTCCTTGCTCGGATCGCTGGCTGCGCGTAACTCTGGGGCTTTCCTGTCCAAAATTCACTACATCCACCTGGATTCACCCAAGATTCCGTGACATCGTGTCTCCACTGGTAGTATCGGAGCACTCCCCACCGTCCACGTTGTCAATTTGAGCATATACACCTCGTGTAGCCTCGAATAAACCCCGCCTCCCGTTGCAAGTGCACGCCCCTCTTTAAATTTTGTTCCACTTGATTGCTTTCCAGGTCGCGACGTTTATCATCACATGTCCGTGGCTCTATTTGACAGCATAAACGCATTTCTCGCCACATGCCACTGGTCATGAGTCCTTTCTCGGAACCTAATTAAACCCGGCAATATTTAGCTGGCTCCAGCTCCGAGCGACGCTTCTTGAGGACAGTTATGCTTCCCCCCACCTCCTCCGTGCTCTGCGCTCTCAGCGCGTTGTTCTTGTTCTCTGCTTCCGCGGCTGCGCAGGCCACGACGCTCCCGCAGTGCGCGCTTGGTTGTGCTCAGAAAGAATCCACCGCACTTCACTGCGATATGTGCGTTCCCATGAATTCATTTCCAGAATCTCTTGCTCACTCGCACGCGCGAAAACTTTAGCTCGGACTCTGTCTGTCTCTGCAAATCTCCGTCTTTTGCAGCGGATGTCTTGTCGTGCAGCGGGACGGCCTCTTGTTCCCCAGCTCAGCTCAAACAAGTGAATACGATCCTGATGGCCATATGCTCTGCAGGTCCGTGGAGCGCCTTCTAGACCCTACTCCGCGCCTTACTGCTACCAACAGCTTCCTCTTCGTCGTCCGGCTCAAGTTCCGGCTCAACTTCATCATCCATCTCGGTATCCGGTTCTCGCTCCACATCTTCTCTTTCCGGTGCGTACATACCAACATCATTGTCCTTCTAGGTGCTCATAAAAGTAGGATCCTCGTCGAGAAGTACATCGTCATCTCAGACATTGTCAACAAGCGTCACGACAGTCACCTCCGTTATCACCTCCGTTGCCCCGCCTGTCACGACGATCTTCACCACCGCGCTTTCGAGCACCAGCACCAGTATCAGCGTCACTACCCCTCCATCATCTCTCAGTACCTCAACCTCGCCACCTCTTCCTCAGACGAGTTCTACATCGACTGTACAGGTGACCGGGCCCCAGCTCCCAACGAGTTCGTCATCCTCCGCGGCGGCGCCGACGGGTGGCGTTAGGGTGCGGGCTGTAGGCTTGGCAGGCGCCGCTGTTGGCGTCGGTATGCTACTTTTGTGAGATCGCTGAATCGATGGTGCGTTTTTTTTGGGACGCTTGGGTATTGACATTGGCCGTACATATGTTTTCTTGTTGGATGGACTTTTGTGTAGTTGCATAATCACTTTTCGGTTGGCGTGTTTGGTCGAGTTTCTCCCTTCTTGTTTCATACAGCCACTACTTAACGGCCAAACATCCTCAGCCAGCGTCTTGCTCCCTCCTTGGTTCTCGAATGTTCTGTCTTGCTTCTGTCTCAGAATTGCTTCTTCCTGGGCGGCAAAACGAAGTCTCTCAACAAAATGACCTCGGCGATCTAGATCTGTGCGATGTTCCTCGGGCACGGCCGGCCGGTGTAGCCGTGCGTTACATGCTGCACTGCACACCGCCTGATTGTTCGCAGGCTTATCTCACAAGGTCAAGAACCATTGTCTGGCGCGGAGCCAGGCTTTCGCGCTCTGGTGGCCCAAGTCTGGGTCCTCGTCGCTCGACCGGATATCTGGGGCCCCGGTATGCGGGCCCTGACATTTGAGGCCATCCTGTATCTCGTTCTACACGCCATGAACATCGACAAGCGGGAGCATCACGATGATCTGGTCGAAGGCTGTGGTGGCACCCTCGGGGATCTCGCTACCCTCTTGATCAACTTTGTCACTCACCTCGCCAGCGACGACATCCCGAAATCACTCTTCTTTATGAACATGGCCATGACGATCATGGATCGCACGGAGCGCCTTCGCAAACGATTTTCTCAGCTGCTGCTCAAACATGGAATCATACGTGCGTTGGCAACGATGCTATGCCGGCTTTCCTCCCGGCCGCTCCCCGCCGACTGCACATTGGATCTTGGAATTGGATTTTATATCCTAACATGCAAGTTGACGAACTCAGGCAAGACTCGAGGGTGGATCGTCCAAGCACTTGACGCGGGGCTACTCCAATTCATCGGTGTGGCAGGGCCGAGAGCCCGGATCACGTGGCGGTGCTCGGCGTCTGTAGTCGGATCATTTGTTTGTAGTCGGTCAGCTGCTTTTGCTCCCATCCACGGAGGTTCTCCTTTGCTGTGCTCCTCGATCCCTGCCGATCGGCCCGCCCCCGCCTGCTCCATCGGCGCTGCCCTTCAAAATCCTCGACTGATTCCGTCCGACCCGATCGAAGATTTTCTCAATCACATTCTAGGCTCCGCGCTGCCCTACCCTTTGGTCCTCCGGGCACTTCAACCAGCGCTCCTCGACGTCACGACCACACTGGATCAGCACCTGGCGTCTCGTTCACCAGTTTGGAACCACTGGTCCAGGTTTATCGCCGAATCGAAACAGTTCTTCGAGGTGGTGAAACTGCATGGCCTCAAGGAGAGAGTGTCCATGCGTGCGTGTGACAATGTTGAGGTATGCACATGATTTCTCCTGCGCACATCAATGTTTGGTTCGTTGTATCTCTTCTAGTGCGAGGAGATTTCCAGCAAGAAAGATTTCAAAACGTGCTCGCGCTGCGAGAGCGTGTATTACTGTGGCGCGTATTGTCAGCGGATGGATTGGAAACGAGGTCATCGCCAAACGTGTGCGTCTATCCGGTCCTACTCACTTCGTACGTTTTCTTCTGTGAAGCATCGCAGTCGTACCGATACCCCGCAGATCATCCCGATACCCTCACTCTGCGAGACGAGTCCTTCCTGCGCTCCCTCCTCCACGATCTCTACAGAAATCTCACGAAGGAAATAGTCCGCTCTGACCTCTCCGTCATTCACCGCGATCCCGACATCCCAGTTGTCACGATAATCAAGCACCAAAGCCCCGACATCACCGTCCACAGCACGACTCCCAAAGACGCAGCCTTTGACCGTGAATTTTTCGGTCCGATATGGGATGATCAGCTTTCGCGAGTGGAAGCCAGTGGGGGCCGCATGCGTATGCATGTTTTGGTTGTGGGTGGCGATTCGGAGGAGCGGGAGTACATCGGTCGGATCATTCCGTTGCGGATCCCGGCGAGCCAGGTTGGGATTTTGACACTCAGCGACGGATTGAGGGTGCTTGCGAGGGAGGTTCCTCCGTGGGTGCGCAATCCGGAGGAGTTGAAAAATTTGCCTGGGTTCGTACAGAAGGTTGACGCGTTGATTGCGCTCGTGCCAACCGGTGGAATCCATTGAGTATTGGGAAGTGTTGTCTGAGTTTCATGCGATATTGACGGTGAGTCTACCCGGACTTTCGCACAGCTCAATCAATTGATTCCTGCATCTAGTATGTGAATACATAACTACACGATGATCCAAAGCGAGGCAGGTCTATAACATAGCAAATAAGAATACAGGTACAGGGGGTCAATAGCGTCCAAATGGCGAACAAAACAGCAAATCGAAAACAGATAGAGAGAGATACTCATGAAGGCATCTGCGAAGGCGGCATCAGCCCTTGACTGGCATGCCAGAACCAGCCCGTCTCGGGATTCCTCCACCACCCGGGCGCGTTCGGGTTCGTCTCCGTAAAGCCCGGGGGAACGACGACCGGGTGCGGTGCGAGAGTCGAGTATGTCATGGGACTCGGAGGTATACCGTGGCCGGGATGATGGTGACGGCTTGGTCGAGACGATCCTCTGTGGCTTGGCGTGTTGTGCATATGCATGTGCGGATTCGGAGGAGGGCTACCTTGCCCTGATCCTACAATCAAGTGAGTTTGAGATCTATTCCGTGCGGATGTGTGCTTACCTCTGTGCAGGCAATAATTCTTCCTGTGGACCCAGTAATTCTTCAGGTTTGCTTTCGCCACGGCTGGGGTTGCGAAGAACTCGTCTCTGTGTGCTGTACGAGACTCCAATCAACACGGTGGAATTGTGCATGAGGATCAACATACGATGCTGGAGCCTCGAATTGCGGAGGATCATATGAACGGCAGCGGGGGTGCCGACCCATATCCACGCATCGGTCAACTTCCACGTAATGGGCGGTGGACTGTCGACACGGACCCATTTTGTTGGATCGCTCGGCTGTGCGGAGACCGTCAGTATTCACTCTTTCATTCAATCATAGCACCCAGATACTGACCAAGGTGTCGCAGATCCTCGCCACCTGCATCGTGAAAGACTCGGGGTCGACTGCGACGACGAGGCATGGGAGGAGGTCCTGAGCTCTCCTTGGGACGTAGGGTGTGTTGGGGGGCAGCGTCGAGAGCTCCATCTCCGGGGAGTTGGGGTCGCACCAGATGACGATACCTGGTCTGTATTGTGAAACGTTCTCGAATGGGGGGAACATGGTGGAATGAAATGCACTGCGTCGTCCAGAATCCAGATGGATGTTTTATAGTTTCATGGGAAGGACGGCCATCGGTATCAACAGTTGAATCACGGCGTCGTCGAGTCACCCCGAAAATGTATTCTTCCCAAGTAACGAGCAGCCGGAGTCAGGACGCGGTACTCCCAAGCCGGAAATATATCGCCGGTATCTGTACGTAGAACCCACAAAAGCTGTAGCGGCGAACGATAGGTACGAACGTGACTCACAGCCGGCTGCGGGAAGTGACGGCGGCATGATGGCCCGCAGGCGGTGAGTCACGCGCACCGAGTGGTTGGGTCGACTTTGCTTATTTGGTGTGCCTTGAAAACAGTACTCTGTGAATCGAGTCATACATAAATTCCAGTCAGGAACCCCACCAAGTTGCCGCAGGACTCTGTTATAGGTATCACGGTAATACGGTCCGCGTGTGTTGGAAAGGCAGGGTGAGATGTCCGCTGGAATCGCGAGTCAAAAATGTAGGTAAAGCGGGGCACTGCATGGAAGTACGGGCCTGTACGGCTTCTGGAGACAGTCGTGGCACTATGTTGACGATTTTGACAAGAACGAGAATGCATCACAAGAAAGCTGTAAAAGTTCATCATGTTCAGGATGATTTTTGGCTGTGCAACCAAACCCGTGTCGATAGGCCTGCATGCTCCCGCGCCTTCCATTCTTCAGGGCCTAGATATTTGATCGTAAATATGTGGATTTTTGTCATCGTCAAGGGACTTAGCTGTGATAATAATTCGCCCGACGGGTCATTAGGTTTTGAACTCTCCCAGCTGCCGTTCCCTGTCGGTCAAGTTCGAGCCGGTTCGAATTATTCTTGTGCACTTGGTCTTCATACCCTCAACCCTCGACACGTACAGCCTCTCAGACAGACGTCGCGGGATCCCTGCACCCTGCGTATTTCGGAGCCGATAGATACAGAGATACGCCCGCTGCGCGTCGGGGCTATTAGTCGGAGTAAGCCGCGATCTCGATCAACTTGGTCCAAAACGCGTAGCTTCCTTTCCAGTTCGTGCCGATGTCGGGAAGGGCGTGATGAGGTTGAAGCAAGTAGAGCAAGCAACGGCGGAGGAAAATTGGGAGACCTCGGCGGAGATCAACTCGGCTGTCCTCACAACGGACGCAAGAAGTGCGAGGACTTTTGTGACACCAACGCCGCCGACACGACGAGATACCTTTGTGAGGCTATCAGCGGGAGAGAGCCGCAATCACGATTAACTTCATCCAAAAGTCCCAAAGTGGAGAACTTTGTTCTAGCTTCCTTTCAAGTTCGTGCCGGTATCGAACAGCACGCGGCGAGGTTGAAGCAACGGCGGAGATCGACTCGGGTGTCCTCACAACGGACGCAAGAGATGCTTTGTACTGCTAAACCGCCGACACGATGAGATACGATGCGTCGATTGCAAGTACCTCGACTGAGCGAGCGGAGAATGCATGGAGGAAAAGACACAATGTGGATGAAGGAGGGCTAGAGGTGCTGGACCGAGCCATTCGCTGCCGCATAAAAATCTTCTGTAGAGCATGAGACGGGCAGGAAAGACGTGCTGTAACCCGCCGATAGAGCATATGGCGCCCGGCCTGAGACAGTTCACGATAGGTCCAGTATATCCACGAGCAATCTCGATACGATGGGGCATTATGCCATAAAAGTACACGCCAGTGACCGATTGATAACAAATGAAACGATGCACGCACCCTCTTGGCCTTCTAAGGCTCCAGCACCTGCGCTTCCGCCTTCAACTTCTCCAACACATCCCACCCCGGCAGCCCATACACCGCAGGCAACTCGTCCCAAAGCTTCGCCCTCGCTGTCTTGTGATACTCCTCGCTCTTCTTCAAACAATAATCGCATATCTTGCTCTCGAATGGACTCCAATCGCGATAGCTCCCAAGAGGATCGCTCATGTTCCACGCTCCGACGTCGGCGAGGTAGGCCTCCTTGTAGGCACTGCACCGATCGAGGGAGGTACACCCCTCGGTGAATGGAATGCGGAGGAAAGGAAGGACGGGCGGGCAGGCAGTGCGCTGCTTCGTGTAGCTCACGATCGTCGTTTCCTGGTCCAGGGGTGCGAGGAGGGGCCAGAACGGTGAGCGCAGGATGTCACGCATGTCGGAGTAACAGAGGAAGTAGAAGGCGGTCGGGAGGAGCCAGGTGGCACCCACTTCGGATGAGACGGAGATGGCACGCAGGGCGTCGTCGAGCCCGTCGGAGGCGAAGGTTTCGGAGCCCGAGACTTCGTAGATAGCGAGGGACGTGGGAAACCCTGTGTCAAGGTGCAGGAGGGCGCGTCGACGGAGGAAGTGGACGTCGTATTTGTGAGAGAGCCGCACAATGCCAAGGATGACCGCTAGTTCGGTCTTGGCGGGTGGGGGCTCGAAGAAGCTGACCAGATTGTGTATCAGTGCATGAAAGGGAGACAGGAGCGTGCCACGCACGCAGAGTCAAAGATTGCCCGGAGAAAGTAGGTCACATCCATCGGAGAGTCGTGTAGCCTGACGACGGGGCATCCGTCGATCTGCTCATCCCCGTCGGTGGCAGAGAAGGAGAGCATGTCCCGGAAGACGGATGAACGGGCGGCGAGCACGCCCTTGGAAACACGGAAGATGTGATTCTCGGCACGTAGGATGAGATTGTCGTCCTCAAACCACAGTTCGGGCACGCGAATCAGCTCGGATTCCTCGGATGCGAGCTGCTGCATGGTGGTGTGGGTAAGGGAGTGTGTGTGTCATTGTTTGTGTGCTGTCATCCCAAAAGGGGAATCACGCACTGCCACACGGTAGTCGAACCCAGTTGAACCGAGTCGACGCATAAGTACATCGATTTCTCTGAGTATGTACGACTCCGATTGTGCACCCCGGAGTATTTACTGCCGTCTGCTCGGCAGCTGCAAGCTTGTAATATCTCAGGCTCCTGTCATGCAATTCGGCCGCAACCAGATGCGAGATTCGTCGAGTGCCGACGCAAATTTATCCGCCGGACGACAGACATGCGGTAGATCTAGACCCTCTCAGTTCCCGACGATGTCACGAGAAGAACTGATCATGATGCCGCACAAGATCATATGTCCCAAGGTATTCGATATTGTACACCAGACATTCAAACATTATAGATCAGATCTGCAGCACATACGGCCGACTCTGCCCAAGCATGCGATTGCACTCGCGGATCGTATCCAACGCATGTCGAGACGGACCATACTGCTCGCTCTGATCTAACATCGAGTCAGCAGCGAAGGTCTGCCTTGACGCAATAGTCCAGCAGGTCTGTGCAAGCGACTCCTCAGTCACACGCATCAAAGAAAAGCTCGGGGGAATTAAGCTTACCCCCACCCACGCATCCAAATACTGATAGTCCCTCTCCCCAAACATCTTCGACACACGTGCCATCTCCTCCACCGCCCCCGCATGACTCCGCCGTGCAGCAAGGTGTGACGGTGCGAAGATGGAGTACAAGTCAACGAGCGCGGCGAGTGAAAGGAGGATACAACCGCGCAGCGTGAGGACCTGCGCCTCGTGTGTGAAAGACATCTCCATGAACGGTGTGTTGACGACTTTGAGATGCGCGTCGATAGAGGTGAGGAGGCTCCAGTAGCGCTTGGACCATGCGGTTTCTGCAGTGGGGCCTGGACGGGATCAGCGGAAGAATGCAACATTGGATTGAAGAACACGTACTCAGATTGGGAGCCCACTCCGTACTCAGCTGCTCAGCATCGACGAGGAACAGCGCGCTCTTGGCAACGATGAAGTTGATCTCATTGTCTGTCCAATTAGCTGCCTGTTCAAATATCAGCGGGGCTGGACTGGTAGATCAGCTGCTCACTCACCGCCAACCTTCTAAAGGTATCCATGATCCCCTCATCCAGCAACATAGGCAACTTCAAAACCAAACTCCGCCCAAGATCGATGAAAACCACGGCCGAAAACGCTGACCTCGCCTCCTGCGCAATCGTCTCTGGACAACACGAAGAGCTCGGCATCATCGTCGCCGGCGGAAACGCCCCACACGCCACACCCATCTCATCCAAACACTCCCGACCCGACTTGCCCAAAATAATGCCCTGCATCGTATCCATCAACCTCACCGCCATGTCGATATCGCCCTTCATGGCGTGATAGAGCAAGAAAGCTGTATGGGCTTGAAGCAGCGTTATTGCGTCCATTTCCGGCATGCGCGCTAGAGATTCCGAAGAGCCGTAGAGTATGGCTGTGACGGCACGTAACTGCTCGGCTTCGCCTTCCGTCTGGCCTTGGAAGTACACCCAAGTATCAGACTGTTGTTGGTTGGCAATGACGTAGCCGATGAGCTGTGCGAGGTGGACGAGGACGGGGTGGATGAGACCGGAGGAGATGTCCCCGCGGGAGAGTGCGTCGGCTTTCGAGGGAGTGAGGTTCATGTGGTATTGCCAGCGGTGGTCGAGGAATAGGTTGCGCCTGAGTGGAATGAAGGTGAGCAAGATCGGTGAGGAAGGGAGAGACGACTTACACGAAGTAAAGCTCCGTCTCCTTGTCGAGCACCGTCCTTGCCAGAGACGGCGGGACGCTGGCGTCGAGCAGAGCAAGAGGGTACTCGGGGAGATCGTTGGCGGGCAGGAAGATCGACGGCTCGGCGTAGCCATGGTCGTCCTTCGACAGAGGGAAGGGGGCGTCTGGCGGGGACCCAGTAACCAAGTCGAGGTTGGTCGAATTTTCGGACGTCTCCGTAGACTGAGTAGAATCTGTCTTGGACGGCGAAGGAGGTCGATCTGAATCAGCCATGGGTTTGTTTCTCTTCCGGGTAATCCTTGCAGCCGATCTGACACATTCGAGCCCACGGGTTTCGCACATCTTGCAGGGCAACTCGCCATCACATTTCTTGGATGAAACTTGGAGTCAGTGACAGTGTATAGAAAAACGTTCGGCGGAGCTTACCCTTTTGCTGGCTCTGGGCGTCTATTAAGGCTGATTCATCCAATATGTGAACACGAGATGCTCACCGACATGATAAACACGCCGATCCCTTCGGCAATTCCGTGCGTACGGTGGGGTTGTGGATGTACGTGCAGACTACCAGAGTCCTACTGTGGGTACAATGGGCACAAGGGATCTCCCCGTCGCATTTCTATTCACAGATCACAATCTGAATGATGCCAGCTGGAATAATGCACGCACCAGCTTCCTCTTCCGACAAAGGACACATGTTCGCGATTTGACTTTCTGGCGAGACGTGGACGACATAGTGGGGCCAGGGAAGAATTAGGTATACGCCCAACCACTGGCACTTCCATCCGTTTATATCTAGTCGTCGGCGCAAACGATATTACCGGGGGTAACAGTATGTACGAAAATCGGTGAATTGCTGTTCGGGGTTAGATATCATGGCCGAGGCTTGCTTCGTAAGCCTCGTGACGACAAACGTGAGGAGCGTCAGCGTCGCGCACGGAAATTGACGAATGTAGGATGCCGGACACCGGTGCGCGCGGAGGAAAAATCTATTCTTATCGGGCGTCGGGAAGAGTTACGTAGACGGACCCCCGCCGGAGGGTAAACCTCCGTGGATCGAGCGCGCAACTGAATTGTTCCCTGGGTGTTTTCCGAGGCTATCAGCGTGAAGATCCCCCAATGTCTCGGAGCAGATGGCCGATCTGGGAAACTTGCAAAGAGGTATAACAGTTTCATCCTTGAAATACGTCAGTTATAAAAGAACGGTGGTCAAGTGAGTAAGGGACACTCAGCAGGAACGACAGATGAGGGAGACGACGAGTCGCGGCCATCAATAAAAGCTCCACGCTGACTTGACTGACTCACCGAAGTCTCGGCCGAGCCATGCCAATTGCGAACTCAGCGGAGCCGAAAAGAGGGGTCGAAGGTCGTGACTCGGAAGGCCAATAGATTGTGGGAATCCGACACCTTGAACGCATCCAAGAAAACATATTGTCCATTTCAAAACCGACATGCGCAATTTGATTGGAGCAGAATCAAAGCGTGTACAATCTGCGAAGACCTTTCCTTCGTGCTTCTCCCGCACAGATCTGGAAGCAGGCAAGCGAGAAGTCAGTCTCCTCGTCTACAACACGAATCTTCAAACACAGTCACCTCCATTCAATAAAAATTGTTCTGGCCGCGGGTCCCAACATGCACACGCAACGCCCGGTCCACGAGATCACATAAAGCGGGCGTTAATATGCTTCGAACTCGTCTGCGTCCCATGCCATACACAGTGCATTGTCTTCTATTCACATATCGAGCATGACTGCAGAGGAAAAAGGAGATCAGATGTCACATGGAATGAGAAGGCGGCGGGATGGGGAAACGTACGGTCGATGTGCGCTCCGCGATCACAGCTTCCGCTGTTTCCCAATAGTCCGGTCCTCCCAACGCGCCCGACTTCCAGTCCCGGTCATACTCAATCCAGGGTAATTAGACAAAGCGAGTGTCCTGTCTCAGGAGCTCCACCTCGTATTCGTCTTCCAGAAAGTCGGGAAGGAGAACCAGAACACACAGAGTTTTCGACGTGTCCAACACCGTTACCGCAGGCAGGAGAGGTATGAAGGTCTCTCCGCGTAAGGCCAGGTGCGTGAGGTGAGGAATCCTGGCGATGCCGGCCCACTCTGGCAGGCGACCGTCCCCAAGGAAGAGCTCGAGATGCGTGAGTTGAGAGAATATGGGGAGTGAAAAATCATCGATGGGGTTTCCCATCCCGAACAACTCTGTCACGGAACAATGGAGGCGGCGCAAGGGTAGGTGGCCTGCGAGTTCGACGATAGGACTCGGAGGGTCCTCCCCCAGACACATCCAGAGATCATGCACAGCGTCGCAAGTGGAAAGAAGATTCGCGGCGAGATCACCGGGGATGTGTTCGAGATAGAGATGACGAACGGAATTTCTCAAAATCGGGGGCGGGATGGCCTTGATTCGCGAAAAGTGATCGTTCTGCGGGTACGGATAGCTGCGTTTGGATGCGGCCGAGCCTATCCCTGGGCTATGGATGTAGACTCCATCGTACACCATGGTAACGCGATAGAGGAGATTTTGGACCCTGGGGCTTAGAGTGAGACATGAGGTGCTTTCAATGAGAATATAGTACCATTGCTTAACACGCCATGCGACGAGCATCAACGTTGGGACCGAGAGCGGGTCGCAATAAGCCGCAAGCAGAAATATCTCTTGTTCGAATTCTCGGGGTAGGAGTGGAGCAAGAGACATTCGATGATGGTGGTCAGGAGCAAAGGAGCGACAAACAGACCCAATCAATCACGCAGCCATTTGATCCGCTGACTCTGGATTGGATCGGCGGGGCGACACCGGGATTGACCGGCCATCGTAACGGCGAGGACTATCGTCTGATAGCCTGGCTTGAGCCGGGCGCTCAAACTGACCCAAGATCTTTATACGCTGGCCAGTTTGAGGTCAACCAAATAAGTATGTGAGTACTGTTCGATTTCGAAAGGGATTCACAGAGAGGGGCCGAGGCCGATAGAGCTCTTCTAAGTTTTTGAAGCCCTGGATATTGCTCTGGTGGTTGTCTGGTGGAGCATGTTGCATATATGTGAGGGCATAGCCCTGTAACCGCCTATCTGCGCGCTCTAGATCTGATGTGTGTGTTGAAGCGGTTAATAGTAGCTTTGATTGTCTCCAGCGCAGGGTATCTTGGGAACGGGAGGGGAGGGTTTTATCTTTTTAGCTTTCGAGTTTTTCGCGTCGAGGAACTGAGGTTAGACTCGAACCAATCCCTCGTTGGTACTTTTGCGGGGAAGGTATTAGTACCAAGAGGGACTGGTGGAACTTAGGCGAGGCGTCGCAGGATGCGGGTGCAATGGCCCGTTATACCTTTTTGGGATGGGTTTTCAAACGCCTGCCTAATGAGGTATAACTGGCCATTGCACCCGCACCCCGCAAGACCTCGCCTAAGTTCTACCAGCCCTTATTGAAGGTATTCCTTCGATAAGGTGCTGGTCCGAGCCTAAACTGAGGTATAGTAACACGCTGCCGGACAGTCCTTACATATCCCTGTCGAACAGCGGCACCTCAACCCAATCGTCCTCACTCTGCATCACGATTGAATGCCTGAAAAGCGCTCAACTTCCCAGCGATTCCAAAGACACGATCCAACTCACCTATTTGCGACATGCTCCCAGATGGCACACTCCGCAAATAGCTCGACGGTATCACGATCTTCATCCGCACAGCGCCTGCAACGATATATCGCACGATGTTCTCCTACCTCGCTTACGACGATATATCCCAGTCGACGACGTTCGATATTGAAGGTGTGGAGGACCAATTCGCGTCTGTCATCCAAATGAGTTGAATATATTGGGAGTGCAAGCAAGGAAAGACTCAACGGCTCGCCCGCGCTCCTCATGGCACAAGACCAGTTGGGGAGTACTGTAGACTCGTGGGGCTCGCGTCGCACGACGTCTAGCGAGGCAAGCGGCGAAAGGAGGATCCACGAGGGAGTACCGTGCGAGGTCGGGTCTTGTTGGTTATCCTCGACATCATGCGTAATCTGCACTCTCCCAGTAAGCCACATACTCCCCCAAGCCAAGGAAAGAGAGAGAGAGACGTACACACTCGCGCCACGCCATAGCAAGTCGCCCGCCCCCGAGGAGAGGACACTGTCCGCAAACAAACCGCGCTGGCAACGCGTCCATCTGGGCATCCGTTACGTGCTCAGACAAACCCATCAGTCGAGCGAGCATCAATGCCGTAGCAGCTCCGCGCTCACAGTACTCCACCCCCTGCGGCTCTTCGGCCGAACGGAACAGGGTACTCCCAAAGTAGTGCAAGAACCCACGTGCGCCGGACCATCCTGCTGCGATGCTATACGGCGCCGGCCAGTCCCAAGACGGTATCCAAAAGACGGACGTCACGCGGTCGACGTCATCCGTGTTCCCCGTGTTCACAGGGAGGAGAGACGCGAGGAAAGTCCGTTGCTCGATGCACCAATTTTCCACCTCCCCTCGTGCGTCCTCCAGTGCCCAGACGAGCCGCGGGTCATCTATTGCCAACGGCGCGTCAGCGAGCTCTTCAGCAAGTGCGGTGAGTTTTGGAAGAGAGCAGACGGTGCGCGGCGGTGGGTAGAAGAGATACTCCGACCCCGGGACAGGCTCGCTGAGGACGTTGAGGGCGGCGGCCTTGATAATATTGCGACGTTCGAAGATGCGCGGTTTTCGTTCATCTTTGAGGCGCCTGGCTCTGGCCTTCACGAGGTTGGGTATAATGAATGGACGTAGGCGTCGCCAGACTGGTCTACGTTAGCGCGGGTGACAATTCGATGGAAGGCGACGCACAGGCGCGGCTGAGCTGGGGTATTATGCGGAGGTGGTCAATACGTGTGATATGCCACTCCACTTCTCTGATGTCGACTGCAGCCCAACCCTCTTTTGAGAAGTAGCCTCTTCACCCTTGAGGCTGAATCAATTGCAGCTCATGTCGAGGTTTCCAATGTACCTACCTTTTCAAAACCCGCTCACTGGGGCGCCCATGGTCGAATTCGTCAAGGAGATTTGAGGACCACCGAACACACTTTTTCGCAGCCTGGGCGGTTCATCAGCGTGAAGAAGAAACGGCTTCGGAAGACGTACGGCCTTGATCTCCCCGACGACAGCTTTGCGTGATTTGATGAATTCCTTGAACGCCTTTGGGTCGTCCGCAGCCTTCAGTTGCTCATACTGCTCCAAGATGACTTGCCCTTCAGCAGTGAGGTCTGGCTTGTCGTATAAGAATCATAATGAAACAGTAGCACGGGCAATAATCAGAGACATACGGGAGATTCCGGTCTGTGCAATGAGCCCGTAAATTTCATGGCCCCGAGCATACCACGGCAAATCTCTGGGAGATATCAGCGCGGCAAGAGAAGTAAAATCCCGGACATACAGATCATGCCGACAATTAGTGCAAACCCTCCTCCAGAGGTAGTAATTCGGCGGCGTGCCCGACGCGCCGCACTCCTATACGTGCCGTTAAATGGCAGCATAGTCGGACAAAAATAATACGCACATCGCAGATGTTGTGTCCGTAGATCAGAGCCGCCCAGCGTCCTGGAGACATCGACTTTGGGGGAGGAGGAGGTACGAGACGATCGGTCCCATCGTCGCTGAAGGAATTCCTCCAGATTGTATCGCCGGTGGGTGAAAGAAGTAGGTCTCGGAAGGTACGAGAAGTACTGGATACGCTGAGGAGATCCAACGGGTGCAGGTGGCTGAGGACCTGCGATCGTAGGTAATCAGCCAGGGAGTCCCGAGGCGAGGAAGGTGATGACGGACTTCGAGGATGATGTCCAGATGCATGGCAGAGAAGAGGCTGAGATCTTTGGTGTGACGAGATTTTGGAACGCGGAGAGATTTCCAGGTTCCGAAGGTGAGGCAGTTGACTGCGGCAGTTTTCATTCCAAGGCTCGGAATCATCCTGGGACTCACGAATGTCCAAGTCCCATGGTGGGAATAATCGGCAGGTGCTGGTGGGTTCGGGGATGTATTCCTCGGCTTGGAAGGGAAGGACAGCAGGGGAGTCCATGGATGAGAAGAGTCGGAGGAACTGAAAGTCGCCGTCTCGCCGCAGAGTATTGAGCTGTGAGCTTCGGTCAATAAGGACAGCTCGATATGCAGAGAACCGAGGTACTGAACCTAGCCAAGGGTGAGCGGTTGATTGCAGAGTCGAGAAGAATCGTGGCAGAGAGATGATTGATGGTCAGGAGAAACCCGGAACGAGTCACGGGATCATCGATCGAGTCCCGCATCACCAAGCAGGAACAAATCGGCCGGCACCGGAGTTGCATTGCGAAAAAGATGGTGTGGGATGAATACGAGTCTATACAACTTTAGTAGCGGCTAGGCGCCATCAGACGCCTAGTGATCTGGCTGACGCCTAACATCAGCAACCGGCTTACGCTTGGCATGCGCTCGGCTCTGTGCTTACCTCACCGTATATCTCCCCCTCATGAGCCCTTCCATTCACAGACGAAAAAGGGGGGAGAAGACTGATTTGGGGCCACTCAAGCATCTTGCCCAACCCAACCTAACAGAGTCTAACCGCCACTCACAGTGGATTCCGAGTTCTTCATTCACAGACGAAAAAGGGAGGGAGATGACTGATTTGGGGCCACTCAAGTGTCTTGCCCAACCTAACCTAACAGAGTCTAACCGCCACTCACAGTGGATTCTGAGTCTTGAAAAAACTCTTGGCAGTTGATGGACAGGCTGCATATCACATGGCAACCGGAAAATGTTAGGCATCACAAAGTGATCGCTAGTCGTGATGACGCCTAGCCGCTACTAAAGTTGTCGTGCCTCGATGAATACTGCGTCAAGAGGGGAGAATTCGAGTCTCGGCGATGGTATTGGAACGGCAAGACAAAATTCTCGTTCCTGGGACTCGGTCCTCAGCCTGGACACACCCCAAACACACCCAGTACTTCAGAATTGCTTCAGAGAGGGCTAGGAAAACTAGCATTTGTCGACAGACTACTTGGGCACGATTTTCCCGGGAAGGAATGCCGTGTCCTTATTATCCTCAGCCCACTTCCAATCATGCGCAAGCACACACTCGACGCGCGGCATCTTCACCAGCGCCTTCACCCTCCCGATATCAATCCTCGCCTGCACCGGGTCGCGATGCATGCAAAATGGCTTCCCATTCTCCGCCGTGGTAGCGATAGCGACATTCGGGTCAGTGATGAGCCGTGTGTCGTGAGCGAGGTCGCCGCCAAGGTAGATCCACGACCCGTCTGCCGAAGTACGTGCCAGGACGTTGACGTGCCCTTCGCAGTGCCCGGGCGTGTGGATGATGTAAACGCTCCCGTCGCCGTAAAAGTCGTGTGCGTATGGGAACGGGCCAATGGAGGTGGCGAAGTCGGACATGGAGAGGAAGGTCGTTCGCTCCCGGGGAGTCGAGTCGGCGAGGTAGAGTGAGTCGGGGTTGCCTGGGTACCCGTCTGTCAGGTGGGATTTTCCCTCACCGCCGATGGTGAAGGTCGCGTTCTTGAAAGGGGTGTGGTCGCCGATACTGGGGGCATGGTGAGTAATTCGCAACCGATTTAATGGCTAGAACGCACTGGTCAAAGTGCAGGTGGCTGATAACGATGTTCTTGATGGATGCGGGGTCCAATCCGCCCTTTATACACGACTCTTCCACGCTCTGCGGCACCTCACACGGCATCAACTGGCCAAGATGCTTCTGTATCATAGGAGGGTAGGAGCCCCAGTCTCGTCGCAACCCCAGATCGAAGATGAAGTGCTTATCGGAAGCGGAGTGCTTGACGTAGAACGCCAGCGAGGGACACTTGCGGTGGGTACGTGCCTCGCCTTGGACAGCCAGATCCAGCGGAATGTCGATGAATCCAGCTTGCAGGGCTGAGACGACCATGTAGGGCTGATCGGCGGCTGGGGCGGGCAGTGAGGGCGCAGATTCGGTAGACTTGAGATATTCAGTCATCGTGAGGGATGGGAGCAAGGCCTGAGACGAGTGTGGACTTTTAATATGCCAAGTGCCGCCCGGGCGGAGTCCCGAGTATAATTGAATTAGCGCCGAACGAAGACATGAGAAATTCACATACCTCTTACTGAGTTGTTCGGCGATTTCGGAAACTCGAGGAAACATTCTTCCGACACGATAGCTGGGTGATCGAACGTCGCGAGCCCTGGCTCGCAGTAATCCACAACTCGAAACAGAAGTCCAACGGCGAGCAGGATTGGATCTGGAAGAGCGAGATCTAGACCACGGTTAACCAGCGACGAGGTTCGATTCGCACTGTGGGCATTCTTGCGACCAGGCTTGCTTTTTTTTTTGGCCTGCAGAGAGATGGGCGTCAAATTCCGTGGAGTGAGTGTCCGGTCGCGGTTATCGATTGGACAGAACACTTACGAGAGTCGAGACGTTCGCTTCCACTGTGCCGTAGTCGACGACTGAATGAGAAGAAGGCGATAGAGCGTAACAACATAGCTGGATTTAGCCTAAAGCATGCCTGACCCCTCGTAGTAGCTGTTTACCAGCTGAGCTGCCCGAGCTCATCATCATCCACGCGGATAAGTACTTAGAAGGTCGCCTCCTCACGACCACCCAGCATCAACCTAGCATGGCAGCCAACCAGCGTCCGAGTACTTGTGTCGAGTCATTAGAAGCGGCGAGGATGCCAGGTGATAGCGAGTCGCGACGTACATCAGCTCAATGTGGCAGGATCCGGAACGCATTCGTTCTCCGATGAACAACGAACGAGGGGAGGAAAAGTGCCATTGGAGTGTCAATACACGTGATCACGGAAAGTAACCGGAAATTCAGCCCATTTGTTGGCATCGGTGATTGCCTTCGGCCGAGACGTGATGGGTAGCTTCTCTGAGATATATAGAGGCCCCTCAAGGCAAAGAAACCACACTTCTTGACTGATGCTGCAGAGAAAATATGTATTTGTTTTTGTTGTGAAAATTTGGAGAAAGGCCGATGTGCTGCACTCTCTGCGCCAATGCACATGGATCAAAACTACTGAGGGGCACCTAGGAAGTGTATCTGTTTGTAGAAGTCTCCAGAAGCCATGTGCAATAGTATTTAGTCCAAACCAAGGCCTCGAAGCAATGTTGATCTTGTGTTCAAGCAGCGATGATTCTTGGGTGTGGTATTGAGCCCTTGGAACAATTCCAAATGCCTTTCCACCCTACCAAGACATGCAAGGGGACTTGATGAAGCATCCCTACCACATTTGGGATCCACGAAAATGTTGGAGGTTCGAGATCCATGTCGCGCATTGCTCCCGCTCTCCGTCGTATTTACGAGTCCGATGTTCCTGTCGTGCCTTGTCCTGAATTAGTTGCTATTTGTAGATAGAATACTTACCGTATATAAGCCGTAGACACATTTTGTATTCGGTGCGCGTTTGCAACGGGTTCACTGCTTATCTGGAAGCCTCTGAAGTTCCAACAGAAAATTGATGACCTTCCGGTTAAATCCACCAGGTTTGAAAAATTGCCTTGAAAATGTTTGCTGCCTTGTGCCATGAATCGTGGACCGAATTGTATGAAGTGAATGCTTGGATCTGGACATAAGATAGTGAAATTGAACATGAAAGTAATGCCCAAGATAGATTCACTGTTCTTTGAAAGCTAGAGACCACTTTGTCCAGCTTTTGAATATTTTGGGTGATTAAAACTGATACAAGGCCTTTTATCAGGGCTCTCCTCAGCACCACTGGGTCATTTTATGCCAAATAAATTTTGGAATGGACTTGCAGTAACCTAGACTGTTCCCCCATATCGGCCCAACCTCCGATGTCAAACGGATCAAATGGTACAGATCGATTTCTATGGAAGGCCGGACAGTCAAGCTTGTCAATCAGACGTCGGCTCACGTTTTTGGTATTTGGACCCCGGGAACTCCCTTTGCTCTCACCTCAGACTCATGCGGTTGCCTTCTCGCAATCACACCATTTACACCTCTTGCCTTCGGTGTAAGCGTTGCACGACTCGGCAATCACTCCGCGATCAGACCAATTCGGCAGACCAACGGCGCAGCCGCCGGCTTGCGGCTCAGTCAACTTGAGTCAAGAGCGCAGTTGAACAACGATCGCATCGCGTCCCGGAAAAGTGCCGCTGTGATCTGGATCCGCACAGCCATCACGGCCTGATGTGGCTATCTCTTCTTGACCAGAACTCCCATCATCGTTCTCCTCGGCTTCCCAATCTGACATTTCCTTGGCTCTGGACACTCGGCAGCGCCTCCCCATCCACATTGGCGACAAATACAAGGCCTCTGGGCCGGATGGGCTACTGTACTCATACCTGGCGGCACCTTGGCACTATTCTCGGGATTCTTTCCAGCGGCTGGCTTAAACTCATTGCTGCTGGGGGTGTAAGGTCTCAATGTGAACGAGCTTTCACTGCTGCTTGTCTGACTCGCGAGACGATCAATTATGCCTTGTGACCGTTCGAATCACAGTGCCGGCTGATTTGACGAGCCGCTTGAGCTTCGTATCCACCGGATTGAGGCCTTTCTTGAGCCATTTGACCCGGATGTAGTAAATGCTGTGCGACACCATTCTAGAAGATCCGCGCCAGATATCTTTCAGTGCTACTGATAGTCTTTTGACCATTGTCTGCAACTTCTGGTAGAAGTGTTGGACTGTCCGGCTTCCTTGTTAAGGTCTGCCAGTAAGGATGCTATTCCTTTGAATGCTTGCCTAGCCTTGCTTCTACTTCGACATTGATCATTTTCCAGATTCATCGTCCCTGTGGAACACAGTTGCAAATCTCCACCCGAAACGCAAGCCTGATCATGAGCCAAGGACAGCTGACGGAACGTGCATGTGTGTAATTCGTCTTTTCGCATCATTTCCCCGCTGACTGGTCTGCGAGGTACTTTTCTTCGTTCTGTGGCGGGCCATGCCACCTGTAGGTTCACAGACCCCAGGTTCTCTCTCTTTGTTCTTGCATCCATGTCTCATTCAACAAGCAGATAATCTCGTGTTCGGCATACACAAGAGCCGATGCCGGCGGGTTTTGCCTTCCCCATTCTTCCACGGCTCTAGCGCGCTCACATTCCAGGTTTGTGAATTACTGACTTGATACGCATGCTTAATAGTGTTTGGTATTCTAACCTCTTTCTCGAGATCCTCGATGCTCGCTAGCTTACCGCGGTAGAGCTCTGGAGTCCGCTGGGTCCAGCGTGACGGCTTCAATGTGTTGAAGACACCTTGAATGAATTATTTCTTTGTATTTCTTCACAAAGCTTGATCCGAACGTAACTGTAAGCGAGAGGTTCCCAGGTCCCATTACCGAAAAGCTGAGCCGACGTCTGATTGACAAGCTTGACTGTCCGGCCTTCCATAGATGCAGGTAAGTGATCTTTGTGTCTATGTCTCACGCTAACTCGCACTAGTCTCTGAAAGACGCAACACTGTTCTTCTCTCGAGACCGTCCGAGTCTCGCCGACGTCATTCCCGTCATGGACGACATCGACAGTTTGTTCACCGGGTATGAGCGGAACAAGAAATTCCACCGAACTGTCCGCGCCAGCGTCACCGTCGCCAAGCGCACCCTCAACCGCTACTACTCACTCACTGATGGTGCAGAGGTGTACCGTATTGCTATGAGTGCGTCATTGTCTCAATACCTTTTGTTTTGTTCATTTAGACCTCCCAGTGCTACATCCGCGACACCGCCTAGCGTACTTCAAATCAGCTGGATGGACTGACGAGTGGATTAAAGATGCCAAGCAAATTCTTCAGCGTAGATTCGACGAGCACTATCGACGGGACCTGGATTCCGATGATGGGTCGGCGTCGGCTCCGGAGTTGGATGACGCCGACGAGTTCGCGAGTCCTCGCAAGGTGCGTGCTTACCTTTTCATCCCTTTCTTTTGCTCAATTTCATAGGGTCGAAATGGTTACGACAATCTCCCGGCTTTCCAGGCTCCAAAGGTTGCTTCGCTGGGCAGCGAAATCGATCGTTATCTGGCCGGCGATGTCGAGGATACCTGGTCTTTGAGGCCAGTGCTTTGCATGGCAGTACGAGTCCTTGTTGTGGGAAGTGGTTCAGAGAGTTTCAAATTGCTAAGTGAAAATAAAGAAATATCTATTGGCATTCCATGAATCTCTGAGTCTAAGACAATGCATAAATGGCAGCACATAGCCGTTCGTCATTCCGCCGGTGCAGAGTGCCCAAATCATGGATATCATTCAGTCTTCCCACATGTTGGCAACTTCTTCTGGTGGTTATCCCGTCGTGGTACCACATGTGAGTATCAGCATCAATGACAATGCTTGTAAAATGACCTTCAAGATACCGCTGTGAGTGATAAATCAAACCGCGTAATTTAAGTGTCGTGAGCTGCTCGTTGTTCACAAACTGCAATTCAGACTCTAGCCTTAGGTTGAGAATATTAATGCCAATAATGAGTAAGGGTGGAACAGATTGCAGCTGTGTCAACCTTCTCAGCCTTTGGCTCCGTCCATTGTCTTGACACTGTGGGCACCTATCTATCCTGCAATCCAAGTGGTATCTAAACCATTCTGACAGTGTTGGTCCATTTGGATAACTTACTCTCAGAGTATTTGAGTTATAGACATCAATATACTGACTAAAAGTTTGGATTCGGCTGGGCACTTGGTATCCACATGCTTCGCAGTGGCTGATGGCAGAGCCGTAACTTCTTTGGCTCATGATTGTTGAGAATAATGTATCCAGGCTTATGCCTTCAGGCCCCAAAGGAAAGGCTCTGGGATTCTGTGTATTCAGGTGGTAGCGGAGCACATCTCTGGCCCTTTCAGGAACTGCAAAGTTATTATTCATGACTCCCGCCCATGTTTGAAGGATCGGGCTGCATTCAGCCAGCTTTTCAGTCCATCGAATAGGATTGCTACTCCATATGTAAGCCAGGGGAGTCAAGAAGGCATCATAGGCGCAGCTATGGTTCTGGTTATCCCAGATAAGTCCCGTGGGGCAAGTCAACACAGCTGTCATATTGGGGTCTGCATGAGAAGAATCACTGAGCATTGTGTGGCGTTTTTTACTGAGCAGTGCATTCAAATCCTTGTTGTCATTTGGCCTTTTCTTGCTTGGAGTATTGAGGGAGGGTTTCCAGGCACCGTATTCAGTTGATGGTGGTACATCAGCATGCCTCGTTCTCAAAGCAGGATGAAAATGCACAGGGTCCGAAGTATCACCTCTCCAGGCTGTGTATGATGCTATCAACTGGCCTCTGTAAATTCCTGTGACTTTCTGTGGTAGTTGGCCCTCAAATCTAAGTCTGGTGATCTCATCCAAGAGCTCAAGCTCCCTGAACTCCTGCCTGAGATCACCGCGTATACCACTGGTGATTTTTCTTGTATCAAATCCTTGCACTATTGCAGTACCTTCCGAAGTCCGTCCACGAGAGAGAGCAACATAGTAATTATGTTGATTTTTGCAGTGATTAAGGTGCACTACATTTATCTCTCTGGTTTTGCCCTGAGATGCATAATCAGTCATTGAGAAATTTGGTAGAATCATTACCTGCTCCCTTGAGACAGAAAGGAGTGAATCATCTTGTAACAGGCAAGTGATGTGGTTTGTGCTCCTTGCAAGTGGCACAACATTGATGGGCAAATCTGGAATCTGAACAGTTTGTGGTGGATTGATGAGTTCAACAAACAATGTTTCAAGAATCCTTTTCCCTGATTGTCCAATCACATCGTGCCAGCCAACAACTTGTGCTTCTTGACCCTTGGTAATACAAAGCTCAGTGGCTTGGTTTTCTTTGATCATCACAGGCATCCCAACACACAATCTCAGACATCCAGGTATGTGTTCAGCCACTGTGGATGGGGTGGCAGACCATAGTGCATGTTGAAGTTTAGGGCCCAGGTATTTGAAGTGAGCTTGGGAACATCCAAACCATTTTCGCCGATTGACTGCCTGAGCGCTCAACTTATCAATGCTGTAGAACTCTACCAACTCCTGACCAGTGTCCTGAGCAAATCGGCGTGCACCTTCATCATTAATTAAATCCTTGTGAATATTTATGCCTGTGATAATAGAAACATTTCGAAATTGTGCTGTGTCCAAGTGTGGGTGTCCGGGGCGATCACTTGCAACTCTTGACCGGAGAAATTCAATATCCTGAGGTGTACAAGCACCAAACCGCATATTATCCAATGCAGTCCGCAGCTTTCCATCTTCAACTGTCTGAGTTTTCTGTCTCATGTTCTGCTTTAAGAGGACCACCGTGTTGAACTGATGCCAAAGGATTCGGCCCAGGATTGCATTCTGTGCCTCATTACTGATTTTATCCATGGTCAAGGAGACATGACAGCTGTACAATGCCCGGCCAGAAACAGGTGGTAGCTGAGCAAAATCTCCTGCTGTAATGACATTTAACCCCCCAAATTCAATATCATGAACATTGCGAGCCTTGGCAGCTTGGCTAGCTAAAATCTGGAGGTCTTCGCAGGACACCATGGATATCTCATCCAGCAGGATATACTCAACTCCTTGGATACGCTCATTAATGGCCGCAATGGATGCTGCTTCGTTCGGTATTCCATTCAAGTCATCCCTATTCCTGCTCTTGCGTTCCCTTGGGATTTTGAAAACTGAGTGATATGTTGAGCCATTCAACAAGGCAGCAGCAGATCCTGTTGGTCCAAGAATAAGGTACCGGTACTCCTCTTTCCTTGCCTTGAAAAAATCCTTGATTGCTTCAAACACAGCAGACTTGCCTGACCCTCCCATGCCTCCAAGATACATTCTGAGTGGAGCAGGCTGTGGACTAGAGGCATGGTTTGCAACAATGCGAAAGGCACGCTCCTGCTCTGCATTCAATCGCAATGTCGACCGGAAGCAAATCTGATCCATTAACTGAAGGCTCAAGTCAAGACTCAAGGCCGACCTAGGGTGCATGTAGTCATATGAGACAACCTTCACCGTGTCTGTTGTGTGGCCAAATTTCTGATCATACTGTGATGCCCGCATATCAGCCATTTTGTTTGCCGTGAGCAATCTGAGTTGTGATTTCAGTATTTCTGACCAGGTTCGCTTAGTCTTATAAGGTGCGTTGAACCTTTCAGTATCCATTGTTGCTAAGCCATCTGTGGGAATATTCAGCCATTTTGCACCTTGCAACACATCCCGTATCTCATTCCTGGCTTTGTACAGGGCTGCCGTTTTGGTTCCAATTGTAATGTCATTGTCATCATCCATGTCGTCCCAAGACACACCAGTTTCAGGATCATTGATGAATTCATCATCCTGTGCAAGGGTTGAATGCCTGGTAAACTCACCCTGCTCTGCCAGTTTCTTCCTCATTATGGCATAGTGATCGTCCCGGGCATCATTGCACTCATATCGTATATTGAAGTTTCGGATCAACTCCTGCTGGCGCTCCGAGAATGTATGCTCATGGAATGTTTGGTCCCAGGTGGAGCTCTGGTCCTTCAGCTCCCCCGGATTGCGCCAAGGCTTGAACAGAGTCATGATTGACATACAATAATATTCCCGATCCCCCTTGTCTGCGCGAGGGATCGCACCACCAATAAAATTTGGTATCACTGTCCCTAATTTCCGGAAGTCACAATGAACCGAATGTGTCTTGTATGCTGCTGTGTGCTGAGGCAAAAAAGCTCTTCGAGTGTGGGAGCCTTTAGATTTACGCATCTCCTTTGCCACAATGACTTCATCCTCATCATTGGAGCTCCAGTCACTATAATCTGAGTCATTTTTATCATCATTCAGTTCCTCTCCTGAGTCTTGTTCACCATCGAAATCACTGTCTGTATATTCTTGCTCCAAATGATCAGAATTTTCAAAATTTGCCAGGAGTTGCTCATAACTCTTGATTTCTTCTTCAAACTCCTGGCGTTCCTTTTTTGTACGGACTTTTTTCTCTGAACACTGAACCCATTCATAGAGATTGACATGCTCATACACAGAGGGCCGGAAACGATAATCATCCACTACGGAGCTTGCAATGTATTTGCCATTCTGATGGTGAATGGTCATATAATCCTCTGCAGGCGGCATCTCATCATCCCCATGATCTATCTGGGATGTGTTAGAATTCCAATCATTCTTCACAAATGTAACAAATGAGCGCCATGGGAAATTTATGTACTTGTGGCTGCAGTAATGGTCGGGGTTTCCGAGAATATACAAGGAGGCCATCGGGCTGCCAATTTCCATTTTGGTGGACATTGAATTGATCATCTGCCTCATCAAGGTCCTTGCTGTTTCGACATTAGGCCTGTCATCTGCACCTGCCTCTGAGTTCCGTTCAAAAACATCAAACACAGATGCAAAGGCCTGGTAAGTTTTCAGGCCCAATTTTGAAATGTAATCAGAGACATATGAAACCACCGCCTTGACAGCTGTGCCGGACAGTAAGCTAGTAGCATCTGTGTTGGAGCGAGAAAAATAAGTCAAGGCCGGAGAAAAGGTGTTCAGCTGTGGTTCCCGCTTTTTGATATTCAGGTGGCCATCTGGGCCAACGTGGGTTTTTTCGACAACCTCACGAGGGAAACGGGCCTTGCATATGCCTGTTTTGGACAGACAACCGCGGCGCTCATGGTATGGCTGTTTTCTTGAGTTCTTGCTTTTAGACCTCCAGTTCTTTTTGGACTTTTGATCCTCTTTGTCAAGAATTGATTCACGACATGTGTGCACGTTCGATCTCAACAGTATCTCATCAACTTCTGACTCATACATCTCAGACCACAAATGAAGCCGCTGGCACTTCTTACAATCTTCACTGTCCGCAGCAGGATGCTCATCGCACCAGGGAGGCAGGACAGAAGGCAGAGTCAGTGTTGGATTTTCAAGCCCAGGGTCTTCGTCATCTTCTGCGATATTGCTATTCGGACGTGCTTGCACACGCTTCTGTACATCAGCAAGAGTACCGCGGATAAAATCACCCTGATGTGCAGATTCCAAGTAGTCTATGAGTCTCTGCCGGAAGATAGAGTCATCACTCATTAGTCTGTCACGAATTTCTTGAGGTGTAGCAGCATTCTTAATCCACAATAGACTGTGAAGATGTAATGTTAATCTGCCCTGCTGTTCCACAGTTCCATAGAATCCGGCGGTGTGCCCGTAAAGCCCAGGTTCTTCAGACTGCCAACAGAGAATTTCCTTTATGAAGACTCGAACCATGAAATGAAAAAAACGTGCAGCAGCGACAGGATTCTTTGACATGAGCAAGTTGCGTTCTTTGGAAGTTGGAATTTCCGGGCGATACACTGTGTCCTCCTGCGCATAGTATAAAGCAATTGGGTGCTTATTATCAGCCCATGACATTGTCAAAAACCAAGTGGGCGCACCAAGAAAAGCAGTGGTAGACCAGATCTCATTTCTTTGATGCTTTTTAGAAGTTACGGACCCCATCACATGTGCTCCAACTCCATCCAAGTCGTGTAGGAACTCAAAACACTCCTTCTCGACATCACTAGCCGGCTTGACATGCTCACCAGCTACCATGCGGTCTACAATTTGGGCCACAACCTCCCGGTTTCTGGATAAGACTTCAAGCCGGCAAGCGGCGTTGGGAAACTTCGAGCGTTGAACAAAGATTCTACTGCCATTACTAGACCCTTTTAGCTGTTCCTGGTTGAAAGCCACCATTGGGAAATAAACCTCCTTTTGAAAGCGTTTATCATGATACAACAGAAGATTCTTCTTGCGTGTCAAGTCTGATACTATGTTCCTATGAGCAGAATGACCAATTCCGCCTTTCCCATACGGAAATAACCACGGAAACATGCCAGGATAGGCCTCAACATTACGATACATTGACTCAGGAGTGTCACTTCTACCAATAGCAAGCATGCTGCCCTTGTTGGCCAAGTGTTGCAAGGCAACGGCTTTGATTGTCTCCATAGATGCTGTTGAATATTCATGCCCAGTCAAACCATGCACTGCAAATGTGCATTCACCCTCTGTTGTTCCATACTCTTCATTCGTATCAAACACGCTGCGAGCTTCAATAGGTATTGAATCCTCGGGAACGCCTTCAGTTCGTTTGTAGTCCACAACGACAGGAATATCACGGTGTGAATATGACAGGAGGTTTTCCCGGGAAATCTCCAGATCTGTGTATCCCTCATGGTTAAGTTTCAGCCATTCGAGAGCCTCAGCAACCTTGTTGCGCCTGACAAGCATTGGTGTTCGATCAAAATCTTCCTGGGTTGGGGCTGCAGACCCGGTGAAAATGAAAGCCAAAACCTGGTTCATTTCATCTCGAGAGGGAGGCAGTTTCAAATAAACTTTCAATGCAGGTTGTGCGAACATGATTGCATTTGCATGCATACGAACCCTTCCTGAATTGACCCTAATGACACAACGGTTGTGTCTAACACGCGCAATCATGACCTGTTCTGCATAGGTCAATCCTTTGAGTTGTTCTGGGACTACACCAATCCAACCATAATTTGCCAATGCTTCGTGTGGGATTGTACCCTTTGAGACAGAAACCTCACATCTAACACAGATATCTGTGCATCCTTCAGCCAAGACAGGACCAGGTAACTCCTCAATCGGATCCGACAAGCAGAATCGCTCCTTGCGTGTTGCGTCGGAATTCCTGAGATGATCCAAAGACCTGTGATAATGTGCAAGTGGTGTCAATTCATCGAGCCGTGTCAACTGCCCACAAACGGCACAACCTGATTCAATAAATTGTGGAGGCTGAACTGCTTGTGCCGAACCTGTTACAATCCGATGCACAGTCTGAGCAGAATTAGGCCGCGGTGGAAATTCAGCTCCCTTCAGATGTTCTGATTCAGACCTTCGCTGGAACCGAAATTGAGCTGCCTTTGAAGTGGTCTCTCTCTCTGTGAACTGATCCAGGGCATTTGAGGCGGGTTGATTTGACAATTTCCGTCTTGTGTAGGCTTCGGCATTGGCCATACGTTGGTCTCTCTTCTTTCTAAGATTCTTACGACTCACTGGTGTCATTATAGTCAAAATCTCGGGACAATGATTGCAGCCATGCTCCATCATCAAGTCACGGGCTTCTGAAACTTTGAATCTAGAGGGGATCCAGACATTGTGTAATTTGGAAAGTGAGATCAGCTCTGGATGTGTTAAGTTCGGCAAAGCTTTGTGAAGGTTAATTTGAACAGCGACACAGCCAGTGTTCCTCTTCAAAGCAGGCCCGACATCATCTACGAGGCATTGATATTCAAATAAAAATGTATAATCATCCAAGAGGCCGAAGTTATTATGATTCTCAACGCTCGTAACAACCGATGCGCCAAATTCAAAGCGATGACCGCCCCCAATCAGCATTTGGGTATTCAGAGAGTCAAAGTGGGTGGCTGTTTGTGTCCACGAATATGGAGCACGTGAAAGATACACACATGGAACAAGGACGAACAACAACACGATGGCGAGTAATGTGCATGTGCGAAGGATTGAGTTCGAACCAGCTTTGATCAAAAATATGTAACAGACGCTTAGCATGCCACATGCGGGCCAATTTGCTTCATTTATGATGCCCACAAAGGGCGGTATAACATAGGCTTCACTCGATTGAGTGCATGAGTCGCTGGTTGTACCGCTCCCGGTAGCCCAGCTTTCACAAAGGCACAAAGCAACCGGTCCTGAACGGACGACTGAGATCAGTTGTGTACAACAGATCCCGGCACCCCAACTGTCGGAGGGGTACACAGATATGGCGATTTTTACTAGGAAGAAGTAAGAAATCAAATTGGATAGAATGAGTGAGTTGCACGGACAATAGTTCCGGGGCAGACAGGAATCATCTATGCCCCCGCTCCAAAAAGCACCGGAGGCAGTCATGGCAGCAGCCCCAGTTGAAAAACCCGCCAAGAACAATGCAGGGGCATAGGAAACAGATGTGTGATTGACCGAGGCCGAGGCCGAGGCTTGAACGCGCCTGAGGCAGCGGTTGGAGGTCGCACAGGCTAGCCCCATAGTGTGTCGTGGCGTATCCGATAGATAGTGGTCCGGGGAGCTGGATATCCGCCCGGGAGGTGACGGCAAGCATTGCCAAGTTGAACCCCAGTCAGATGAAACATCGGCCCAGAGTGTGAGCCAGCAAATAAAGTGCAGAATTGCGAGCGTAGCGAGCATTGTGAAGGAGATGAGGGCGAGGAACAAGTGGTGATTCGAATCTCGGAGCATCAGACAAGGATCGATAATGGCCAGTGCTCAGTTGCCGGCGTTTCGTACCCTCGGTGATTTTTACACTCAGTCGGCTTGCGTGGACAATCCGAGCGCGTCGCCCGGGAATTCAAAGACCGATGAATTCAAAAGGGGTCAGTACACATATGTTGTAGAGATACAATCAGACTACTGTCTCGACCGGCACCCGCATACCGAGTCGCAAGCTGTCTTGGTAAGATACAAATTAATTAGAATGACGAAGCGTGATGGGAGAGGAGACACATACCGTCGTTGTGCTCCTCGGCGTCTCCTCTATTGAAAGGTTGTCGGTGTGGCATGTATGGGTTTTTCCACAGTGAATAACAGTCGTGCATTTGAGCAATACACTCACGGCAAGTGCAGCGATGGAGTATTCGCGGTTAGGGAGCATCCGGGCGGTAGGTGTCTGACCCAAGCACTTGTCTGTTGAATGAGGCGGGTTTGGGGAGGAGGGACAGAGGGACAGCGGCTGGAATTGGTATGGGATGGGATGAGGCGAGGCGACGGCTCACATTAGTCTCTCCCATAGAAGTCAGGCTCGGTAAGTAGAGTTCTGAATAGCCACGCACCAGATTGGTTGCATCATCCGCGGCATGTTAAATACGCTCCCGGCGATGCCACCCGCCTCGGGTAGAGCGTGGTGGGAGCACAGATTGTCGCCGACAGCTAGTGGGAAGTCTGAATGCCGGCGGGCCGGGACCAGGGTTATGGCAACAGGAAGGCAATGAGGAAAGGGAAAGGTCGATTCAGAGCATCTGGCAGTGTATCGAAAAGGTAAGCCGGTGTCGAAGACACATGAATGACGACGCACCTTGTAGGGCTCGCGCAACGTTGCCAGGCCCAGGTCAATCCAGTCTTTGTTTCCACTCCGGACCACTCGAGGGAGTATCCATTTACGACAGAGAAGGGGGGCATGCCAGTGCTGACTTCGATATGAGGGAGAAGATGGATAGATGGCTGCCGAGTTTGAGTCATGATTAAGATCGACGGTTGCGCACGGACCAGGCCAGTCGCAACCAAAAGCGACGTAAGACGGTGCCGAGTGCCCAAAGTACTGCCCGGATTTAGGCTCGGAGTTCAACCACTGGCAGTACGGAGCCAGGAGAAACAAGCAGAAACTGCTCCCAGAGTTTGACAGCACTAACAACAAATAACGACAAGTTCAATGACATCATGCTTGAATTGATACAAAATCCTCGGTAGAAAATCGGGATAATTCTATTTGGCAACCCTGGTTCTTTGGCACGGAGGGGTTGCCAGTCTCTGCCGAGCCCGATTTACGTAAATGTTGAGAGTAGATAAGATTTCTGTTGCAACAATTTCTGATGGGAACTGGTGCATTGCCGAAACTTGCTGTGGCGACTCTGACGCGGTGCAACCCTCGGTGTTGCCGCCGTGTCAATGAAGCCTGCGTCCGAGGGACACACATATTGAGAAGATTCCGGGCATGTAAATTGGTTCTAAATTACTTAAACACAGGCCAAGGCGCCAATCTTTTTTTTTTGATGTCAATCACGATTCACGATGATGCCGCAGGCTGCCGGCGGCATGCACGAGTCCCGGCATGCAGCAGGACCACGGATTTCCATGAGTGCTTCACGTGAATCTTTGACGTTGTACTCAGAAGGGGTCCGACACCAAAGCCAGATGTGCCTGGAAATCAGCACGGTATGGACTTGCCGCAGTTGGGCTGAGCAGGCAATCTGCCTTGCCGGTGACACCAATCAATTCCATCAGGTTGTTTATCTTATCTGTAGGGTTGCCAAATAGAAGAATGTTATATAGCAACCCCCGTACAGCTGGCACGGGGGTTGCCAAATAGAATTATCCAGAAAATCGATGCCAAGAACGAGTCCTAAAAGGGTTTAGGACTCGTAATCAAGGACCCGATTCCTTATTGGGTGGAGCGGCAGGCAATTTTTCCCTGCCTCTCGAGGATGGCTATTGACTATCTGCTCATTCCTGGTATGTTCTCGGTCCCGCTATCACTCGACACTATGCTCATACCGGTCATTAGCAACATCAGTCGCAGTCGAGCGGCTGTTCAGCCGGGGTCGACTGATTTCGAACCACACTCGGAGTCGACTTTCAGCGCAGTCCATTCGTGCCCTGATGTGTCTCGGGCAGTGGAGTCGACTCAATCTCGTTAAAACAGAGGATGTGATGCACGTGGTGAGCGAAGCAGATGTACCGGCCGATGAGAAGGAGCCGGAGTTGGAGGATGGGTGGGATAAGATTGAATTGAATGATTTTCTGTAAAACAATTGAAGTTATCCTTTTTGAATGAACGCCTGTGCCACTCTGCACCCAACCCGCGGGTAACCCGTACCCGTACCCGCGGGTACGGGTGCACAGCCACCACGGGTACGGGTGGACCCCGGGATACCCGCGGGTTTACCCGTGCCGATCCCTACTGTATCATTTCGATCAATTCGAATGGTACTTTGAGGTGTGACTTTCCATACGAATGTTCGCTTTCGTAGCCGACGGCCGGCATGTCTCAAAATGGAAATTTGATCCGCCATCAGGCCTCGGCAAGCGCCGGCAGAGCTCGGCGGAGCGAAAATTTTGTTTGTGACCCTGTGACATACAAAATTTTCCGTATGAAAAATTGGTTGTGACTTGTGACCTTTCGAATTGATCGAAATGGTACAGTACGTGTAGTGACGCGCCAGGTAGCCGAAATCCAACACAAACGATCCAACTCCAAATCCGACGGCGTGGACCGTGCTCGGAGATGGTGGTGGTACGAGAACAATATGCATTTGCTTATGTGTTGTTTATCCCGCTCCTAGATACTTATCATGACAACGGCATCCGGCTCAGACAGCGGTCCGGCATCGAACCGAACTGGGGCTGGGGAAGAACCATGCAAGTCCCTCACCTACTTAGCACAAGTCTCGAGAACACCCACTTTTAATTTCAGCAATTCGTGAAATCACACTATATCATGATCGTCGATCAATCGTCCGTATCGGATCATGAACGGCAACCCTGTCTGATAACTCTGACGTGCTTGGGAAGCCACACTGCCTTGACACTGCCCTACAATCGCACTTGCCCCGCACTCTTCCCCTCCACTCCACTCATGTTCCTGGACTTGTCTACCGACCTCTTAGAGGCAATAAACAAAGAGGTGAGCCACCAGAGTCGAGTCAACCACATGCTTACTCCCATCCACCTCAGCTTGACTCCAGCGACCAAGCACGCCTGCGTGCGGTATGCAGAGAACTTGATGGAGCTAGTCGACATGTGTTCTTCTCTCGCCTCGTATTGAGGACGGGCGAACATATCTCTGGACTCCGCCGCGGCGAATCGGACTTGGAGCTGCTCAGGGCTCTAGCAGCCGGCAAGACGGGGTGGAACGCCCATGTGCGCAAGATCGACTTCGTACCTGGACCGTACGTCGGTCCTGAGCGGAAAAAGAAGCTGTCGTTCTTGCGCTTGGGTAAAGAGAAGAAGCGACAAGCGCGGCAGCGGGAGGTGGAGGTACTTTTCCAGTCTGCGCTAAGCAAAGTGATGAATGTACGGGCTATTTCGTGCGTGAAATCACTCTCTATTCCATCTGCTCCAGGTCTCAAATTCCACAAATTAGGTGGAAAGTGGCCCAATATGAGGATCCCCTTTGGCAGCGGGAGGCCATCGCCAATTTCATCAGCCGGGCACCTGCTCTGGAAGAGTTTGGTCTGGATATGATCCATATCAGCCTCGACTCGTTCCCCGTGCCTTCAGCTCGTGGATTGCGCAAACTGGACCTCACGGTGTATCCCTGGCCCAGATCTGACGACAACGCCGGACAATACAACTCGATTACTCAACTAATCGCAGCTCAAGAA
Source organism: Roridomyces roridus (assembly GCA_029378245.1). Classification (NCBI taxonomy): domain Eukaryota; kingdom Fungi; phylum Basidiomycota; class Agaricomycetes; order Agaricales; family Mycenaceae; genus Roridomyces; species Roridomyces roridus. The sequence goes on along the minus strand of JARKIF010000022.1, from coordinate 603,245 downwards.
CATCTTACCTGCCTGGTCCTCAACGGCCCTGTGCAATGGACCGAACTCTGGGTGGCGTTGCGGGAGGCTCAAATCCACCTGGCCGAAATCACTACGACCATCGTCTCACCCGATTTATTCAAGTACCTGCTCTCGTACACCGGGCTGCGGAAACTCGACCTGGGGTGCCAGGACGCCGGATCTCAGGCCGGGAACGATAGGCTTGCGGATACGTTCCACGAGACGGTTCTACCCCACCACGCGGACTCGCTCGTCGAGCTCTCTTGTCCTGGGCGATATGAGAGTCGGTTTAGCTTCGGGGCGCATAACATGCATGTCATTTCGCAGCTCCCCCAGCTGACTTCTCTGGCGATGAGCTTGAATTCCGCGGCCAGGGAGAGTACTTATTCGCAATCTTCCGAGTCGCTCGTGTACACGGAAATCGAACCCACTTCGGTTGTAAGCCCAAAGTCAAATCAGGGAAATACTTGCTGATTCGTGTCCTTTTTAGAACCTCCTCCTGGATACCGCATCCAATCTGCCTACACTCCGGAATTTGACGATTCACGCCGCGGATTCAGACAGGTTTCGCAATATGTGCTGCTGCGGATACGATAGCGTCCGGAATTTGAGGGAGCTCCAGAAGACTTCAATCACGAGGTCTCTGCGGGAATTTCGGTGTGCGGGAGAGAATCGGCTGGAGGTACACGTTGGAGAGGAGGTGTATGGGTTGCGTTTGGTGGACTCGGTGGGAGTGTGTCAAGGAGGCACGTTTTACGAGTATTACCTCAAGTCGAAGATTCCGAGTCTTGAGAGCTGTTGCTGAATTTTATTGATTGTCCAAATAAATACCGGAGCTCGTCGAAGGGCCGTGTAAAAAAGGCATCGGAGTTGCACCATGATCGTGATTGGCAGACATAATAGACGGCGACGCGCGTGGCGTCTGTTATGTGGCTGGATAATCTCTGTTCGAATCAGGATTACGCCGTTAGACGTTTGAGGACCACTCCTTTTATTCTCCATTTCGTGAGCTCCGTGTGGTACTTGTCAAGAAACACGACAAGTACTCGTTCGGCAGCGTTCGCCATTATAGTAGCGGCACCAAAATGGGCCTTCAAGTCGAATGGGGGGTTCCCAGGGAATTTATAATTCAGCAACCGATGGTCCGAGCATTTTGAACCGCAATTCGTTGAACTCAAATCATTGGCTAGGATGCTCGTTCGAATCGAGAGTGAGCCGTGGAAATACACAAGAAATACATCCAGAGGCTGTTCTGTTTTTTCAATTGCTTGGTGGATTCTCACCGAGCTTACTGCAATAACGGTTTCTTCTGCATAAATGCCAAGGTTCCACGGAAGCTCTACGAAATTTCAAGCTTCGGCGAATTTGACATCCGTGATTGATACGATCATCAGAAAAAATGGGCAATCACTGTGACGTGGCGCGTGACCTTCTTGAAGTTCTTGCTTTCGACGCACTCGTGATGCTTTCCGGCTCTGCGTCACTGTGCTGGCAACTACATAGTCGGACACCCGTTCGTTCACGTCTCGCTCTCTGCTCTTAAGTCCTGCCAGATATGGAGTCTCGACTCTCCTGGAGTCTGGACCAAGTCTGGACGCTCGACCCAAGTACTGGCTGTCTGGATTGTTTCCGCGGTGGCCACTACTGACGGGCTCATTCAATCTCACATCTCTCATGTCGAGATCAAGATTCTTTGCCCCACTCACAAATCGCTGTGGACTGTACGGAGCTTCGCTACAAATTCGCCCGCTCTGGATCAGGCATCTCGGACTTTCCTGCGAATCTAGGCGGCTTTTTTGTTCGAACGGTCCTCCTTCTATCGCCTACATGTTCGCAGGTACGCATTTCGGAAATGTGAAGAGACCCACCGCCCATGCCCCTCAAAGTTACCGACATCGCGCCCGCAGCGCTCAACATCCTCGGCCGCTTGTGATAGTTGACACCGCAGCGGAGGTGAGCCTAAGAGTAGATGGTCTTTCTGAGATTTGATGTGTTTACCGTTGAATTGACGTTGAATTGATCCTTCAAAGCCTCCACGGAGACGAGACCGCCGGGATGATTCGGCCGAGACCACGTTCTATTCCTATAACCTCATGGCGAACCTGACATTTTGGCTTTAGACTAATTCGTACAGTCTCCGCAAAGTGACAACCTACATACGATAGTACGTTTCACACTCCTCCAACCAATCTGAAACATCCGTGGCACATTCTGGAATCTGGCTGTAGAACGTACCAACTTGTATTCGCACATCCGGGCTCAATTGTCCGCAAATCGTAGCCAGCGGATGCCGGCAAGACAAGGACGCTGCTGCAGATATCAGCAAATTATGTCCTCCGTGGGTCAGAAGTGTCGTCCCAGAATACATCTCACAGGCTGCATTAATTGCCATGACTCGTAACGTCTAGTGCGTTAGAAACCCGATTAATCCGACTCCCTCACGCTTACCTAGGTACCCGCCTCTGACCGACGAGGATCGCATCGCACATAGGCATTCAAAAAAAAACGTGGCTCTCAAAATCTGACTCTCTCGGGATTTTGACTTTCTTGTTTCATCGTCGTGTTGCGGAGGCTACTATTTCTGTATCCTCGACTTTCATCGGAGAGATTTGGTGGCAAGTCGTCTTCAATGCGGGTCTGGTGTGTTGTCTGTCCTCTCTGCGGTATGAGATGAACTTGAAGCCTATTTACACAGGCCTTGGAGGCGAACACGATTCTAGTTTCCAACGACGGAGTGGTTGTCATGCTTGGCTCCAACGTGAACCATGGCCGCCGAATCCCATTCAGGCTTTAATTATCTAGGCCCGACAACCGCCACGCGAACGACCGCCACCGCCACGATGACGCTTCCCCTGTGCCCGGGGCCCGCTTAATTCAATCGACCCGACGCGCCCCGTATGCGTCCCAAAGCTGTAGACTTCGTAGTCATGCAAACACGTGTTGTATAATTGTCACCGACGGAATCGCGCGGTGAGTCCGATGCTGTTGCGCTTTTCACGCAGCGACTGCTCACCGTAAGTTCAGGAAACAAAGGTGGACGAGATTGGCGGCGATACCGCTTGACGAACAGGTGGACCGAGTGTCTCTGGCCTACTCTCGTGGACCAGAGGACCAGAGCTGGAGAAAAAGGCCAGGTAAGAAACAAGGATGTCCTTATTTGCTTCAAAGCTGTAGGTGGCGGATCATCGTTCACCCCAAACCTAAAACAATTCAGAGGCGTGCCTGGGCGCCCACGCGGACGAGGC
>JARKIF010000219.1:0-48599 GCA_029378245.1 Roridomyces roridus | reverse complement strand
CCTCACCGTCGTGCAAGTCGCCTGCGTTCCCTGGTCAATAAAAGAAAGCAATGGTACAAGAGTAGCCGCACCTGAATCCACCAACAACAAATCCACATCCTTCTCCTGTTGTCTATCCGTGTCAGCGCACGCCTGGAGTCGATTTGCAACCACTGACCACCGCCAGCCCCTTCATATGATGCACGAAAGACGCATAGTCACCCCATGTCCCACTGGCAGTGAATCAGCAAACGGTCCGTGCCTCACAACGCAGTGAGCTCACCTGTAGTTAGGCTCTGGCGCCGACGCCTTCTCGTGTCCGAGCAGCCTACCGACGAGCTCTCAATTTCCCGCAAAGTTGCTGGTAGGGCACGTAGCACGTACCACCCATGCGTATCCGTCGTAGATGATGTTTATCGCCCCATTGAAGCGGGCGCGACGGCTGCGAGACTATCCGTGCATTCTCGACGCTGAAAGACTGTTGGGACGCGCTGGCGAGTGTAGATAAGAGGAGGGCTGGGATGAGCCGCGTCATGGCCTTCACAGTCATGGTAGTCGAAATGCGGCGGAACCAGGCCTTAATAACGTGGCATAGACTATGGGTGGACGTAAAGAGAGAGAGAGAGCTTGAAAAGCGGTGGTCAGTGGTCACTGGTCACTGGTAGCAGCTCGCCAAAAGGAGAGTGATTTTTGATGGCATTCTCGAGTAAATTCTACTGGTACTTCCTCAACAACGAATCCTCCAACATCCTCTGCACGACCTCCACCGGAAGCATCACCGACACGCTCGCCCCATCCCGATACCAAGGTCCCTTACCACCCCCGAACTTGGCCCAGCCTCCATTACCTGCACAATCCCCTCCATCACCGGCCATAACAGGCTGGGACCAAACCTCGGCCTGCCACACCCAAAAATCAAGCTCATACACTCCAATCCGTGCCCAAGACGTGACAATAACATTCCTCCGTCCCAAAAACGCACCCCACATCCGCCGGGCGTCAATGTCGAATGCCATCTCGTGCAACACGGCACCGACGCGTTTGAGGGTGTGAACTTTGTGAGGACACCACGGATCTCGCTTGCGAGGGCTGAGAGAGTGGACTGGGCTGTACCACAAGCGCGAGCGAGCAGGATGGGCGAACCGAGGAATTGTCGCCCAGTGGAGGGGAGACACGTTCCCGCATGCCGAGGCTGAGATTCATGTAGAATTCCTCTCCGTCCTGCGACTTCTGGATGTGCACGCATGAGAGCCATCCATACGTGGGCCTGCAGCGCGTCGAAGCGGCTGATTCGGTGTTCCGTCAAGGTGGGCTCTGAGCTCGCCGCTGCCCATATGCGTGAGATCTCGTCGGCGCTAAAGTAGAGTAGATAATTGCGGATGGGAAGCGTCAGGTCCCACTCGTGCCATGGAAGGGAGGGCCCGGGCTGGATGCTGAGGGACGCGAGGTGTGGTGGAATCTGCTTGATATCCAAGCCATCCGTGGTCGCCCACCAGTCGTATCGGTGAATCGGCAGCTCGTGCGCGATTTGGAGGAGCTGAGGATCCGGGGAGGAAGCGTCGATGTCTCCTGACGCGGCTTGGTCGAAAGCAGATGGGCAAAAGACAGGCGTCATCGCAGGGAGTGGGAGATTGTGTAAAAGTGCCCGAGAGGACGGCCGCCCAGTCGTTCACAAACGTCAGTAGAGTCTGAGCGTCTGCGAGGGGGATGCGACGCCTTGAGAGCAACAGCCGTGCCTCCCCGATGAAAGGTCGTCACTTGCACGACGAGACACGGCAACTCAGTAAAGTCTGCATCCTTGCTATTCGATGCGAGCGTCGGGGTCTTGGGCAAGAGCTCCAACGCCTCGAGTGACGATACATCGAGCGCCCCAGACCCTTCAAGACGCTGCTCCAGCCCAGGGAAGAGCTCCGAGACGCCCGCCTCGCAACTCGCAACGACAAATTCCACCCCAGGATCTGCCTGCGTCCCATAGCTGATCTCTAGACGACGCGATCACAAGGTATGCCCACCATTGGGATCATACTTCGTGTATCGCAGCTGGCCCGCCCACTGGGGGTACGCATTGAGAGTCTTGACGAGCGACACCTTCAGATGGTCGTGCGATAAAGCTCCGTCGTACACCCAAGCAGCTCCCGTGGGCGAGAAATTGCCAACGCTGCAGTCGAGGATGGATAGCGGGATGATGTGAGGAGGAGACGCCTCGTCGGGAAGGAGACGTGTCGAGCTGGATGGGAGGATGGTGGGGGTCATTGACTGGTACTGCGCTTCGAGTCATTTAAGGCTGATTCCCGGCGTTGATGTCGGCCCCGAAGCGCACGGGTGTATGGTCACCGTCCGTTAGTGAGGACTGAGAGATTAGGCAGCGGTCCATGGTGGTCGTGAGCAAGAGAGGTACCGTTTTGTTTTTGATCTCAATGATTCACGGCAAGAGACTGGACTCAAAATACACGGGGAAGGACTACGTGCATGGCCCTTGTTTTGAGAGTGTCAAGGTGGCCGTGGCTCCTGAGAGAGCGTCTATTAATCCGTCGACGCTGCATTGCACAAAGAATTCCTCCAAGTTTGGTCCAAGTACAAGTGCACCTTCTCCACCACCGCAAAGTCATGCTCACCCCATGGAAATACGGGATGAATCTCCCTGAAAGACTGAAGGATTGCGCCAAAGATACAGAACGCGTGCAGAGCTCAATCGGGGCCGGGTAAGGTCAGGCGGGAGTCGTCGGAGTCAGCTTACATAATCAATTCCGACTTGGCCTCTTCAGACTCCGATTCTTGACGTCACGTCCACACAACCGCTCTCAACCCGCTCTGAAGGCCTAGGCAATCTTAGATACCCCGAAAAAGCCTTGCTTGACTCACCAAGACCGGTCCTTGATCGAATGCTCTCGGAACTCTCAAAAACACGCTCTTGCCAAGCCCCGCAATGCTCCCCGAGTAACGCTTCGCTCCGCTGCTCTCAAATTCTGCCATCCGTCAAGTCAAATGCTAGATAGTCTTTCTACCCAAGCCACACTCCATTCCGAGAACAATAACACCATGTATGCACGCACATTCATATCACAAAATGAACAGCCCTGTACTGACCGTGCAAGCCCATGAAATGTGTCGAATCTGTACCCGTCGCTCGATCTGAAGTACAAGGTCGCTAAATGCTACACGGTAACGAGCTGGACGTCGATCTGCGACTGGAGCTCGGCGCCTGCTATTGGACAGTCTGGACTGAAACAAAACAAGCTGCTCAACAAGCATCCGAAATGGTCCCCAACTCATCAAGCCCGAAAACCCGCGGCCTCGGCATGGACTTGAATGGCCTAAACGCCGAACCCCGTCGGAGAAAAAAATCAAACACGCGTGGAAATAATCACCTCCACCCTTGATAATGATACGCCACCTCCATCCTCTCGTGACTCGCGTCCGCGATCCACTTGACCTCGCAGCGCATCCCACGTTTCGTTTCCCCTGCAAACACCGATATTCGGACATATGCCTGACGCCCATGGAAAATCTGCACCCGCCTTGACGACCACCCACGTTTTTTCGTTCCACCACTCTTGTATTTTGGCGGGTGGCGCATCGAGCGGCTCTCGTCATGCGTTCACGCGCAGGTCAATGCCGTCCTCGAGATCTCTGCCCGCTACTGGACGGGTACCCGGGGTAGACATCTCCAGTGCCTCGGAGGCCCCATTGGGATTCCAAGTATGGCGTGAGATATCTCTGTTCGGACTGGTGTATCGGCCTTCAATTTGGCCTTGAATATCCAAGCCTGCCGCTCCGAGTCCTTGTCTCCGTCTCATCCCTCCCGCGTAGCATTAGCAAAGAGACTACTTGACAGAATCGACCCCGGCTCCATGTCCGGCGCGTACCAAGTATGACCTTCCCGAAGAACCGAAGCGAATCGGATGCTTGGTATGCCAACTTACCGAACAGTCGACATTCCCAGATATAGGCGCCACAGCTGGCAGGGTCCAACATCCGCTGATCTCCGTGCCTCGTCTCCACCAATAGGACGGTGTATACTTTGAACTACGCCACCGAGCTACTCACGGTTCGACAGTTTCCATTCACGTTCAAGTTCTAGCCTGTAGATTCGGAATCTGCCCCGCCGACTGGATATTCTATCCTGCTCTTCTACCCTGCTCTTCTTGAATCAGAGCTCGGTGGTGCTTCGAACTTCAGCTCATAATATTGACTTTCGGAGGTGCATCTCATTCCGACACTCCAACGCCTTGTCTCAGCAACGTTTGAGAGTCTAGGCGAGCCGCGCCACAGCCGACAAGTTCGGCCTTCTTGCAGATCAACGACTTAGAGACGCGCCACGGCTCGACAGTTTCCATTTCAGGTGCTCAGTCGAAATTCCGGCCCTCCTCCTACCCTGACTCGCCAAAGCCTTTACTTCATTTGGGGAAACACCCCGCCGGAGTTGCGTTCATGTCTCACTCTATTCTTCATTAGGCATTGAAAATTCATTTGACAGCCTCCGATCCAGTCCGCGCGTATCTGCTGCACCGGGCTCAGCGCTAATCCTGCAGGCGATGGTCGGCAAATTCTGTACACCAGGAACACACATGGGGTTTGATCAGTACGTTTCTGCCCGACGGCGAATCAGGTCTTGTGATATTCGTACCGCCTCGTTCCGCACTCTGTACTCCCGAAAATGCGCTGCTACAACCAGGGTCATCCCTCCCTCACTCGGCTACCGCTGTCTAGTCTAAAAAGATGCACTGCGTGTCCGTCCACGTCAACCGTTCAGGCACCGACTACGCACGACCATCGGGCTAAAGCAAAGGCATTGCAAAAACGCGTCATACACCTGCTGCTGCTGTTGTGCATAGCCTTTTGCATAATCTTTGGTTTTCCGCATACGTCTTCAGATCTGTTCCAGCTTATCGACGGGCAGGGATCGTGCCGACATCCGCGAATTTCAAATCTCAGAATTCTGACCTCGCAACCAGCAAGATCCGTGGGTTTTCACCTCCATGTCAACGGCTCTGCTGATAAAGAGCGAAGTAAGCGCCGTAGAACAATATTCTGAACTTCGACGTCGACACTAGCTCTCCTCGCCCATCATGATCACTCTCACGCACACCCTAATTCTCAAAGCAGTCAGGCTCGTAGGGTTCTTCATTAATCGCCATTTGAAATAGAAAATTGACTGCCTCGTTCAGATTTCCAATTTGCGTCACATTTTGCTTTAACGCCATCGCTTGGTCTATTACATCGGCTAGTTATCTTAATTGACTGTTTGAAAATCGTGTCGTGTCACTTCAAGCCAATCCCGCGTAGTACTAGGATCAAGTCAATGTCACTGACTCGCTTCTCCGGTATCCGGCGTCGGTCCGAATTCAAGATCTGGCTAACCGTAAGGAATTGCTTATTATTATTTTGGTAGATTTCCTATTCTGAAATGCATTCGAAAGAGCTCATTGTTCAAGCCTATCACTCGGATACCCTTCGTTCATGCTTTGCCCGTTCTCTTCTTGCCTACAGCTCCGAGGTCCCGAACCGGTCAATGTTCATCCCCGCGAGACTGGCCCGTTCTTCCTGCCCCCAAACGCCCGCCGGTTTCAACCCCACCCAGGCGGCATGCGCCGCTGGACGTGAACCGTTGACTTCTTCGCATAAATACATACATACATACATACTTGCCAACTTACTGAACATTCAAAGCGTCAAAGCCGCTACTTACCGTGAACTCACCTCATCCCGTCCATCTCTTTCGGGCTACTCGGCCGGGTTTTCATTGAATTCAATATCCTTACCCCACATTCCTCCGCCGCCTCCGAGTCATACTCCCAGGGCCGCCTCCGGCTTTCTCCCGCGAACCACTATCTAGCTTCCTCGAGTTCTCTTCCCCACCCAAGTGACCCAATATTTCATTTCCGCTTCACCACCATCACGCTCCACCACCAGTGAGTTCTATGCAGGGTCCACGATGGCAGCGTTTCCAACCCAACAAGTTGAACAACAACACATCCACTACCCTTGTATTTTATTCAATGTCTTATCAAGCAAACTACGTATGCATATGTATTTCATCTCAGTTCCACCCTCGCAACGACACAAGAAGACTTCTTGTCGTCGGAGCCTACTCTTACCTCCCACCACTCGTCATACTCATGTTCTGCCTCGTGTAAACCACACCGCATCCAAGCAATAACACCCAATCCGGACGCCCCACTCTCACTGCCGCTTCAAAGATATTGCACAGTAACAGTAATGACATTTACACACACACAAGTGATATAACATACCGAATAAAGAAAAAAGACGAATCAAAAGATATGTACGCTAGTTATCTAGAACGCGGAAAACGACGCTCGGCTGTACTGTATGGGGACTGTATGATGAAATTGTATTGTAACATTTTTGGGGAACCGAAGACCAAAAACCGAACGAAAGACCGAAATCCATATCCATATCCAATCCGCGATGAGATGAGAATGCGTGAGATGTGAGATGAGATGAGAGTGAGATGGATGGAAGAGAGTTCGTGCGAGTGCATGCATGGGGAACTGTAGATGTACAAACATGGACGAGAGAGGGAGGAACCGAAGAGCGCGTGTGGCCGCGCCGCCTGCGGCCGACAAAACGAGTGGCAATGAGAGCGAACAGGCGACGCGTGGTATGTTTTTGGCTGGGTGGAGGTGAAGTCTATGGGAGAGAGATCGAAGCAAAGAAGGCGGGCGCTCAAACACGCCCGACAAAATCCTTGTGAACGCGCATATGCTGTCCAAGGTTATCATGCCTTGAAAAGTCCTTGCCGCATCCAGGGTAGGGGCACTTGTGCGCTAAAAATCAAATCAACACCAACCCTTCAAGAAAAAAGGAAGAGAACGCACGCTTCTCCCACGTATGGATACTCCGCACATGCCTCTTCAAATGCTCCCCACGCGCAAAACACTTGCCGCAACCGGGGACTTTGCACGTATACAACCGCGCAGCAGCAGCTTTCGCACCCCCACGACGTCCGTTGGTGGCGCCGTCAGCAGAGTACAACATGCTAACAGTAGGCACCCGGCGACCGCGCGACTTTTTCGTCAAGTTCGGGACGGGGACTGGCACGGGAAGCGTCGGAGTTGGAGTCGGGCGAGCACGGGCACGTTTCTGATCCTGGGCACCATCCATGAGAGACGCATCGTTCCCAGAGTAGTACGCCGCGTCCGCGGGGTAGTTGGAGGGTACCAGACCGGCTAAGGGAATAAATAAGCTTTCCGAAGAAAAGAATCAGAATTTCGGATGCAACTTACCCGGATAATACGAAGCCGCGGGATAGTCGTAACCCAGCGTACTGCCGCTCGCACTCGTACTCGGGCTAGGAGAATATGCATAGGGTGCATAACGCCTCGTACTCCGCCCCACGCGGCGACGGCCACCAGGAACGAACTCGCCATCATCGCCATCACTCTCGTCGACGTATTCAGAATCATCTCCACCGTCGTCCATCTCGCCTTCGTCATCCTCCGCCTCCTGGTGCGAGTAGGAGATGGTTTGCTGAAGGGGACTCGCAGCGGGACTGCTGTAAACCGAGTGTGGGCTGGCGGCGGCGATGCTCCGTCCGCTCAACACAGGGCTTGGGCTCAAACTTGGTTCAGGCTGAACGTGTTGTTGCGAATGCGTCGACTGCGCGGGCGACAGGACGTAACGCGGGTCGACACTTTGATGCGTCGGTGGAGGCGAGTACCTCTGGGCGCTGCTGTAGGCGCCTGGTTGAGACGAGCTCGACGTGAACGAAGTCGACTGAGAGTGGTGGAGTTGTGCCGGGTGCGGTTGTTGCGTCTGCAATGCCGAGTGGGATTGAGCATGTGCGAGTTGGTGGTGGTGGTGGTGAGTAGCGAAGCCCGAGTGGTGAGACAGGGAGTGAGTCAGGCCGACTGGCGAGGCGGGGCTCTGAGTGGAGTCCCATGGCGTAGCGGGCGAGGTCGGAGAAGTAGGCGATTCATACTACTATAGCGTTAGACAGAATGCAAGTCAAGGACGGGGTGCTCACCTGATGATGATAGCCATATGTTGGCGCGGCGCTGTAGCTGCGCTGGATTCCGCCGTTGCTCGAGTACATGGGCGGCTGAGCATGGTGCGAATAGTCCTTGGCGACGCGGTACGGAGGATATTCTCCAGCGAGGTCGAGCTCTAGCGCAGGGAGAATGTGAGGCTGATGCTGCGTCTATCCGACTCGTAAGCATCCAAGTCAAGTGAGGAGCCACTGAGACATACCGGGAAGACGACATTCGCAGCATAGTACCCCGGGTTCGTCAGTGGCTTCTTCTGCTCGACGGGGGATGACCACGGAAGGGCGTGGTATGCAAAGAACTCCTGGCCGTGGCCTTGACTGCGGGCAGCGTAGCCGGAATGCTGCTGCTGCTGCTGGTGGGCAAAAGCGTCGTCGAGCGGGGAGCGAATCTCGACAGCGAACTCGCTCCCAGAGGTGGAGGAGAAGTCGGTATACGTAGGGGAGACCGGCGTCGCAGGGGCTGCGGCTGCGGAGGACATGGATGGAGGGGTAGGGGATGGAACGAAGAGCAGAGAGCAACCACTTAAGGGGTCGGCGGGTAATCCAGAGGGCTGTTAATTAAGTATTTTTCGAGGAAATACGAGACGGAGGTGATCGAAATGTCTGCGATCGTCGAAATTGAGGTGCGAGCTGACTCCACTCGAGTGAGACAAGGGACGACTTTGTTGGATGGAGGAGGGAGGAGGAGAAGAAGAAGAAGAAACGGTCACGGCACCCACGAGCCAGTCCGGGCATGCATTCATGCTTGCAAGTCAGGCCAGTCATGGCCAAAAGCAGCTTCAAGCTAGGCGGTGCCTGTCAGGCTCGGTATCTCCATTTAGGTACTCCCGATTTCCCCAGATCCCATCACAGATGTCCGCTCCATATTCGACCCGCCGCGATTAGAGCGGTTCTAAGGTCTCGAATATGAAATCGCCGCTTAGAAACACAATAACAAACAGGATTCCTCCTCGGGCCGACGCCACAGGCACTACAGATCGGCGTGCAGAAAATCATCACAAGGGCTAGAGGATTTATCACAAGGTTCCTAGAATACAATGTGGTTTTTGGTTGTGTCCGCCGATTTGTAGGGCTGGATGTGCATGACAGGCCGACAACCGGAGTAGCAGTATATTCGACAACAAATTCGCATCCGTACGGAATAATGAATTCGACATTCAAAATGCAACGGGTCGGTGAGCGAGTCAAAGTGTAGCGAAACCGTGGCAGCTGGAATCTCGCGAGGAGAATGAAATTCGAGTCTGAGAGGACCCATTTGTGTCGAGGCGGCGGCCGAAGTCTCGCTTAGAGTCTAGACCCCAACATTGCTCGATCAAGATCGCTGGAACCAGCTCGAGGAATTTGTAGTGCGCATATAACTGGCCGCGGAAGCAGGTCGGGTGCGATTGTGGGGAAATGTTAAGCGGGAGAGGGCGGGATTTGATGCGCCTCAGATTGTATGACAATTATTTGATGCGCCAGTCCTTGAAATTCCACACAAGTCAGTAGTGGGTCCTTCACTCGCGTGGCAGTACCGCCGCCGCCGCCGCCCCCTCTGTACAATGAGCATAGCGTCATCCATCCTACTTTAAACAGTCTCTGCACCCGCCGAATAGGGGTCAGCGGGAGGAAACAGAAAGAAGGCTGAAAACTAAAATCCGAGGTACCGTACATACGTACCTTGGACTTTTTTTTCCGGTGTCATGGATACGCCTTTCAGCGCTCAGGTTCATACTGCCCGCGATTGGATCCGCACATTGCAGAGAACAAGAACCAGAATAATCTATCAATCGGCCGTGCGAGACGGGGTCATTTTACTTCCCGAATGAACGGCTTGCGGTCTGCAATGTGCAGTGTACTTCCACTTGCGATGGACCACCTCGTTTCGGTTTCTAAGTGAACCCTACCCTACTTTCTTCACCAGCCGCTCTCAGACCGCCCAAATTCGTGGGACTCCTTCTGACGGATTCAGTCAACGTCAGTACGTACATTCTTATCCCCACGCACGGCTCCGGAGGTCGTGTCGGACAGAAAAGATACATTATTTGTGGAGCGAGCTTCGAAATGGTTGTTGACCCTGGGAGATTGAAAGATACATTGAACTCACTGGCAGGGACCGGCACGTTTCCCGCCGTTTGATTAATATTGGAACCGGCATGGCGGCTTGATTTAATTAATCAACCGACTTGGCGGGGTCCCCGAATTTCCGAAGTTCATGTGCGTCACTGTAGGCGTTTCAGCGAGGTCAACAGGTGCACGAGGGAGACGTTGAAATCATGCGACTCCGCTACTCCGCTACTCCACCGGCCAAACCACATTCACCGACGTGTGTCCATTGATTTGCAGTTGAAAGAAAATGAAAGGAAATATCGCCCTGCCGAGTCGAAGAACCCAGGAAAATTGAATTCGAGGCCCCGACCAGTGTACCTTGAACGTTCCTCCACGATCATTATTTAATTGAATGGGGATTCCTCGGATTTCCACTGGAACATAGCATAGCACAAGACGAATGAATACACACCACTGGAGGCCCCCTAGGCCTTGTGGTGGGTCTCACCCGTTACTAAGTGATCGCCGACATGGGGTGAACTTTGAAGACTCCGACTGAATGGTTGGGGCGATGGGGCCAAAAGCCCCTCCAGAACGCACTCGATACACTCGGACATACGCACGTCCGCGTCCATCATCATGACCTGCGTGCGCCCTCTGATCACAAACTTGGCATCAATTTGAATTTCGCAATCCAGGGCCATTGCGGTGCAGTATAATTAAAAACAATTCATATTGCTCAGATCCGCTCGACGCGTACGGGCTCCGAGTCCGAAACGGCATTGAGGAATCCGTAATCCGGATCCGCGGTGGGTGGTCATGGGTGCGAGTAGAAGCAGTAGAAGCCCGAGCAAATCATTAGCGGAGAAGGAGGAAGGACGCTTCCTGCGGCATCGGGAACCTTAGGGCCGCCAATCGTGCATTGGCACCCCGCGGGTGTAAGTGGTGGAGGTTGGTAAACCGTAAGGAACGGATAATTGGGCCCCCAACCGAAAGTGTTTTTTTTTTGCAACTTGATTGCTGGACCGGTCTTCAAATTTCAAGTTGTTCGATAGCTGTCAGACTCGGACCCGGTGCCTCGATGATGTTTGCGTTTTTTGCAATTCCGAGTGGCTTGGCTTGGCTTGTGCACTGACAGGTGTCGGAGTATGCGTGGTTCCCGAATTCGCGGCGTTTCGCTCAACGTTCGCGGTCGGCGTGCCATTTCTTTGCAAAGGATTGGAGGGGGCAAAGCTTGAAGAATTTGAATACCGGGCGGGATTTCGCCGAATGAGATCGGACCATGGATCGTGCAAGAGATAAAATAGTTGCAAGAGTCAAGACGGTCCACACATTGAGATAGACTGTGAAGTTTCATATATTCGCGGGGAGCATTGAGGACTCCGTGGACCAGACCAAGTCTCGCCATCGAACTTGGCCCATAGCGCAGAAGAAGAACAGGGATATCGTGCTGAATGATGCCAGCATGAATCATGACGCGAGTTGCAAGTCGGTTCTTGAGCTGGAGAGCAAGCAAGAACGTTCGTCTACTGAGGCGTGCGATGCATTGGACGGCATTCACATCTGAATTGAACAAGAACGTGCGTTTATTGGGAGTGCACATACATCTGAGCATCCTTTGGATACAGGCAGGGTGTCTACAAGTTGATACTTAGTAGGGACGCCGCTCGACTTGGATGGCACCTACAACAAGAGGATGGATTATACACATCACGCCGTGGATGGGAAGAAGGGACTTGCAGAAGCCACGAGCTCATCGGTGAGCAAGACTCAAGAGACGACGATCGGAGTCCAGCAAAAGCAGAGGATCGCTGGTGGAAGGGTGGAAGGTTACTTAATGCTCGAGCCCATGTCCGCGCGCCCGCGGGAAGAAAAAACTCTGTTGCAGCGAGGCCTCCGAATTGCGAAGGAAGAGAGACGAGAGTCTGAATGGCGTGATAAGTTCGTGTTCGGAGACTATACGCCTAGCTGAAGTTCTTGAGAACCGATCGCAGAGGTTTGGGAGACGGTTCCAGCTGCTGTTTTAACCGAGCTAGGCAACGCTGTTGGTGCAAAAAGGCCCCGCCAGATACAACTGGCCATTCCGTCTTTCTGACAATGTCCAATCTCTTGTTCTGGGAAATTTTAGTATGAGACGGATTGACATTGCGACGTGTTGAACGGACCTACACCAGCTCAATAGCGCTTGAGCAAAAACTGCAAAATGCAAAGACGACACTGTAAGTCGCTGGAAGGCCAGTCTCAGTCTCAAACGGAACTTGAGTAGCTCATACCGGAGGACGACGAATCATGGATTTGAAAGACGGCTAGAAGGAAGGTCGTCAAAAGGCTTTCCTTTGTCCGAACAGGGGAACAGACGGGCGACGTGCGCCGGTTTTGAGTGAGAGATCAGAATGACAGGTCGGACGACGTTTTCTGGGTAACTTTACTTATGAGATACGGATTGACATTGCGACGTGTTGGACGGACCTACACCAGCTCAAATTTCAATAGCGCTTGAGCAAACTAAGTATGAGAAGAGTATCGTCAATACTCACCGCAAGCCATTGTCGAGTCAGTCTACTCGATTCTGGCATTGTGTTGGGCGAAGGAGTCTTGAGGAACTGGAGAGGCTGAGTATTGAGGACGAGGCATGGCGTAGAACGCAGACACTGGGGCCAGAACTGGGGCACCCCAAGACGGCCCCGTGTCCTCAACTTTGAAAGATGGCCAGAAGAAGGGTCATCAAAAGAGCGCCGCTTTCCTTTGTCCGAACAAAGGAACAGCCGGCTTTTTGAGAATGACAGGTCGGACGTTTTCCGGGAAATCTTACTCAAGTAAGTATGAGATACGGATTGAATTTGCTACATGTTGACAGACCTAGGATAGCGCTTGAGTAAACAGTGAAAAGAGGATCTTGAAGAAATTGAGAGGCTCAGTCCTGAGGACGAGGCATGGTATCATGGATTGAAGGCAGACACCGGGGTGAGAACTGGGACACACCCACACCAAGACAGCCACGTGTCCTCCGAGTCAACTTTGAAAGATGGCTAAAAGAAGGTCGTCAAAAGGCCTGCCGTTTTCCGACTCTGTCCGTACAAAGGAACAGACATTGAGTGGGAATGACACGCCGTACGCTTTCTGGGCAAATTTTACTTACTTGTCAGATACGGATTGAACTTTTTGCTACAGGCTGGCGGACGTACGATGGCGCTTGAGTCAACAGTGCATTGAAGAGGATTTCGGGGAGCTTGAGAGGCCCAGTCTTGAGAACGAGGCATGGTATCATGGAGTGAAGGCAGACACCGCGGTGAAGACTGGGTTGGGTATTACATCAAGACGGTCCCCTGCCCTCAATTTTGAAACAACTTTGCAACTGGAAAGGAAGGACTCGTCGCTAATAACCGCCGTTTTCCTTTGTCTGAACAAAGGAACGGACGGGCGACGTGCGCCGGTTTTGAGCGAGAGTGGAAGTGGATACATAGCTGACACTAGACGTTGGGACACCGACTTGAGGATGGACCTGCGTCGTGCGATGTGGAAGCAGAAATTTGGCAGAAATCAGACCAGACTCAGCCAGACTCTGACTCGAGTCACCCAAATCGCCCCATTCGGAGTCCATCAAATGATAGCATCACCTCGAGGACTTCTAGCCCTTGCCGGAATTTTGTCATCATTTTGCTTCCGCATCCACCTACAGGGGTCAATCCTTCCCTCTCCCTCCCTCACCGTCGTCCTCGGCGTCCAGCCTCATTCACGCCTCGCCGAGCCTCCACTGATCAAGGTGACTCCCTTTTCTCGGGCATCCTCGCTGCGGAACGGACCCACTGACAAAGCTACACCCCCTGTGTTCCCAGTGACGAGCACAGTCCGCTTCAGCATCGACAGTATGGACAGTATGGACGTTCAAGGGGTCACTACAGACCATCCGCAGGAGGGACAGAGTGACCAGGTGCCCCAGGTACGTCGACTCTGCTCTGTGTGTGCCCCTGGAAAGGAATGTGCCCACGCGGCCCCGCAGGAAGCTAAAAACTCGGTATCCGACATGGATGGCGTCCGTCACGATGACCAGTCGCCAGAGAATGACATGTCTCCTGCTGAGGCCTCTTCAATGGCGTCAGATAACCATAATGGTGTTAATGTGAGCTCCTCATAGCGCCTATGGTGAATCCCGACTGATGACAAGCAATCCCAGAATCCCGAGCCTTCATCCTCTACCCGCCCACTTACGCGTTCTCGTTCCGGGCGCGCGTCCAAGCCGCCCGTGCGAGATGACAGCTGGTATGATGCGCCGAAAAAGAATTCGGTCGCCGCTACAGGGGGTACCGCTGGCCGCAAGAAGGGAGGCGGTAAAGCGCCACGAAAGCGAACTATCGACGAGGTCGACAAGGACAAAGCAGAGTCCGAGGAGCCTCCTGCACGTACCCGCCCACCACCTGCCGAGACAGCTGTCCCCGCCGAAGTCCTCCCGACTCCACCCCAAGTACCTTCCCCGCCGCCCGCCGGTTCTGCAGCCGTCTTCGTAGCAATGTCAGGCATGCCACCTGCACCCCCCGCAGCGTCTCACTCGCCCTACTACGTCGACCCACTCGTCAAAGCACGCGCTCGCACCTCCCTTCCAGTCCCCGTCCCAAACCTCATCAAGAAGAGCCGTGGACGGCGCGTACCCGTCGTGCCCCTCTCCACCACGTCTCTACCCTCCTCCTCCGCCTCCTCGACGTCGCCTTCGTCCCACCCTCCCGCCGAGCACGGTCCCCCAGTGTCGACATCGGATCGCGTGCACATTTGCACCGTTCCAGGCTGCGGCAAGGCCTTTCATCGCGGGGAGCATCTCAAGCGGCATATCAGGAGCATACACACGCACGAGAAGCCGTTTGCGTGCACGTACGAGGGGTGTCGCAAGTTTTTCAATCGGCATGATAACCTGCTGCAGCATGTCAAGGTGCATCGGGCGGGTGGGGCTGAGGAGGAGGGCAAGGAGGGCGGCAAGGCCAAGGGCGGTACTGGTGGGAAGCGTAAACGGGGAGGGTCTAGGAGGAAGAGTCGGCAGGTGGAAGAGGAGGACGAGGATGTCGATGTCGATGGTATTGCAGAGCCAGACGAGGATGATGAAGATGCAGAGGAGGAGGAGGAAGACGGGGAAGGAGAGTATGAGGACGACGAAGATGCAGATGCACGCCGGCCCACGCTCTCGCCTTCTCCTCCCCCTGCTCCCGACTTTTATTCGCGCGCGATGACGCGGATTACCTACCCCACGCTTGGAGCTGCGCCTACCCCGCCTTTGATCCTCACCCGGGAGCCCAGTTTGCAGAGTTATGCGGCGGTGTCGTCTTTGAGGACCGAGTTGCCTGAGAGTCCGTCGAAAGCTGGGGGCTTTATGGACCGGGAGCGCGAGGAGCAGCAGCAGCAGTCGATGGGGGCTGGGATGTACCACCATCCTTCGTATTACCGCCTTCGGCCTGTTGGGCACGGGCACGACGAGGTGGACGCAGAGGGCGAGCCTGAGATGGGGCCTGAGCTGCAGATGCATGCTATGAGGGAGGTGCAGGTCTAATTTGCCTGCGTATAATCTTTTCCCCCCCTTCTGACTCGTTTCTTTACATGTCATGAGTGACACTTTCTCTCTCTCTCTCTTTCTTCGACGAGTATTGGCGCCTTTGAGTGGTTTTGGGTTTCGATTATGTATTCTTTCCTCCTTGGTACGATACGATTATTATATGTGATACACTACATACTGTTTCTTGTAGCTGTGACTTTTTTCTGTCCTTTGTAATGAGATATAAGGATTATCGTTCATTCCATGGATGGAGGAGAGGAGGGATGGTACCGGGAGGGAATGAATATCAAGGGAGGGTGGTAGATTGGGGGAGAGGAAGTGAGCCATGATATGCGACCCCGAACGATATGCGACCCCGAAAAGAACCGCAAGATGGTGGATAGGGGGCTGAGAATGCGGATGGTGGAGCTGTGGATCTCGAGGGTGGGAACTTGAAGGGGTGCGAGCAGAACCGAAGCAGTGAGCAGGACGAGGCACGTCACGGCTCCAGGGGAAGCGTGGAGTAGGAAAGCCGAGAGGTTCTTGAGGCGAAAAGGCAAGACGGGGGGATGGGATGGGAGTTGAAGGAATGCTTGACGGCTCTGCAGTCGTCCCTGAGGGAAGTTGCGGAGGGGAGCTCGCCAGTAGATCGAGAGGATAAGTGCGGCATCGGGGAAGCATGGCCATGGGCGGGACGTCTACGGGGAAGCGCTGATGACGTGGCAGACATGAGGGGACAGGAATGGGCAAAGATATGTCGGGGAGGATGGAGCTTGGGATGGGGGAGGAGGTCCTCGGTTTGCGCGACGAGGGGGTGTTACGGTAGAGCTGTGTCACCGTGAGGTCTTGAGACTCGGGGACTGGAAACTGCGGACCACGGTGGAGACTCGGGGTGGGGTCCTCAGTGCGTAGGCAAGGGCTCAGATGGAATCAAGAGTGCGGCTGGTGGTCGTACATAGTGGACAGTCAAGCTTGAAGTAAATTAGAGACTGAAGATGAGACGGGGAAAGGACCCACCTTCGTCCGTACACCCGCCTAAGGTGCTCGAGACCGGAAAGCCCTTGGAAACGATGTCCTAGGTTCTGGCTTGAATGCTGTCCGAGGGCGTCGAGACCAAGTCTGTCATGATCACGGTAGCAGTCGCAATTCATCCCGTCGCAGATTTATACTACCTGCCTTCCCTTCCCGCCTTCCACGTCCAGCTCCTGGTATCCAGCGGACGCGCAGGAACCTCCAAATCCGGGGGATGCATGATGCATGATGCATATGGATGCATGATGAGCGAGACATTCTTGAGTTTCTTATCAGTCTTTTTCTACCCCGTTTGCGCGTCTCGTTGTCGGGTTGCCAGCCGCTAGCGTGTAGGAGAAGATGCGGGCCTCAAACTCATGAATCTCCTACAGCACTTCCTTCCTCATCTCATCCTCCTGTGCCTTTTCTACGTACGGCTAGATTGTCGGGTTTCCAGGGCCGAGCTGTCAAGAAGGCTCCATAAAGCTGGCTTAGCATACTGAGGGTCTGCGTCTCCGTCCACTCAGAACACACGTATGGGAAATTCTCTCAGCATCAACCATGGTCTGGTCCAGGGAGTTGGAGCTGCCGCCCTGGTTCTGCTCTTCGCTTTGCGCAAATGGACACGCGGACGAAATCCCATCCAGGACATTGCCGGTCCACCATCCTGCTCATGGATCTATGGTTTGGCTTGCTCGTTGCCAAACTCAATCCATGTTTACGTCCCATTGGTAGGAAATATGCTACAGTTGATGCTCACAAAGCAGTATGGCGACTATGAGTTCGATTGGCAGAGGTCATATGGCGCCGTGTATCGTCTCAAGGGATGTTTTAGTGTGAGTACACAGTTATTCGAAGTCGTCGAGCTTATAGCGCCCTGACAGGAAGATCGACTAATGGTATCCGACCCAGTGGCCCTTCAATTCATCCTGAACAGCGCGAAATTTGAACATTCACCCATGTTTGCCAGCATGATGAGGTTGATGCATGATAGGAAGAGCCTCATCGTTGCTCAGGGTATGGTCCTGGCGGATTTGCAAGCCTACCATTGATATATATTCGCCGTATAGGTGAAAATCATCGTCGTCTCCGTGCCGCACTCAACCCCAAGTTCTCTGCTGCTTGTGTACGTGGATATGAGCCGGTCATGCAGAGGGCAGCGCAAGAGGTGGGTGCAGCCAACATCTTTGTAATATTGAACAACCGCTGTTCCGCGTCGCAGATAACGAGGGAACTAGAGAAATCGCCGACGTTGGCGATGGATATCTTGCCGTTACTCTCAAATGCAGCTCTGGGTGTAGTTAGCGAGGGTAAGTTGTGTTTTCTCTTATCAAGTTGATGGCCCACACCCTGTGCAGCTCTTTTGGGATGTTCGACCCAAGATTTGGGCGATGAATTCATGCGAATCATGGCGCGAGCAGTGTCCGTAAAGTCTTTCATCTTCGTCACCCGGCTCTCATTGGCATATTTGATGTCTTTCTTTCGGAACAGAGACCTGGGGCTCGGCGTCAACGAAACGGCCATCTTGGGGAATGCCATTGGGACGCACCTCCCCGAATGGGTGTGGGACATCGCTGCCCTGCTTCCAACGGGGATTCTCAACGAGCTGCGCCAAGGAAAACACACTTCAATCAAAATTGGTAGGCAAATCGTGGAGAGGAAAATGATGGCTATGCGGGAGGGTCTCGAGGTGGATGCGGATGTCTACAGTAGACTTCGTGCGTATTAGTTTTGGTTGGGATTGGTCTGCTGAAAAATTGGCTCCTAGTCGACGGCGGTCACCATTCAGACAAGAATTTGACCCCCGAGGAGCTCGCAGCGCAAACTTCTCTCATCATCATTGCTGGGCACGAAACTACGACGAACACGCTGGCGTTTGGATTGCTTGAGCTGGCCCGAAACCCGATATTTCAAGACAGCCTGCGGACTGAGATTCATTCCACCCTGACCAAAGGAGGCTCAGATGTCGTCTACAACAATATGCCTCTCTTGAACGCGTTCATCAAGGTACACCGTATGTACTCTCGAGTTTCCCCTATTTGAACTTGATCTCCAGGAGATACTGAGGCTATATCCCATCCTCGCCAACGAAGAGCGCATCGCTGTGGAGGACACAGTAGTGCCTTTGGCAGAGAGCATCGTCACCACCACAGGGGCGCGGATCTCGCATGTCCCCGTTCGAAAAGGTCAAGTTGTTAGCGTCGCGATCGCTTCTTATCAAAGGTTGCGCATCCCCTTGATCGTCGACTTCAATCTCTCTGAAAGTTCACAGGCTGGAGTCCTTGTGGGGTCCTGATGCCGGGGAATTCAGGCCCTTGCGGTGGGTCGAAGGGGTTAATTACCGAGGAGAATATGGTATTGGGCCGTATGCGAATCTGTTGGCACTCTTCATTGCGTTTCAGCGATCCAGACTCATCTTTGCACAGCCTGACTTTCTTTGCTGGTCCGCGTACTTGCCTTGGGTGGGTGACGCTATTCAATAAATCAAGGCATTCACTGACGACGGCGTCTCATTCATTCAGCTGGCGCTTTGCGTTCGTGTTGTTTCTTTTGACCACAACGTTGGCTGAGCGCTGAGCTCTTGACCAGAATACTGGAGATGCAAGTTTTAATCTGCGAATTGGTGGGGAAATTCTCCTTCGAGCTCCCGAAGGGTGAGGATACTCCGAGGATGTACGGTGCCACTGTCGTTGCGCCTGTTCTTTCCTCTGGAGAAAGAGGGGTGCCTCTTTGCATCAAGCGGATTGTTTGATGAGAGTTTGCGCCCGGGGGCTTCGCAATACCACTATGATTTACTTATAATGGCTTGCAACTTTTATTTGATCCTTTATACAATGGGAGTAACGCATAGATGCGCGCCTTTCTTTCCGTCAGGTATAACCGGCTGAATTATGGTCGTCCCGTGCACTCGCGCAACATCTCCCTCCGGCAGTGCAAAAGAGAATTTCCCAACAAGTTCGCAGATGATGACCTGCATTTCAAGTATCCTGTGGGAAGTGCGCATTGAGGGAAATCGCTGGAATGTGAGCCACGCACGCGAATCGCCACCCCAGGCACGTACGCTCCCCGCCAAAAAACGTCAGTCTGTACAGAGCAGTCAAGTATCCAGCAATGTTGCAACAACAGACCACTAACAAATTCGCGTATGGTCCAATGGCGGCCGCGCCTTGCCGTGAACCTGTTCCTTCAATCCACCGAGTAGGCTTGAATTCTCCTGCGTCGGCACCCCATATTGCCTCAAGTCTAAATAATAGAAAAACCGCACATCAACTTGGCTATGTAGGAGGGAAATATCCGACCTTTGATACGACGCAATACCCATATAAATGATCTGTCCTTTTTGTAGAGGGACCTCTGAGAGACGTTCGCCGGTCGACGTGGTGATGCTCTCCATCAAGGGAAGAACTGTATCTTCGCCCACCATGCGCTCTGTAAGTGCAGTGATGGGGTAAAGCCTAAGAGTTTCCTGCGTAGACACATCACGACGAGGGCAGAATCATTGAGGGGAATCTTGCCTTGATGAAGGCGTTCAAGAGGGGCATATCGTTATAGGGAAGATCCCGACTTCCATGGCCCCGAGTTGAATGAATCTCGCGCCGAAGGCTGTCTTGGAACTCAGGATTTTGTGCAAGTTCGAGCAGACCGAATGCCAGCGTATTTGCAGAGGTTTCCTGCCCTGCGATGAGAATGAGGGACGTTTGACTCGCAACATCCTCCTCCGATACTGTTTTATGCGGCTGATTCGGGTCAACTAAGGCCCATTAGAATTCAAATAGGTTTTGAACGAAGGAAGAGTCCTCACGGATCTGGCTGAACACATCATCGTTGGGCTCAATCCCCTGCCTCGCGGCGGAGACCTTTTCCTGCGCCAGTCGGTGGCCAATGTGCGCGGAGAGATTTCGCCCTTTTCGAACCTCGTCCAAGGCCGCATTTGGGATCAGGGTCAGCAGTTTCCAGACCCATCGAGGCAAATGGGTGCCGAGGGAACTAAATAGAATGGTTTTCCTGTCCAAATCAACTGCCAACCTCCTGTGTGCAAGGTTCAACGTTGCAGGCAAGTACTCAACATGGTCGGTGAATCGACTTACAGCACCCGGGTGGTAATCTCGACAAGCTCCCCCAGATCTTGGGTTTTACAGCCAAGAACGGCTGAGCAACGGAATGAGAAGACGGTTCGGCACCTATTGGATGTGTTCTATACCTTCAGTGATCGCGCTCAGAGTCGCTGCCGATAGCAGAGGGCTCATATCGACTGTCTCAGTGGTGTCAGTATCGATTGCCTTGATTATCTGCAAAGAGTGAGGTTGAGATATACATTTGGCCGTAAGGGGAACTACCTCCTCTGCAGCATTTTGCATGACGGACTGATATGCACGCACACCAGCAGCAGAGAATGCCGGGTTGAATGCTGCTCGCAGACGCCGGTGGTCCTCCCCTGGACGATGGTCAATACCTCTACATCCCAAGGACAGTGAAGGTATCACCATTAACTGTCACAATACTCTTCTCGCCGTATAACAAGTCCACATGGTGATGAATCATGGGCGAATGCCCAAACTTGTTGACATTGTTGACCATGGCTTGCAAGGCTACTGGATCGGAGACTACAAGGCGGTCTTCCTGTGAGTCGGCTTGTGAGTCTCTTGGTTTATTTGAATACTGATAACTCACGCCGAAACATCCTTTGACGCGATATAGAGCGCCGTAGAGCTTCTGCCACCCGAATTCATAGTCCCCATAGCGGTATGAGAGCAGCAACTGCAGCATGTTACCTTGAACCAAGTATCAGGAGGCCCAGGATTGGTAGACAGCGTGAATTCTCCGCACCGAAAATCCACGACGGCGAAGGCGGACCCGCAATCCTTCGTATAACACTTGTTCTTCCGCGAACCATGGTGCGCAAGAGTAGGAATGCGATTAGAGCTCCAGTCGCAGCAGTGCTGCGCTTGGACGAGATGGTGCTGGGTGCGTTACCCATGGCGGAGGGAGGAAATACGATGGGCAGATAGGCTTCAAGTGGAGTGTCTCCAAAGTGTCTCGGGACCAGTTGGCTTGAGAACGAGCCAAGTTTGGTGACAGGTTGGATGAAGATCCTGGCATCCTGCCACGGTCGTAAGTAGGCGCAAGCGATTCCGAGTCACCTGGCCGAGAGATGGGTTATTCTGAGAGAAGATGGGGTAATGGCGGGAGGAGGAGGAGCAGGCTTATGGTGAAGGAGGGCGCGGCACTGGTGTAAGGCTCCTGCTAAGAGGCATTTTTGGCTGGTTCTATCTTGATTGGAATTCGGGCCTCGGCGGATGATTGTGGGCCTGTGGCTAGGACAGTGGCCTAAATGCGGCTGAGCTGAGACCAAGATTGTCGCCGGATTGGAGTGATGTAACAGTGTTGGTGGTCAAGGACTGCGGAGAGAGGGAGATCTTCGCGGGTAGGACGTACCTGTGAAGTCGGTACGTACACGTCTCGAGCCGTTTTGAGTCTTGACGACCACGATGCGTGAAACCAAAGGTGGGGTTTGGCCACCCTGAGCCATAGCTACTGCTCCCGAAAATGTTGACCGAAAGACATGGACGGGGATATGAGGCCAGCTGCACCGAAGGGCAGCGAGCGCCGACTCGGAGCGGTCAGGTAACAGGTTGATGGTGGCGCAATGGTGCTGCGTAATCAGGGGGCATCAACGGCATCAGCCAAGCGATCAAAGTTTGTCGTCGGCATCCAAGCTTGGGTATTGGATATTCATTCAGCTCCTTCACGGCCAAGTGGAAATCACAATTGAATCACAAAGGAAATCATGATTCATCAGCTACATCAGAATCATCCGGAGGCATATCGTCCAAGACCAAGTCGGCACAGCGCAACACTATTGCTGGAAAAATCTCAGGCTGGAAGTTCAGTTCAGGGCGCCAAGTCACCGAGAGAGACGCGGCACAGAAGATCACATCGGATGGCACGGGCTTCGTCGAGAAGGAGACCATGAATTTGCGCCAATTGGCCCATCTCCTGCGCCATAGCCTGGGCTTCGGAGTATCGCCCTTGCTGCCAGTGTGTCTGGAAAATCTCTCGCATGATCGTGCACTGGACTGCGGGATTTTGAGCACGTTGAGAGAGACGAAGGCCTTCTTCGAGATATTCGAGCGCTCTCGGGATATCTGTGTTGGTGTGCCGATAGTAGTGGCTCAGGGTAAGCAACAATTTGGCTGGAACATTTTAGTATGATGCAACGGATGCAATGGTCTCTGCTCTGACCTTCGCCCGCGGGATCCCCGACTGCTCTCCAATGACCAATCCCCTGTTCGGCGAGTCCCTCCGGGTCGGAGACTCGACAATACTGGTGGGACCTGAATACCTCCGTGAGCTAGGTCCCATGTAGACGATGGTCGTCTATTTTGTCCATGTACGGACACTGTGGATGCAAGTCATAGTGAATTTCATGGAAGCAAACCCATTCACGTACCTATTTCCATGAATCATTTTTCAGGTAGATGCGTTCACGTACCTAATTCATATATCTAGTTTCCAAGTTCAAAGTCACGATAACTTGCTTCAGTGAACAGAATCTTTCAAAACGGACAAAATACAATGATACATTAGTCCCCCTCGTGATCCGCGGCGCCCATAGCGTCGTGTGCGGAACGGGCTTGGGACCCGGGAAGTGAGGTTGTGTAAGTTTCGGGCTGCTTCGATCTTTGCCAGTGGCATGCCGTGATTTAACACCTGGTAGGACATTCTTCTTGCAGCAAGGGCAGTATACTTCCCGAGGCATAAGTGAGCGTGTCGAGGCAAGTAGAGCGTGTGTTGGGGAATCACGGGATGGAGTTGTGTGGTTAAGGCTAGCCCGCTCAGCGCTGCCCCACTTGTGACGTCATGTTGACGTCATCCATCTACAGCTGCCGGTTCCCTTCCGGGCCTTCCCTCTCACCCCGAACTCTCTCCCCCACGGCTGTCCTCTGTCCTCCATCCCCACTCTCTTCACTATCCCATCAAACAGTCGAAGAACTCAACAGGCAGCATGAACTTGTTCACTAGCCCGTGCACGGTGGGTGCACTGCCAACTCCACGGGCCCCACAAGGGCTCCACTGCTATTGAATTAAATACTTAAAAACTCGGAGGTGCGTTCGTCCTCCAAGTACCTCAACTCCCTTCTCTCATGACTCGCACAGAGGGCGAAAACACCCAACAGTCCAAATCCCGCAAACACGGGCACAAGTCCCGCCACTCCGCCACTCTCGGCGGTCATCGGTCGCCTCTGGCGCCCCTCAACGACGATCTTAGCACGGAGGAGAGGCTACGCCGGGCAGAAGGTGCGTTGACATACATCTCCCTCGTGTATATTCTACTCACTTTCTATCTGCAGAGGCTCTACATCGCGAGAAAAAGAAGCGGCGACGCGCTGAAAAGCGAGCCCGAAATGGAGCCAAGTCCGCCGCCGAAAATGACGATGACACCTCCGTTCCACCATCCAACGGCTCCATCCCACGCCCCAAGTGCGCTTCAAAAGTCAAGATGTCCGTTATTCGATCCCATCTCGGGTACGAGAAACCGAAATGGAATGCCTATCGCGTGAGTGCCTCATCCGGGTCTGCTCTTCCTCTTACCACCCTCACCCGTGTTGCAGCTGGCCGTCCACGAGGCGTTATTCTCCGCTCGCCTCGATTGGAAGTCGAATTGGCGTGCTCAGGACGCCGTGCGACTTGGCCGAGCTTACGATGTGGTGCGTTGCTGTCTCTTTCTCATCTTCACCCACTCACACGGAAATAGATCCGGGCTGATTTCCCTGAAACGGAGCGCTTCCAAGGGCTCTGGGGAATCGACCGTGTCGCGAAGCAATATTGGGACAACCGGACCAGCAATGAGCGCGACAAGAAGAACCCAAACTCGTACCGCTCCCTTCATGCCCGCCGTCGCAGCTCTCCCGAGCCTCTCCGTGAGTCCTCTCCCTCCCGTCTGCATCGGCGTCTGGACCCTCGCACCCTCTTTTCGTCGGAAGACGAAGGTGGGGACAAGGATGGAGAGGTTGTCGGCGATGGAGTGAGGGGATCGGACGGCGGCAGTAGCACCTGAATCCCTGTATATTCAATGTAATTAAATGATGATTTTCACTCAAGTGCTTCGTCAAATTCACTGAGTTTAGAACTACACTATTCTCAATCAAGGTACACTCAAATGAACTTCACCAGTGAGGGTACGTGAATGACTTTCCCTGATGTGTTCACGATTTATAGTGAACGACAAGGACCTTGAATTTCATGGAACCGCCATGAAATTCATGGCTCGCTTCCAGTGAAGTTCACGAGTATATTTACGTGGCCGATCTCCATGAAATTCATGGCCATTAGGGTCCTCAGTGGGAGGAAGCTGGGTCAACAACCCCGACGTGCGACGACCCGAGACACGGAAGAAAGAGTCGAGCATGATGATACCGTGTATGGTTTCCACGACATCGGGTTCGTCCAGGTTCAACCCTTGGGTGAGGACAGCCTGGAAATTGCCCACATTCGCTGTGATGCGCTGGGCGATTCCTGTGGTCGATACGTGTTGGTAATCCTGCCAGAGAGCAATGAGGCAATGGAAGTGGAAGTGCAGATGGCGACATAGGACTGGCATCGACGGACTGTTCTGTTTGAAGTATTCACGGATGGGGACGAGGACCCGTAGGCGCTTGCCATGGTCGATATAGGCGAAGGAAGTGCGAATCAACGTCATTTTACACAGGACAACGGCGGGAATAGGAAGTTTACACTGCATCAAATCTGCCTCCGAGATGCACTCGGGCAAAAGCGACAACAGGCCCAGAAGCTGGTGAGCGCCGGGTGACTGGAGCATGCGCGGACTTGAAAGTGACAGCTGGATAGAAACATCCAGATTGGAACGCCTGTCCGAGCCATCGGAGAAGAGTGTCGTCTTTTGTTCTTGCCAACGGGATAGAACGGCATCGTGACCTTCAAAGGCGGCGATGTTGGCGACAAGGCTGATCGCGAGTGGGAGATTGTCCGTGATCTGCAAGATCTCGCTCATTGTGCCCGAGTCGTCTGCTGAACCGTCCGTAATGTCCACGAAGGTCTGCATAGCAGCCAAGTCGCTCAACGGCGCAAGCGGAAGAAGGCAAGGGCGCGTCCATCGGACCCGGCCCGGCCGCTCAGCTCCCCGCATGGTGATCTATTGAATTGTCAACGAACTGGATTCGAGAACGAGAGGTATACTCGCCAAGAGACCCAGAGTTTCCACATCTGTCAGGAGAGAAAACAAATCCTCAATCGGACCGCGACTATCCGGCGGCTCCCAACAAGTCTCGAGATTGTCGAGGACGAGCATGACCGACGCGTATTCAGCCAAACGGCGCAGAACAGCCTTAAGGGGATTGCGCGCTGGCGGTAGACCGACGTGTGAAGCGAGGCTAGCGATCAAGTCCTCGCGGTTCGCTATAGATTCGCAGGATATGAAGAAAAGCTGAGCGTATTTGGCGCAGACGTTGGGGTGATGCAGAGCAGCTGTCGCGAGACTGGTCTTCCCAATTCCTCCTGGTCCAAGGACTGCCACCCCGGCTGGGCGCTGGAGAAGAAGCTGAACAAGCTCTTGCAATTCTTCCTCTCGCCCGTAGAATATCTTGGGTTTTCCGGGTAGGAGATCGAAGGAAGTGGTACTGTTTCCGAGGCTGAACGTGCTCTTGCTTATCTGGTGTAAAAGATGAGCTTGATCCACGACCAACCTGAGACGCCGAGTCCGAGCCAAACTGGCTCTGTTGCTCGTGCAGTAAAAGCTGCATAAGCTGTTCATGTCGTTCCTCAGCTTTCCCTCGGAAATGCTCCATCTCCGACGCCGTTGTGAGGGAAGTTTGAACCTTATCTCGGTCAGCCATCGATAGCTAGGTTTGTTTTCGAGTGGACGTACCCCAAAGACCGAGAAGGCGTGATCCAATCCATCTTCACATGCTTTCAATTGTGCACCCTGGCGAAAGATCCGCTTGAAAGAGCTGCTGCTTTGCTGGGCTTCGATGAACGAGTGGACTTTTTGAAGGGTACTATACGAAGATAACTGACAGACTCACTCGGCGAACTCGCCAATATACCGCAAAATTTCAGGCGAGACATTGCTACTCCCATCCGCCGCGATGCACAGGTCCAAGATCGCAGATAGTATAGCATCGACGCGCGACAACGCGCTGCGCGCATACACTGGTCCCTGTTGGACTTGGCAGACTGTGGGTGTCGCGTGAGTCTCACTGGCACGGCACCGAACAACCCGATTCACTCACCTGAGTCAAAGTGAGAATGGACGAACTAATTCCAGCGATGGTCTTGAGAAAAGGAATGGATGGTCCCTCCGCGATAACCTTGAGTCGAAACGGCTATGCTCGTGTAGGCAAGGACGGCTTTCCCGCCGGGTCCTTGCTCTGCCTTGACGAGTGCGGCGGACAGCCTCATGGTGCTCGACAACTCGGAGCAAGCGGGTGGGCACCTCCCACCCTGGATATTATCGATTATCCGATATACATCTGAGCGCCCACCATTTGCCGACATCAGTTTATCCCGCCCGGGGCCGTGAGGGCCGTGAAGCCCAGGATGAGCGCTGATACATGCTCCTAGGTTCGATACGGTCGAAAGACGTCCTTCAGGAGACTCGGAGGGCAGCGTGCTGCGGCGTCGCCCGTGTGAGAACCGCTCACGACAAGTCCATCGTTGCCATTGTCCGTCGAGCTCGGGGAAGTTTCAAGGAAGCGTGGGTTTGCATTTAATGACGGGAGCAACCAAGGAGCAACTTGAAGGTGGAGGTCACCATAGTGTGGTAGTTGTGTGACTCCGGTACGGGCACCATTGAAATCCAGCCCTAGCCAAGCCCTAGCAGTGACTTTTGAGCAGTCGGATTATCTGCAGCATGGGGAGTGCAGAAGCTTACTTACACGGCTTTCCGACTTCGTTGTGAAAGCAAGACTCCAGACGCTGTCAGTCGAGGTGTGTGCACCGTCTACAATCAGACTCGGTGCAAACTGGGGATTGACATGATGGTCCAGGCGTCCCGTAAAAGGTAGTTTGATCAGATCAACAGACGAGATCTAAAGCCCCATGAACCTTCTGTCATGCCAGTCTTGCCAGCGTCCCGCCCGGCGCCCTGCGTTCGCCTGGACTGTCGCTTTCAAAGATGTAGAGCCCAAAAACTCATGTCAAAACTCACAATTCTTTCGGCATATGTACCTATGTACATAAACTCGTCTAGTGAACGCCACGGGTAACCCGCGGGTATTCACGGGTATTTTAAGATTCACCTCGTAGTGCTGCACATGGGAACACTGGAAGGGAAACCTGTTGTTCAGACATGAGCATTGATATTGGGTTGACTTTGAGCAACAAACCTAGATGGTACCACGGACAGGTCTCGCACAAATCGCGTTCTCCCGGGACGACATCGTGTTTTACCCGTCCACGGGTCAGATTCGAAACAAAATTATACCCGTGATCATTGGTCACCACCAACTCGGCCGATTGTTGCTTGACTTGGCTCCAGTTGTAACTAATACCTCCTACCTTCCTTCTAGAGCATCTTTGGGACACAATATTTGTTCGTCGCTGTCAGAAACAGCGATCAAGATGTTTTGATCCCATCGATCAAATACCCGTGGCCTTCACTAAACTCGTCTTGGGAGAAGTCAACCATTGAATTCGTTCCTCATTTAGATTTACCGTTGAATGTGAGGAGGCTCCAGCATGTCGATACCGAGATGGCTCTACATTCCCGCTACCGTTAGGTAAGGGTCTTAGGGCGCCTGATTTTTCGTTTTGGCAGCATGCTTCATTTTTTGTCAGCTTTTTTCGCGTAAGCATGGAGCACTCCACTTCTCGCATAATTGCTCTTACTCTTTGATCCGCTGCCGTCGCTCTTGCTTCCTACTCTCATCCCTTGCTCATCCCTCCACGTCTTTGGTATGCATTATGCATACTATTCCTGAGTTACCGTCCGCCGTCCGCCGTTCGTGGTCACTGGCTTCGGGCATGCCGGCACTTCCCTCCGCGTTGAACTGCATGCATTTCAGTTTCTTAGTGCCTCTGTCGCAACTGAACCATCATGATCTCGTTCTGTCTTTCTGTCCCAAACACGACCTTGGTTCATCCGAACCGTCCCTTTCTCTGGCCGGCCACTGCAGGCATAAGTTATTTCCACATATGATCAAATGCTCCTTGACACTCATTTGAACGGTTGAACCTCACGGACACTTTGCCCCCAGAAGTGGTATGCAATGACCCGACGATTTGTCGCTGCCCAAGCACGTTGGATACTGCTGTGCTGACCATTTGAATGGTTTGTTAAATTGTGTGCATTCCATTAGCATCCCTCAGCGTCAAGTCGGCGCAGGCTCCGCTGAGCCCAGGTACTGCAGAACTCATCTACCCACCCTCCTGGCGGAGCAGAAGACTTTCTGGCTTATATGGTAGACCGGCCCATTGGTAACGAAATCTCCCGTGGAATATCCATCTTCTATTGACCACAAATCCTTCAGCGCCAGCGCAACAGCCAGGACTCCGAAAACACCGTGAAGTTCATCGCTCCTCAAGGCCTCACGAACTGTATAGTTAGTTGATTTATGGGACCCTTGTTCCCAGCACCCATTCGTTCGGCATGTATCTTGCGACTGATGAAACTACTTGAATGTATGAAGTACGGGCACCAAAATCGCCACCGGACCGCAGAGCATGCAAGTCCCGGATTCGAATTTCATGTGTACCCAATTTCCGACTCCAACATTATTTGCCTAGATATACGTACTGTTTACTCCTCATTGAACTCGAGATGGGCACCTGGGCGAATGGGAGAACATGGAGTTCGCTCATCCCCAACAAGAGCAAAGCCAGGGCCTCCCTGTCGACAATTTCGGAGAACCAGTGAGTGGCACCGTGACGGAGCTTGTTCAAGTAACGGGGGGTTCCCGTCGCCGCTGTTTCGCGCACTTGAACAATCATTCACTCTCTGCATACTCTTCCATTCACCCTTCGTCTCTTGTTCTTCGATTACATGGCGCAGTAATTCTAGCTTCCTTCTCCATTGGCAGTTCAAAATGTATACCTACTCTGTGCACAACTTAAGAATGTGTGAGCACCAGCAGGTAGCGGGCCGTGCCGCTTGTCGGCCTTACAGCTTTATTACGATGTCATCCACCGTCGCCGAATTACGATGCCCTGATAATTATAGCCAACACGGTCTCTCTTGACCGGCCAGTTTCACAATTCCGGCCAGGGCCGTGCGGAAATGAATGGAGAAATGCACTCCAAGCGTGAGGGCGATCGTATAAAGCAGGACGACTGGGGTGGACTCGAACATTCACCTCACTCAGATGAAGTTCTACAGCTCCCTTCTGGTGGCGACCTCTTTGTTCGCTGCTACCGCCTTTGGACAGGGCGTCAGCATCGGTGCTCCCGCAGCCGGGTCCACCATCTCCCCCGGAACCAACATCACCGTCGAAGTCGACCGCCCTGTACGTCGCATCCATCTTTCCCTCTTCTACAATTTCTATACCTCATTTAGGACACACTCACTGGCTCGACCGAGGTTGCGATTATCATCGGTTTCACGTCTTGCGTCGGCTTCACTCAGAGCCAATGCCCTCCTCCCGCCAGCTTCATCGGATCAGTGCTGTACAAGGGCCCTTACGATCCTGAGTTCCACCCCGATGTGACTCCGACGAAACTTGCTCCGTACCAGAATTTTTCTGTCATGATTCCTACGACGACGAGCAAAGGTCCCGCGCAGCTCAGCGTGACGCATTTTAGTTTGGTTGGCGTGAGTGACAGACATTTTCCCCCATAGTCCGAGTTGGTGATGGATTTGATTGCAGGCTGGACCGTTCCCTCTGCTGCAAAGCCTCAACGTCTCCCTTATCGTACAATAGTTGGAGGATGTTAGGGTGTTGATTCAAGGCAGTGTATATTACTTACATACCTGCAACTGATGGGCAATGGTTTACCTCAGCCAAGTCCGACTCGAAGAGAATTTGGTGTAGTAGCACCCCGGCGTCGACACCTGGTTCTTGCACCGAGTTCCCGCCTCTTCTTCTTTCCACGTCTCTTTTCTTCAGGGACTTGCCGAACCACGTCTCAGAAGACGATATAAGAGCTATATTCAACGCACCAATGGCAATTTCATAGGCAAACGAGCTGCAACAATCTTCTCTTTAAATTCAGTGGCGCCGGCAACAGTCCTAGCACTCCTGCATCCACGAACTACACGACGCCTTCCAGGTGAGAAACCTGGTTGGCAACTCCGTGGGATGTACGACGCCGAGGTCAGGCGCCGTATGGCAGCACAGGCAGTAAAGCCTGAAATGCAACAGAGGTCGTGGTGGATGTAGGTGAAGACGATAGTGATCATGAAGTCGAAGCAGCTGAAGAGCGGGAGTTTGAGGAGGAGAGGTGAGTTTGCGAAGAAGAAGCGAACCGGGCTGCTGAACTTGTGCTGAAGATGCGGGTGCAGAAACGGGAGAACGATCTAAAGCGGGCGAAAGCTAGGGAGCAACTGCGACGGGGAACAGAAGAGAAGCTCGGTGGCAACGGTTGAAGCAGGAGCGCAAAAACCGTAGGCGCAAGCGATTCAGCGGCCGAGCGATGCGTATTTATTCTGAGAGATACGTTGATGTCGGGGAAGATCGGGCTTATGGTCGAGGAGGGCGCGACACTGGTGTAAGGGTGTAAGGCTCCGGCCAAGAGGCATTTTCGGCCATCAGGCCGATTCGGATTGGTATCACTCCCATTCGCAGCACTCACCAGCTTTGCACCAGCTGCCAGCACGAGTTATCTCGAGTCCTCGGCACTTTGTAATTCGTCTCTACGCTGCTGCGGCAATCCAATGCGTCGCCAAGACACGACACGACAGCCAGGAGTCATTTGACAAGTCTTGTGGCACTGCTGTCCACTCCTGCCAATAACGACGATGGACGACCCCAAGATCCTCGACAGAGCCCGCGGCGCGCTCTTTGGCTCGGCCCTAGGAGATGCCATTGGCATCTACACTGGTCAGTCCTGCTGTGTCGTTATCTGAATCTCATCCGAGCCATGCAGAATTCATGACCGCCGCACAAGCCGCAGAGGCGTACGGAGCAAGCCCACAGTTCACGTTGCTGTCGCCAGAGACCAAGTTTCACAATGACACGCACCGATGTCGATTTGAAAGTGTGAGTGAATCGCGAGGGTTCCAGGCGTTGCTGAGTCGAAGGATAGCGAGCATGGACAGACGATACAGACCACACGCTGCTAATGATGCTCTCCTACTTGCGGATGAGGGAGCTGTCTCCCAACGACCTTGCCATTCGTCTCAATCGTTGGGTAACCCAGGGGCTTCGAGTCTTGGATCGTCTACCCATGGGCCTTGGCAGTGTGTACCCCGTTTTTCTTGACCCTTTCCCCGCTGATCGACCGTCCAGGAACGGTCGGCAGTGTCGTCCTTTCCCCCACATACACTTCTGACCCCTCCAGCATCGCGCTACACTACTGGGAGAAAGGCGGACGTGCTGCAGCACCCAACGGCTCCCTCATGCGCACGGCCCCTGTCGGTGTCATCTGCATCCCAACAACTGAAGAAGCCACCTTCGACGCCGCCATCCGCATGGGGGCGGTCACACATGCTGACCCACGGTGTGCCCTGTCTGTCGCAGTCGTTTCCGCCCTTGTCCGGGCTTTATCTCTCGGCGAGATCAGTGATGCAGAGCAGGTTGGCACCCTCATCGAGCGCGCCTGGGCTTACTTACAGCGTCCCGGTGTCCTACCCCCAGACCACGCCTCGCTCCTGGACCGTGCCGAATTCGAGCGGCACGCCTATGCAGAGACCCTCGACGCGCTGGTGCTGTGACCGCGAGATGGGTTACGTGTACAAGTGTCTTGGGGCGGGCCTCTGGTGCCTGCGTCGTGTCCTCGCACATCAAGATACTTTCCGTTCCGCCATGACGACGCTCGTCATGTACGGTGGGGATGCAGACACGAACGGGGCTGTGGCTGGTGCACTCATGGGTGCACTCGTTGGGTACGAAAAGGGGCTACCGGTCGAGTGGCGGGATGGCATGCGGCATAGGGACTGGTATGCAGCGAAAGTCGACGCCCTGTGCTGCGTCGCGGGGCTTTGTGAAGGCGTGTACGACTCTGAGAACGACCAGGATACGACGCTCGATGGTGGGCGGGGCTCTTTGTCGGAGGAGGATATGAAGAAGCGGGAAATGCAGATTATGGAGAAGATGTTGTTGGCGGAGAAGGAACGGCGCGATCGTCATGCGGCTGCCCAAGCCCGGCCTTCTTCGATCTGGGGTAGCCTGCGGAGCGTTCTCAGTTCTCGCTAAGTAGTATATTTTAACTGTTTTTGGACTCTCTGGGACTTTTTTCTGACTTTTTTCTGTCGTCATGCGCGATTCGCCTTCTTTTTCCCAGCTCCCAGTGATCTACATGATGCAACAACTTCTCCGCTCTTCTTTGTTTCCTCGGCGGATCTTGGCTCGTTGCTCTTGTGCAATTTTGAACAACCAATGGGTGGGTTCCATATGAACAAATCGGGTCATCGTTTGGCCGTCGCACCGGGTGTGAGGGAAACAGCTTTACTATTGATAGCACAGAAACCGGGCAGCTGATGTTTCTGCT
This sequence comes from Roridomyces roridus, assembly GCA_029378245.1. Classification (NCBI taxonomy): domain Eukaryota; kingdom Fungi; phylum Basidiomycota; class Agaricomycetes; order Agaricales; family Mycenaceae; genus Roridomyces; species Roridomyces roridus. The sequence continues at coordinate 15,453 of JARKIF010000219.1, read as the reverse complement.
TCTTACCCAGAGCTACAACCCACAGGATGGACACGTACCACTCGACGAGCATTGGGACCCCCCAAATGAAGTGGGCCACCCAAGGTGAATCACCTCGTCTCATCTCAATCCCGACTGACTCGTGAAGTAGTGGCTTGTTCGACCGCGCAATCAGCGAGCGCACTCACACCAGGCGATTTGCGTGCCCTTGTCATCAAGCTGGAAGCGCGATTGGTGGCGCAGGATGACCAAATTGGCGTTCTTCAGAGACTGAACGGTGAACTGTGGCAGGAGATCCGTCGAGTGAGTCGCTCATACCGACCTCGTCTACCCACGTCGTTCAATTTATCCTTTTCAGCTCAAAGGCCCCCGACTCCCACTCGAGATATTTCTCTTGATCGTGGATGCAGCCTCGGAAGACAAGACAGCCCTCAAGACGTTCTCGTTGGTGTCCCCCGGGTGGTTGTCTGTCGCACGCAGACATCTCTTCGGCAAAATATCATTGAGGGGCCACGACCTGGTCGCGGCATCCATCCTCAGCAGCCCGCTCTGTACCTTGTTTCCTCACGTTCGGACCATCGACATCACAGCGCCGAGCAATTATTACGACGAAGGATTCGATTATTTCGCAATCCCAGGGCTTTCGCCGCCGAGGGTTGATTCGCACCGGATGGACGAACTGCTCGTCCAAATACCGAAATTCTCCGCGTTGACGACGTTGGGGCTCTACAGTATGGAGCTCGCGGACCTAGACGCGGTGGAACGGGCTCTACCCGCGTCGATGAAACGTCGCGTTCGGCGGTTGAAGATTCACTCTCCCGAGTACATCTCGATGCGCCGGATTGCGGCGTTTGTATCCACGTTCGAGGGTCTCACGACGCTGGAGTGTGGGGAGATTTTCGAGTATTGGAGGGAGGATGTCGTGGCGGCCTTTTTCGTGGATGATTTCGCGGCGTCGATGATTTCGCCTCCGGCCACGGTTCGTAGCTTGGTGTTGCACGCGAAGGGGGAGCTAGAGTCGGCTGTACTTGAGTGGTTCACTCAGCAGCATGCGGGTGTCATCGACTCACTTGTCGTCCAGCATTCAAGTTCAATTTCGGGGTTCAAGAACTTCTTAACTCGTTTTGGGCCGACACTTTCAAACATCGAATTGACGTTTTACGAGCCGGAGGAGGCAGGTACGCAAACATGACTTGTCTCCTCTGCCCTCGCCTAATAACCTCAGGCTTAGACACCCTCCTCGACAACCTTCACTCACTCAAATCCGTCACTCTCACATTCGGACAGTTCGCATTCGACCAACTGGCTCCATCCCTGTTTTCACGGTTCCCTTCAAACATCGAAGAGATCACACTTCATTTGATGGACGTCGCTACGCACGACCAGCTGCGGTATCGAGACCGTCGAGAGGCGTGGTCGCATCTTGATTGTATGTTGGCGGATTCAGAGGAGAAGAGGTTCGTAGCGTTGCTCCGTGTGTCGATTTTCTGTGCCAAGGGAGGAGGGGCGATGGGGATGGATTCTGAGGAAGCTGCGCGGAGGAGGATTTTCAGGCTTTTGCCGAAATTTGCGGTCGCGGCGGAGCAGGAGAAGGAGGTTCAACTCGTGGTTGGAATTGTTTGAAGCTGTATTTACCTTGAGAACTCCAGTATGTCGGACTCCCTCGCCGGTTATATCGCGTGTCACTTAGCGCTTAATTCCGATGTGGTGTATCGGTAACATATCCGCCTCTCGTAAAAACTATGATGCTGGTTGGCCGTTGGGTCGATTCGGATGGGAAAAAATATCAAAAAAATTGGAAAATTAGATTAGATTAGATTTTGATGGTGTCAGTGATTGATTGATCGATGATCACAATCATCAATCAATTATTGCACTCGGGACGAGTTTTCAGCCAATGCATCCAGGCCATTCATCCAGGCAACTTGTCCAGTCAATGTTTTTCCGCTAATCTATGTGTATGACGCGGTTGCGCGGGGTTCGATTCCCCGCATCGGAATGTGTCCTTTCTGCTCCTTTTTTCACGGGTTTCAACGCTGGGTGCACGTGCTTGGTCCCTTTCTGTGCCTGCGTCACCGCCAAAACAATCACGTCGACGACTGGTCGTCTGGCCGTAACTCGCATAACACGCAAACGCTGAACACGTCCACATAATGCAATCCAAGTTTTATCCTTCCAGTAAGTAAATCCGGTCCATGAAATTTAGACAGCTACGATATCGGAATAATTCGGTGGCAAACTCTCCACAGAGAACCGAAATGGCGTAGCAGATATTCTGGCTTCTCTCAATCCATCCTCCGCATCAACTCTGTCCGTGGCAGTGTCACCTGACGAGGCCTTGGGATGAGTCCGGCCAGAAATTTCACCCATATCGGGAAATGTAACGAATGGTTCAACAGTCGGAGAGTTTGCCCACTGGGTGATCGCTGCGTCGACGGGACTCAGTCGCCGTTTTATACGCCTGTGAACGAGGAAAACAGCTAGGACCACTGCGAGGATAATTGCGGCTCCGATACCGGCTCCAGCGAATGCGAGCTTGTCGACGTGTTTGCTGAGACACATATATCAGATAGTACACTTATAAAGAATGCAGGCGTACGTCGCACTTGCCGTCTCTTCAATTATCATCGTGCTCTGTGGACTTTGCGATGATTCGGCGGAGAGCGTGGCGGGCGACGGTGCACCAGGAGTCGATGAGAGCGTCGACGAGAGCGAGCTGCTCAGGTATCAGCGGAATGTACGAAGGATTTGGTATCCACGGCTGTACAGACCTTGGCGCAACAACAGTAAAGGTTGGGCCTTGGGCAAATGGTGGATCGACGTCGCTGTATTGAGAGTCGTCAAATCAGGCTGGCTTACTAGCGTCGCATATACTAACGGATTAGAACCAGCTGCGAATGCCTCGATGACGTGTGTTCTGGAGTCCATGGGAGATAAGCAAGTGATTTGGCAAGATTTCAAGGCAGTTCAGCGTACCCGAGACTCGCAGGCTTGAGAGTTAACTTTCCGCTGTTCGGTAAGGATCCTGCGGGCGCGGAGATGGACCCAATATTTCCATTAATCAATAGTTTGAAGACAAAGGCGGTCGGATCCCCCTCCTCGATAGTCCACCCGAACGGCATCGGGGCATCGAGGACGACGTTTCCGCTCGTGTAGCTCAGCTGCATTGAAAGAGAGAGAGCAGGTCCGCCAGGGAGGAAAAGGAGCGAAGTATGCGTGGACGCACTAGAAGGACTAGAGGAGCGCTACAATCATCCATGGGACGGATATATAGCACTCTAATTGCAGACATCGAGCGATTTCATCGGGATTTTTGATGCGATCTGCCACAGAGGAAGGAAAGTCTTAACATGTCCGTGGAGCGAATTAGTAGATTCACTAAGAGCTCGCAGGATATACATATGTATACTCACTCGTTCGCCGGAAACCGAACCTACTTCTCCTGGGGCACACTGGAGGGAGTCGTCAACAGGGGCCACCAGTGACCACACTAAGAGGAAGAACTCACACGCAAGTAATGTTGGGAGTGATAAACAGATATGCAGACCTACGTTGGTCGATTTGACAACAGCCGAGGAATATCTCAGGTGCGAGGTTCAATTGACACGATAGCCTCTGTCTGCGAGCTCGAGAGACTGAGGAATATCAGCTATTCAGCACAGTGCTTGTACAAGAATAGCGGAAATCCCACGGAAATCCCGGCCCCAGGGACACAGTTACAAGCTCCAATTGCTCCAGGCGAAGAGCAATAGATAAATGTCCACTCACGAATGACCTATAGAAACGGATGATATCTGAGCTGAGACCAAGATTGTCGGCAGACTGGGCTGATGCAACAGCGTTGGTGGTCAAGGTCAAGGACCGTGAAGAGAGTTAGAGTGTGATCTTCGCGGGACGGGAGACCGTATGCAGGAGCATCATCGCGTCTGTAGCCGTTTTGACCACCGGGATGTGTGAGACCAAGCAGTCTTCAGAAGGTCGAGAATGGAGATGATGCAAAGATGATGGTGGCTTAAGCGCTTAAGAGTTAATCATTGATGCGCTTGTGATGCGCTGTCAAGTCAATAGCGGAGTTGGAACCGCGATCACATGTCTGAAGTCACGTGAAGTGAAAGCAAGTAGCAATCCATTGAATGCGTGCAGGAATAGGCCCAACTTGCTTCGTTTCAAGTATGAATAAAATCCATAAATTGTTTTTAAACTGCAATATCAGAATAATTTGGTGGCAGACTCGGACCATCAGAGACCACGCCCGCGGATGGCGTAGCTGTTCTGGCTTCTCGAAGTCCTTCATTCGCGTCAACTCTCTCAGATGTGACACCTAACGCGGCCTTGAGATAAGTCCGGCCTGAATTTTCGCCCATCTCCCGAAAAGTAACGAATGGTTCGACAGTTGAATTCCGAGGTTGTGGCCGCTGAGTGAGCTTCGCGGCTCTCAACTGTCGTCTCGTACGCCTGCGGACAATTAGAATGCCGCATACCACTGCGAGGACGATTGCGGCCCCAACGCCAGCACCAGCAAATGTGACCTTGTCGATGTGCTTCGATGACCCACCTGGGGCGGTGGTTCTAATATAATAATTTCATCAGAAGATAGTGCCACAGGGAAGGCCTGCATACGTTGCATTGGTAAGGGTGGTACTGGAGGCCGGTACTGCTGTCTCTTCGATTATTATGGTGCTTGTACCAGTGCTGAATACTTCGTAGGCGATTGTGACCGAACCAGAGTGTGTCAACAACGTTGAGACTGGACTACTCAGCAATCAGCAAAGGCTATATATGAAAAGGTATCAACTTTTTTACTGACGCTGGCTCAACGACAGTGAAAGTTGGGCCTGAGGCAAAGGCAAACGGTTCCCTGATGAACGTAAGACCTTCAATGTGGTTTCAAGTTGCATGTACTAACGGATCGGAACCACTGGCAACTTCGAATGCTGCGATTACATGTGGACTGGGATATTACATTCCAAATGAGCAAGCTATAACTTTCTACAATTGGTTTCACGCACCCCAGTAGACCCTGAGTTGAAGTAAAAGTTTCACTCGTTGACAAATCTCCTGACGGTCCGACTGGGGATAATTGCCCGTCTACCAACACTTGGAAGAAAAACAAAGCCGGATCCCCCTCCTCGACGGTGTAGGTCACCTCAACCGGGGAATCGACAACGACGGGACCGCCCGTGTAGCTCAGGTTCATTGAAAGAGAGACAAAAGTCCGCCAGGGAGGGGAGGGCAAGGGAAGAAGTAGACGCGATAGATGGGTGAGAGGAGTGCTGCAACCATCCGTGGGACGGATATAAAGCTTTCTAATAACAGACATCTAGGGAACGGATCAGAATTTCCAAGATGCACGAATGCGGAGGATGGACACTCTTACCACGTTGGGTCACACTGAAGTGGTTATCAACGTTTCAACACGGATTTCCAGTGCGGATAGGAAACAGCAAGCCCCCTGAGAGATGGTTTCATCGGCGACAGCCGAGGACAGCCATTCACCAGTGCTGCGTAGAGGAACAGTAGACCTCCGGGGGAGCGCCAGCGGGAAGCCGGGCGCAGGGATATGGATATGTGAAAGCTCCAATTGCTTGAGGTGGTATTCGACTCGGCTGAACGCGTCAGCTATCACTCTATCAGTCCAAATCGCTGCATTGTAAGGTACCCGGTCTATAAAATCTACACGGCTACTGTATCTGAATAATTCGGTGGCAGACTGCCTCCAGAACCCACGGATGGGGTTGCTGATAGGTATACTGCTTTCTCCAACTCCGTCGTTGGCAGCCTTGAGATCAGACGATGGGAGTCGGCGAGTTTGGCCGCTCCGTGAACGATCCGTCGAGCATTGCCGTTCTCAACTGTCGTTTCGTACGCCTGCGAACGAGTAGAATGACAAAGAGCACTGCGAGGACGATAGCTGCTCCTATGCCGGCTCCAGCGAATGCGGCCTTGTCGACCTGTTTCGGTGCCTTTCTGGAACCACACGAGGATGGATTTATCAGAGGACAATGACGCACAAAGGTCATACGTACGTCGCATTTTCGCTGGCACTGGCCATGGGAGATGGCGCTGAGGTCCCCTCCTCAACTATTATGGTGCTCGAGCCATTAGTGTATACGCCGTAGAGAGTTGTGACCGAGCCAGGTTGGGAGAACGACGTTGAGACGACGCCAGCTGGTGGCGTCGTAGAAGTCGTGGTTTGGGTAGGCGGAGACGGAGACGGAGACGGAGACAGACTCGGACTCGGGGCCGAACTTTGGTGCAATCAGCGTGGCTTATGAAGAAGTATCAGTGGTTGTACAGACCTTGGCTTATGTAACGGCGGTAAAAGTTGGGCCTGTGGCAAATGGTACATCTGCGACGACCTCGTGGCTGCTTCATGATCGTCAAATCACTTTGGCTGCGAGTTGGACTCAGATGTACTAACCCATCAAAACTAGTTGCAAATGCTTCGATTACATGTGTACTGGAATTTTCCCCAATGAGCCAATTATGAAGGATTCAAATTGGCTTGACGCACCCAGCTACTCCAGGTGCAACAGTGAACGCTCCGCTGTTCGAGACCGGCCCCGGAAGCCCGTCTTGTTTAAGAATGCCGTTTTGCAATGCTTGGAAATGAAGAAGGGCGGATCCCCGTCCTCGGCGGTGTAAGTAATCACCAACGGCTTGCCTAGTGGCACTTCCCCGCTAGCGTAGGTCAGCTTCATCGAAAGATAGAGACAGGTCCACAAGGGATGGGAGGCAGGGAACGAAGTAGAGGCGAGAGATGAATGAGAAATTTGTTGGTACAATCATCCGTTGGACGGATTTAAAGCTTTCTAATTCTAGGGAACGGATCAGAATCTCTGAGATGAACGAATGCAGAGGATGGATACTCTCACCACGTTGGGCCACACTGAAGTGGCTGTCAACGTTTCAACACGGATTTCCGCAGTGCGGATAGGAAACAACTCACACACCACCAGATAGTAGATGGTCAGATATGCAGAAATAGGTTGGTTCTTCGTCGGCCACGGGCACAGCCATCCAGCAGTGCTGCGTGGAAGAACCTCCGGGAAGCCCTAGCGGGAAGCCGGGTGCAGGGACTTGGATATGTGCAAGCTCCAAATTGCTCCAGACGAAAATATTAGATAGGAGAGACCGAACGATCCAAGAAAAGGAAAAAAAATAATATGAGAGAGACAATCTGGTGACGACCACTAGCTGTAGTGGGATGATATCTGAGCTGAGACCAAGATTTTCGGTGATGTAACAGTTTCGGTGGTCGACTGATGCTGGAGTCGGGAATAAGGCCAAGGTCTGCAGCGGGCACATCGTGTCAAAGCGGGAACAGAACACGGAGGGGATTCCTCGTTGGCTGCAGGGCCACGGCATCGCCATCCAGACGTTGATATCGCACAGCGGTGCAGCCTGGCGGGAAGTAGGGTAAGAAATGGACAGGTTCACATCGGCGACAACCGAGCAATATGGTCGAGGGCCTCGAGGCGTCCGAAGCCGAGCGCACTGACGTGATTATTTAAAGCAATGTCTCTCAGGGGAACACTACTCAGAAATCACATCTACACAGCACCAATTCGTGTAGATCCACCAGTCGCCGTCCAATCGTTCGCCCGTGGGCACATTGAGAACCGGGATACCAGGACGTCGACGAGCCAGCAGATTCCGAAAGATGGACGGACGAAGTCAGGGTTCTGGAATGGCCGGAGCAAATACTTGAGTCAAAAAGACCAAAGAGCGATGTTGACGGGAGATCCACTCGAAATCCCCACAATTCGGGGAATCGGTGTGGTGGCAGTCGGAAGAAAGCGCTGCCAAACAATGGTCAATCGAAAGCTCGAGTGCATTGCCGAGCCATCAAGTTGAAGACCAGTCCTGCATCCGTCCCGGAGATGAATCCGAAGGCTAACTATGTATGAGAGAGGGAAAGTCACTGTCCTCCGCGTCATCGACAAATATTCTTGCATAAGTGCCGCCGGTCAAGATGCCGAGCCGCCGGTGATAGAACATGCCATGCCGACGAGATCTGTCAACTTTGCAGATCTAGAGTGGCCAACAAGAAATAGTGGTGTTTGAGCAATGAGGGTAGCAAGATGATCGCTGAGAATACAACGGGGTCTGGGTCACGGACGTCCGGATCCGTGCGTGTGTTCAATGCGCGTTTGATGATGCAATGCGCTGGAGAGAACGTAGCCAGTTTTGAAGCTGAGATCCAGTGGAAACATGTCGGCGTTGAAATTCCACCAGATTTAACATGGGGGCAAGAGGCAAGGGGCTGATCTCGCTGTACAACGGAGCAATATCGGAGTTTGAAACCACGATCACATGCATATGTTCGAAAACACAGGCAAGATATACGAATCGACTGAACGCGTCCAGAAGTCCGAATCACTCCATTTTCACGTAACAAAAAACCTATACGGCTACTATATCAAAATAATTCGGTGGCAGACTGCCTTCAGAAACCACCGATGGCGTTGCTGACATCCTGCTTTCCCGTCCATCGTTTGCGGGCTTGAGATCAGTCCGGCTGAAATTTTGGCCCCTCTCCCGAGAAGTATCAAATGGTTCAACATTTGGAGCCGAAGAGTTTGGCTGGCCGGTGGGCAACGCGTCGAGCATCGCAGTTCTCAACCGTCTCTGCGAACGCCTGCGGACGAGTAGAACGGCTAAGCCCACTGCGAGAACGATGGCTGCACCGATCCCGGCTCCAGCGAATGCGGCCTTATCGACGTGCATCGGTGCCCTGCCATCGCCAAGTGGACTCTCGACAACCCTGTGGTGGATTCATCAGATGATAATGGGCGGAAATTAACTCCGCACGTTGCATTTCGGCTGGTACTGGGTGACGGCACTACAGTCTCCTCAACAATTATGGCCTTCTTCCCTGTGGTGAATACTTCGTAGGCAATTGTGACCGAGCCGGATTCGGTAAACAACGTTGAGACGGGGACAGCTGAAGACCTGCGGGCGAAAGTCACTGGGGTGGCAAGGAGAGAGAAGGGAGACGCATAAATTGAGGCCGGCTCCTGAAGCGCTGACTAGGGGGATGGTAGTGATATGCGCAGAGCCGGAAGAGGCCTGCGTCGTTGGTGATGGTTCGGTAGAGAGCGTGGCGGGCGATGGTGCACCAGGCGCCGATGACAGCGCACTAGAGTACTCAGGGATTAGCGGAGTGTACGAAAAACTTAGTATCAATGGCTGTACAGACCTCGACGCAACAGCGGTAAAAGTTGGGCCTGTGGCAAATGAGGCAGCGTCTAGTTGTTTCCTGCAATAAACATCGTCAAAACCACCGGGTTTCCGAGATGTACATGCACTAACGGAAGCTGTCCCGATTCAAATACCTCAACTACATGTGACCTAGAGCCCATTAGCAACAATGAAATAGGAAGATCAAGGCTGCACACACCCCAGATCCCCTGGACTGGTGGTGAACGTCCCACTCTTCGAGAGAGGTCCTGCAGGACCGACGGGGACAAGAAAAGACCCGCCAACCAACACTTGGAAGAAAAAGGTAGCCGGATCCCCTTCCTCGACGGTGTAAGTGACCACTACAGTGGTATTCTGGACTACGTTTCCGGTTCGGCTGCTAATTTTCATTGAAAGAGAAAGAGAAAGGTCCACCAGGGAAGGGAGGGAAAGGGACGAGGTAGAGGTGAGATATGGGCGAGAGGAGCGCTGCAATCATCCGTTGAGCGGATATATAACTTGCTAATAACAGATAGTCTGGCGGTTACCACGCCCCCAGTGTAGGAGGGTTCCCTTATTATGTAATATCCCCGACGGTAAAGCACGTGCATTTGACAGCCATTGCTTTTGCAAATATTTCGACGTGTTCTGGCGCTGCAAGGACGCGTTAGCGGGGGTTTTGAATACATTCAAGCTGGTGGGTATACCAGTTGCGTCGTCCTTTGGTGTGCATAGCAAGGAATGGACTGCAAGTCCGTTGTTTGCATGTTATTTGGTCATGAAACACAACTACGCGGCACCCGCTCTTCGAAGGTTTTCAACACGAGAAATAGTCCAGAATCAAATTCTCAGGAATGCAGGCAAACCTCACTTGCCTTATCATTGGTGCCAGCTCAAAATTCACGTCGAAACGCGCAGAAAACACGCCTGCACATGACAAGCTTAGGTAATAACGGCACCCATCGGAACAAGGGGCGTGGTTACCAACAGACCCTCTTCGCGGAGCTTGCGGAGCGTCGAGGGTCTGTAAAAGAGACTAAATAACAGACATCTAGCGAGTCATCAGAATTTCTGATATCAACGAATGCGGTGGCTTGAGAGAATTGGTTTCACCGAGAGCTCGCCACTGGTCGCCAGGTACTCGTTCGCAAGAGGCGCCAGTCAACTCGGAGCCACAGTCACTGCGTTCAGAGGTCTTGTCGGCGTGTCGGCGTGTTGGCTCTGACATGGCCGACGCGTGGCCGACATTGGCCCAGACGTGGGAACAGTGCAGCGGACATGCATGCACAGCATTGCCGACATGGACCAACTTAATGCCTGACAGCTAGCTGGATCTCGGGAGCAAAAACACTTCCCACGTCGACTTGACGTCGACTGTTGTTGCAACTTGCGAACAAGTTGCGAACAATTTCAGAATATTTTTGGTACGTTGGGGTCGCCCCTACTCCCTCTTGCCCTTGCGCTACATAAAAGCCCCTTTAAAGTTCATTAGCCAAGGTTACAGACAGGCCGACATCATGTGGCTCGGTGACACAGGCTGGGCAAGCCTGCGCCGACATGTCCCGACAGGACCTCTGAACGCAGTGATTGCTCACTGCTGTGTGGAAAAATGGTAAGCCTCCGGGGGAGCGCTAGCGGGGGCCGGGCGCAGGGACACAGAAATCGCTACAGAAGAAAACAATCGAAACAATCTTGGGGGCTACCCACGAGTGGCCTAAATGCGGATGATATATGAGATTCTGAGCTGAGACCAAGATTGTCGCCGGACTGGGTGATGTACATGATGTACATAACAGCTTCGGTGGTCAAGGACCGTATCCGGAGGGCGATATTCGCGGCTGGTAAACACTTGTGAAGTTTGTGTGAAGTCAGTTATGTAAATACAGGAATAGGTGTGTGATGGGCCTAGCAGTCAGCTGGGAGACTGAGCTCGGAAAATGTTGGGCAAACGACATGGACCGCGGTGTATGAGGGCGAGGCAGCGAGTAATCTCCAGCAGGAGATAATGCTGGTGCGTAATCAAGCCTGAAATTTGAAATGGCATGGCTCATTCAGGAAAGGCAGGATCAGATCGATCAAGCCTGAGGTTCGCCGTCCGCGCATCTTTATTAACTTCAAGTACAATTCAATCACATTTACTTCACTAAGGAGAGGAAAATTCAAGGGGGAATCAACGGCCGAAAATTTGACATAGGGTGGGGGAGGGGGGGGGGGGGTCCCGGCCGGACCCTTAAAAAACTTTTTGACGTACATTTCGAATGTGCTCTGAATGGTCTTAAAAGTAGCTGATATGGTCATTCCACAGCCCAGCAGGTATTTCCCTACCGCTACGAGATGAATTGATCAAAATTTCCTTATTTGGTCATTCTTTGATCCGAATCTCGGGCGGCCGAGTCTGCTAAGGTGATTTATTGATAGAGCTAGCATGTGTAACACCCAATACAATGATAATACTGCATGGACATCTCTAGTGAGTGTCTTTAGGTCCTGAAACTTCTCTTCCGCACGCTGGATTTGGGGCTAACAGAAGCAAACAATTGATGGCCGTGGTAGCCGTGGGAAACTCCTTCCCTATATGGTGGGGGAGCTTAAAACACTTCGAGAGTGGATATCCAAATTTCGAAAGTTGGGTCCCCCTTGGGAAAATCATCCAAATACACCTGCCTTTAAGGGCCATTGCTGGGGCATGGCAATCCGAGTCTGTTGGGATGATTTGTCTATGTCTTGAGAATTCCACATTTGAATACCAGACCAACGGTGCACTGAGGCTTGAGCATTATGCCAGGAGTGAATCTGATGAGACAAGGAAAGTATGGGGGGAGTAATTTATGGAATGCTACATGCACCAGCTGTTGTCTGTGGAACAAGAAGTATGATTGACCGCGGTGGACAAAAATCATTTAGTTTTTTGAGGGCCTGTTTTTTTTGCCCAATGTCAGAGATTGATGTATTTCTTTGAAGATCTACGAGTTTTCACATAAATCCTGAAATCTGAGGTGCTTTTTTATGTACCCACCTGTTTTTTTCCAGGGAGAATCAGAGAAACACATCAATCTGTGTAGAACGAGCGGCTGTGCAAAAACACATAGATCTTCAAAGATCTTGACCGTGCCTTTTTTCTCTTGGAGGACCTTTTTATTTTTGACTGTCCCAATGTTGGCCGGGCTCCTCATCAGGCCGATGTGATGCCTGATACCTTCCAAATGTTCCCATCAACCCTGCTGCCTGCCTGCCCGGGACATCCATCAGCAAATCAAAGGCATCCAGCTGCCGGCTCGGCAAGTGGGAAAAACAAAGAGGCATCAGGATGTAGATCTCCACCCACTACACCGCCGATGGGCTGTCATGCATCAGCCAGCTGGAATCGTCATGCGGACCATGTGTGCTTGACGGCTGGAGTCTATACCGGTGGAGGCTGGGGGTGGACTGACGGAGTAAATGGATTCATCGTGAGTCCAGCTTTGCTGGAAATTCAATGGTCAGGTCAGCTGGGCATGTGGTGGATCTCAACGTGCTAGGCAACTGATCAATTGCGACTAATCCACCCTGGAATTGAGACAACACTTTCACTCAGGACGACGAAATGGATGGTAATAGCATGAATTTGAATAAGAACTAGAGAACATGGAATGATAATGAATGCTGAGACTACGAGGCGGGAAATCGATGATGTTCATGGAGAACACCAAGCGGGGTGGGATGGAAAGCCTCCGGAGGTAGCAGTAGAGCGTAGCCGTAGAGTTTGTAGGGTAATGAGAAGATTTTGATATAGATTCGTCGCCAACCAGACCGCAACAGACAAGCACAACTTGAAGGAGAGAAAAGGGGCTTGAGGAATGCACAGTGGCACTGGTAGATGTCCGAGGCACGTGTGTAGGCCAGTGAAGAAAACTTGAGGCTACACTTGCAGCATCGACATCGGGTCTTGGCAACATTGACGAAGAACATATGTTGACGGATGTTGAGGGGGTCGTCGCTGTCCGAGTCTTGAGGATAGAAACTTGTTTGAGGCGGGGAGAGGCGTGGAACGGCGCAGACGAGAATTTGCGGGCATGGGCGGTGGATGATGGGGAGAGGAAAGACGGGCGAAGAAAGTCCATGGAAATCACGCCATATATATAGGACCATGTGGTGATATCAATCAGTGGGCCTATCACCGATGATCGGAGCGGTGCCGTCGTTTCGGCTTCTCGTATCATCATCCGACTGTCCGACGGTTGTGCGAAGGCCTTGCGGCCGTCTTGAGTGCTTCAGCCTCGGATGTACATCATGCATGGGTGAGGTTTTGGACCACTGCCCTTTTGCATTCTGAAATTTGCCTTGTTACTTCGAGCGGGGAAGCACCTCTTTATAAACTTGTGAAGGTAGATTGAGATTACGACTAATTATCTGGAGCGGGAATTTGCCTCCTGGAAGTTGGCTGAATTATTCATGTGTACTCCATCCCGGAAACTTCGCCTGCACAGCGCAGCTGGATTGCAGGCTGCCGACAGCTTTTGACACCTGCCGTGTTTGCTGATCAACAGCTGATGGTGCCATCTGGTGATCGCCTGACGGCACTTTGGCGGTGTAGTCACCTTTGGGACCTATATATCCCTTCAAATTAGAAGGGACAGCTGGGGGGGGGTGTCCCTTCTAATTTGAAGGGATATAGCGATTTCTCCCTAGATGCAATAAAGGGCGCGATAAATGTTGCAATAAAGTCGCAGATTCCTATGTAGAACTCACCAAGTACAATTAGGTAGACCATGGTTGCAATAAAGTCGTGCCGGTCATCAGCCATTGATATGCCATCATGATTTTACCCAAAAAGGAACTAAGACAATCTATTCTGCAATACTCTCCCCCCGCTCCTCGGCATCAATTCCAAGGCCTGTGAGCCTGAAGAGCATTTCAGAGACTTGCTCATCATGCGCATCATCACCCTCGGCGTCTGAATCATCATCATCATCCGGGGCTTTTCCCTCCCCCTCCTCCGCTCCCGCCAGCCCAGGCTCCCTCGGCGTTTCCTCATCCACATCCATGTCTCCCTCCCCACCAGCCGCAGGCCCAGATACAGGCACAAGTGGGACTCCCGGCGTCAATGATGCAGTACACCGGTCACCCCACTTCCGCTTCAAGGCCCAGAGCCGCATCATATGCGACTGCTCGAATCTCTCCCGCCGCATACGATACTCTTCAAGAAGCACCGCCAACTCATGATCCGCTTCCGCCTGTTCCTCCGTCTTGCCCTCGCTCCTCCGCAGTGCCGCCTCGCGTTTACGAAGGAAAGCGCCCTCGTCCCGCATCCAAGTAACAAAACGACGGATTTCTATATCCAATCGTTTTATCTCTTCGCGTGCGCGCTCCAGTCGAAACCAACGGTTCATCACCGAGCGATAGGCGGGGCGGGCCCAGTACTGCTGGCCAACGCCATGATGGCTGTGGCGCAGGAGGTCGAAGTCGGCAAGGAAGGCGTACTCGAGAACCTTCTCGATGTCGACGGGATCACGGGGGGGGGGGGGGGGGGGGGGGGTTACTGTAGCGGCGGCGGCATTGTATCTGGCCACCGCATTCCGCACTGCCTTGGAACGGGCTTGCAGAGACTTGGCTATGTGCTTTCTCATCTTGTAGCCTGTAGCCTCGTTCAGCAGGAAGCAAAGAAAGAGAATATTGCAGACGCACCTGTCCCCGACTGATTCATCTTCGTCAACTCAAAGAGCCGCTCCACAACCAGGAGCTCAAGCCGATCCAGAGCCCGTTGATACTCCAGCCAACGCGCCTCCTTCTGTGCAGCCTTATAGCTTGGATGCTCGACAGTCCACCGAGTAGTAATGTTTAGCTCCCGCTCGAGATCTGCCAATACCGTAGCCGTGCGCTCCCTCTTCTCCAATGCATGCCTGAGAGCAATATCGGCCTTGCTCTTGCCGGGGGTGAATGCTGCAGCGTCGCTCTGTGCTTGACGAACGGCAGCTCTGCATTGAGCGACTTTGGTCCTATAGCTCAAAGATCAGATACGGCAACGACCGCTGCAAGGGAAAGACTTACGCATTGGCGCTGTCATCGTCGAGGGCTGCAACGTAGCGCGTCGCGGGCGTCTCCACCGTGGTCCTGGAGCTCTTGTACAGCTCCTGCAGATAGGCCTTCTCGTCGGCGAGCGCCTGCACAAACTCGTCCCATCGACCACATCCTCCGCCCACATCATTCTCCGCACAATTCCCTCGTCGTCCAGAATCTTGAGGGCCTGCTCATAGTTGGAGCACAAAAAGGTAGCTACAGGCGGTTGTCAGTCCTCAGACTGAAGAAAGAAAC
>JARKIF010000218.1:0-49035 GCA_029378245.1 Roridomyces roridus | reverse complement strand
GTCTCGTCCAGCTGTATGCTCATCCCTGCGCTAGCTCATAGGAATATGCATCTCGCTCGTGCTCCAGGGCGTCGTCCTCACTCAGGTTAGACCAATATGAAGCCTCCGAGCTATCTGACCTCCAGGCAGCTCGTCAAGTACTTTGAGACGTACCGCCGAGACCCCCTGCTACTAAAGGCGCTCGTCGGCATGGTCGGGACTCTGAGCCTCCTTTCCTCGGTGCAGTATTTGTGCGTCATGCGCTCTGCCATGGATCGCGCTTATCGTCTTTCAGCACTATCATCTGGGTCGAAGCGATTGTCCACTACGGCCACCTTCGGAGTTACGAAGCGCTTGTGTACGGAGCTGGCTCGAGGGTGTGATTCCGCTTTTCGTGAGTTTCTTCCCGCCATTTGACGGTGCACTAATGCGTGGCCCAAGACCGCAATTCAGAATGTTGGTTGTCCAAGGATACTTTTGTTATCGTCTTTTCGTCATCTCCAAGAATCGGTACATCGCGGCGGCGCTGTCGGCGATTTTTTCTTTTGCCTTGATTGCCTCTGTGGTCTGCGTGAGGGCTCCTCGTCGCTCGGAAATTATATTCTTACATCTTAGACTGCTACATCGCCCGAGGACCCCTCCAGTTCGACCTCATGTATGTGTGGTGTACGTTTTTCCTCTATTACAACACCGCATCCGCTGACGTCTATCCAGACGAAGTGTTCCTGCTAGCGGGACTGGGTGAGTGCCGCAGCGTTTGTCGGCGATTCAATTCTCATTCTCCAGTCGGAGCCATACTCCTCACAGGCACAACTATCTACTTCTCCCTGAAAAACCGGCGACAAACTACGTCACAGACCACAGGCCTTATTAACACCATCCTCACTCTGGCGATACAAAGTGCCGCGCCCGCCGCCATCTGGTGAGCCAAACCTCAACGCCCGTTCACCACTAACGAAAATTCAGCGCGGTACTCAACTTGGTCATCGTCCACACTGTGATCAGGGGAGGCCCCGCGGTGACCATCGTCATGCCCAAGGTGTACTGTTCTCGATGATGTGGACTCTCAACTCGCGCGAGGAGGATGTGCTCGAAGGCCAACGAAGGCTGTCTACGAGTTCCGCGGCGCATGTGAGTGAGATTTTCATTTGTGGCTGCTTTTGACGTTTTCAGCGGGGACTTACAGAAAAGGCCGCCACGAGTAGCCATGGTGGAAGCGTGGAGTCTGCGCACCGCGATAACGAGTATGAGCCCGAGGACGTGGAGGAGATGGTGTTTGAGGCGCGTCAAGTTGGCGAAGTATAAAAGTACATGCAGTCCAAATTCATATTTCTATTATTCCCGAACTTGCCACGACGGAGCTCATCCGAATCTTCTGCCGTGAATTGAGCGTCCACATCATGGAGAAAACGTACACCTTTGGGAGGATCGTGTTTGACGCCACGGGTGCCGTTACGCGTGGCCGGTGCCCATCCGGGAATGAGACCGAGAGAAGAACGATGAGCAGGGGCGCTGAAGATTAATCAAGGAATACGCGCGTCGATAGAATCAAAGGACACACCAAAGCGCTGGTGGGGCTGCGGTCTGGAATGCCAGGACTGTAAGAGCTTTGAGAAGTCCGGCGCTGTAGGGTACGGCTTGTCGGCTCTTGAGGAGAAAATAGGCCGTTGTGAAGGTGAGGAAGACTTCCGCAGCTATCCGGAGGTGAAAAGGCGGATAGTTATGTTGGGAGGTGTTGGCATACTCAACAGGAGTGGAACGTATGCGATGACTGTGGGCGGTTAGTATCTACAGGTCGAGGCTGGGATATTTGATTGCATATACCAAGTTGCGGTTTCGTCGAGGTGTCGCGGTGCTTCGCAGAAGAGATTTCAGGGGTTTCCTTGGCCGCAATGAAAGTGCTCACTGCGAGCAGTATGGCGATGTAGCTCGCGATCAGCCGGACGGATACAGCGCACAGGATGTACCATTTTCTGCAGATGACAAATAAGCGGAAGCAGTAATAGCTCTGTACGTAGAAGGCGATCGTGGTGACCCTTTTAAAGTCGCTGGTTCCATGACTCAGTGGTGGCGTTACAGTCAATAGTCTAATTAGACCGAGAATTCATCGTGGTGAGAACCCCTATCAGCTTTTTTGCTTCCGCGGAAGTCTTTTGCCTCCGCCCGAAGCCCCTCTCTCGACTCCCCTTCTGCGAGTGTCTCACCCCCGCGAGCTCATGACAATCTCGATAGACTTGGCCATCCTTGCCCAACTCCGTGTTCTCTGGTGGTACTTAATGTCCACATCCCTTCAAGTACCTCGCTACGTTCCCCGGCGGTTCCAGAAGGCTTACATTCCTCTTCCAAGTATCTTGTCTCACTTGTCTCGACTCGGTACAAACGTTGTGAGTACTTGAGTCCTATTTCCGTCCGCGTGTCTGAAATCCAACAACCCCGACGCCCAAGAAATCCGCCTCTTTATCAACAGCTTCACATCCAGATTAAACCTCATCGGCGCAACCTACCTCCACGGCATTTTCCTCAACTTTCAATGTACATTACCCAGGCGTAGCCCAATTATACTGCGTCGGCACTGGCGGAGAATGATATGGCGGCTGTTTTTTTTCGTGCGTCTGCATCGAGTCGTTGTTTCTTTGTTCGATCTATTTGGACATCGCTTCTTCGAGACCATCCGCTCCTCATACAGATACGCGACGAGCAGAGGGTGAAATCTATGGACATACATCTAGTCTGAACCGTGGGAATATATCTATTTGAAACCAACTGTGGAACTCGGCAACTGATCTCCGGTGATCCGGATCCACCTTACTCTCCTCCGTCATGTCGTCGTCCAAGATAGTCATCGTCGGCGGGCACGGAAACGTACGCCCTCAGGCCTCCCCTTCCAGCTTCCTACTGACTCGACCAGGTCTCCCTCCGCCTGGCCCGCCTGCTCACTCCCACTCACTCCAACGTCACCTCCATCATCCGCTCCGAGGAGCACAAAGACGACATCACTGCCGCCGGTGCCACACCACTCCTCCTCTCCCTCGAGGAATCCCCCGTCTCGGCTTTCACTGAGGCCTTTGAAGGCGCGTACGTGGTGTACTTTAGCGCGGGGGCGGGCGGCAATGGCGGGGAGGAGCGCACCAAGGCGGTGGATTACGAGGGGGCAGTCAAGGTCTTTGACGCCATCGAGGGTGTGCAAGGCCCAAAACCGAGGTTGATTTTGGTCTCGGCGCTGGATGTGAGGAACCCGGATGTGATACCGGCACACTATGTGAGTCCTCGTTTTTCCTTTCCTTCTCCGAGAGTGTGAGGCTGAGGACACGCCGACAGACGGAGGCAGACAAACAACTCGCCACCCGCATTCGAAGCCGCATTTCTGCGTATATGCACTGGAAGTACGAGGCTGACAAGAACCTCGCTGCCCGCACTGCCTTCAAGTGGACTATGCTCCGGCCTGGAGGGCTCACCAACGCACCGGGGGTGGGTACGGCTGATATCGGGCGCACGCATTTGACGACGACTATCTCGCGGGACGATGTCGCTATGGCGCTGTTCCTCCTCCTTGACCGTGAAGACGCTGCTGGGCTCGGGATTGATATCGCTGGAGGGCAGACGCCCATCGCGCAGGGATTGGATGAGATGATAAAGAAGGGCGAGTCGGATTTCTTGGGATGAAGAGAAAATGTGTACTTGTTGTGTGATTGAATCTGTATAATTGCGAAGAATGAAAATGTTACCTTGTAGCCTCCTGTCCTCGGCCATGTATCGCCCTGACTCGTGGTCATCAACTGACGCCCTGACTTGTGGCATTGACTGTTCGTCGAGATCCCGGAATCCGGACAAGCGTGTCTCTAAGCAATGGTGTTTGTTCAACCGGAAAGATAAACCAAGCCCGTCTCTCTTCGTCCTCATCCGAAGGAGGAAAAGCCGTATCCATATTTGATGCCGCGGATCAATCACTGAATCACTAGTGCTTTCCTCCTCGACTTCATTTCTGGAACAATGTCTATGGAAGTGCGTCGCAGAGTACGTAATCCAATCCTCATTCGATTGGCAAAAGTACAAGTCGTCTGTGTCCGGCGCGCCAAGAGCCTCTGCGGTGCCCGCGATGGCTCACATCCGCGGGAAAGGGGATCCTGAAGCTTGCATCGGAGCGCCTCGATCTCCAACACGCCAACTCCCCGCTGGCAGCACCAGGCCTAGATCCACGTACACCATTTACCATTTATGGTCGAGTGCCTGGTAACCAAGCCTCTGCAGCACCCAGTGATGCTCGGTCTCGGTTCTCGCGACGAGGACGAGGTGGTGGCGGCGAGAAGGCCGTTGGAGTGGAGCCATTTCCTGCGTCTCAGGATCGACGAGGCGAAGGCGGGGAGGGAGGTAGAGAGGTCACCGTGGGTGAAGGATGGACGGGGTGGACGATGCAGCAAACGAGCGACGGAAACCGTGTAAGAGAGACGCGAAGACCGTGTATTGTGTGGTGGCACTCGCTCGACAAAGAGAGAAGCGATGCGGTTCTTGACGTGAGTGGTAAAAAGGTCGCACGTCGTGCATCGACTGTGGCAAGGAAAGAGGGGATCGTCCAGGCCTGTGGTTCTGTGGAAAATACGCAGGGCTCGATCCTGGGAGGCTCTTGTTCTACGACGACAGACGTGGCCAGTGAGGCGAGAACTCACCAGATCTGTACTCTTCGACATGCACGCGGGATAATCTGCACCGTGTCTCCAGCGTGCTGGTGCGGACAGGTGCGTTAACGCGTTGTGAAGTCGATTGCCACCTGGCCACCAAAAGAAGCGCTCGAGCTCTGTGGGTGAAGGATTGATATTCTCCAGTCGGCAGGTTCTCTTGAACTAGTAGGATGCAGTCGCGCGAACTTCAACGCGAAGCCGACAGACCACCCGAGGGTGTGGAGTCTGGACGAGACACGCGTACGTCTTCCTTGACCACAGGCGGTGACAATGAGTCGCCCTAAGAATTTGGGCACTCTACAGACATCTTCGGGATCCCATCGTGAAGGAAAGAGAGCGGAGTCGGATGGACATGGAGACCGAGAAGGAGAGAGATCATCTGATGGTATCACTTCATGCTTGTCCAGCACCACCACCCGAATACGCTCGTTCTCCCCGCATACTGAGGCGAGTCGCTAACCGCGCTCAAATGTGCATCACTCTGTGGCTCCCCAACGAGCTCCTCGCCGAAATCATCCAGAACGTGTCCGACACAGACCTGGCGTCGCTCTGCCACGTCTGCAAACTTTTCCATGCCCTTGTATTGCCCAGCCTCCTCAGAAATGTTGTCTTGCACATACGGGACAGTAGTATCGAGATCACGGATGCCTTCTGCTTGGGGATTATAGAGAATCCTGCGCGGGCGGAATCAGTCCTCTCTCTGACCTTGATAAATGGGTGCGTTTGAGTGAATTCTCCGTCGGACCAACTTGACTTATTTGCCGCTCTCAAGATCTTTGCCTCTTGTCCCCGCCAAAGATCTTCTCATCCAATCGTTGAAACTCATGCGAAACTTGGAATCCTTGTCGATTGATGACATCCACGCGTTCGGAGTAGTCTCCTGCCTCCCCAGCCTCACCTTTCCCAAGCTTTCGTCCTGTTTCTTTATAGAAGCACACCCTGAGATCTGGAGCCCTCACATGATAGGAGCACTCGGATACGATGAGTCCTGGAACCTCCACGCCATAGAGTTTCTCAGTCGCCACCCGACCATTGCCCAGCTTCGTCTCCGGAGCGCCCCCTGTAAATCCAATATCCCGGCGGGTACCTTGCTTCCAGAGATGCGATATTTCCAGGGATCATCCTGGTCGCTTGCTCTCTTCTCGAAGCGCAGTCTTGTGGCCCTGCGAACCGCATGGCCTGTATTGATGTCGAGTGTTGGGCGAAACTTCGATGAGCTGACCAGCCCCAATATCACGAGTCTCTACATCGAGCATCTATGCACGGACTACGTCAGCATGGCCATTAGGCATCTATCAGCTCATATGCCGCGCTTGGAGAAAATAAAACTGTGTTGCTGCAATACCAAGTCAAGTACTGGCATGGATCTTGAGCTTGAGGTCTGGAATTCCGATTTTTCCTGCCGGCAATGACGCTCACAATGATACAGGAAACTTTGTTCTTCATCGGCCTGTTCCTGTCTCGATTTGAGCGCCTGGCATATGTGGCGTTCAATTATGATCTAGATTCTTTGGGGGTTGACGCTGGTCGCGGCCGGAGGGCCCTCGAAACCTGGCCGAAACTTTCCCAGACTCTGAGAGGCATTTCTATAGGTAAGTTGGAGGTTTTATTATCCCGAATCTCAACTCATCTGCTCTACTGCAGGCGACAAGGCTGAGCTGAAAGTCGGGGAGACGTGGGAGGGATGCAGCGGGGAGGCTTTTGATGCAGCAGCTGGATTTTTTTGAGTAAATGCGGTCGACGCTTGTATGTAAAACAATGCCGCAACAAGGCTTTTCTTGAACCTTTATCGGCTGAAGGCAATGTCTTCGCAAGAATGACTAGACGTGGGCATCTCGACACACCGAGCTCCTGAGGGTGAATGGCGCATTCATCGAGCTCTTGGCCAGGGAGGTCCGACATCTTGCCAACAGATTCCAGAATCGACGCCTCCGGCCCCAATCCGGCCCAATGAAACCAACCTTTGTGCTCAAACATTCCACCATGCCAGATGAGGCGCTTGTGAGGCCGGCGCGTTAGATAGTGAGACGCGACGAGGTTGAATTTGTTGAGGCCAGCCGGAGTAAGCTTTTGAAGCCTGTCGGAGTGCCTTCATTCTTGAATCGCCTTGATTTCCTTCAAGTCCCTTGACCTTGCCTTGACCTCCTAATGTTTGACGTATTTCGACCCAATTTGGTCTCGGGACCGGGGAATTGGGGCTTCAGTGGGGGTTGAGGCGGATAGCATTGGTCGAGGATGAGGGCGGATGCGCTGTAGTACCTACTGTGTACAATGGAGCCAAGGAAACATTGAGTGAACAGTATGCTCCGATCAAAAGCGCTAGGATATCGGGTGATACGCGACGTCAACTTTGATGCGCTGATTGCGTCGCTTGTCTTCTACTCTCATCTTCTCAACTCATCATTCATGTTCTCTCATCTGGCGCTCATCCAAGTGTCTCTGCAGCTCGTTAGTTGCCCTCCGATTCCGGACTTTTGCGAATCTCGAGAAAACAGCGGCGAAGACTTGGATGAAGCTTGACTCAAGACTAACACGGTACACCACCCTTCCGTCGTGCTTGCCTCGTTTAGCAACTTCTGGGACCCGTAAAATTCGACCAATCAATTCAGATACAAGTACAATACTATACTGGGAAAGATACACTCAAGATACCGTACAATTATAACAGGGAATTCAACTTATGCTTCTTGACACTCTTCAACATCGCTGGGATTCTTTCATCCTTCACCAGCCGTAGCCGTGGCCGTTGTGGTTACCGTTGTTTTGGCCGTGCCCGTAGCCATTCCCGTTGTCGTGGCCGCCGTGCCCGTAGCCGTTCCCGTTGTGGTTACCGTGCCCGTTGTGGTTGCCGTAGCCGCCGTGCCCGCCGTACTGATTGTCCTGGGCCTCCTCACTGCGACGCCACTCGCGGCCGTAGCCTCCACGGCCACCACCGTACCCGCCAAAGCCGCCGTATCCGCCAAAGCCTCCGTACCCTCCGTAACCTCCACGGTGGCCTCGGTGGCCCCCGTACCTCCCACCACGCCTCGAATCCTCAACAGTAGTGGCATCTTGAGCATCCGAGGTAGTCGTCGGGGTGGAATCTTCGTCACGGCGCCAGTACCCGCCGTGGTGCCCGTGGTGTCCGTGGCGGTTGTGGCCGTGTCCGTGACGTCCACGCCTGAAATCCTCAACAGCATCGGCATCGCCCTCCGAGTCCTCGGCACGGCGGTATCCACCACGGTGGCCATCGTGATGCCCGTTGTGGTGCCCGTGACGGTTGTGTTCGTGCCCGTGCCTCCCTCCGTACCGGTTATCCTCGACAGCGTCAGTGCCATCCGACTCTTCCTCGCGGCGGTATCCACCGTGATGCCCTCCGTGTCGTCCGTGATCGTGCTCATGGCCATGACGGTTGTGGTCTCCGTGGCGGTCGCGCCCTCCACGCCCATAACCGCCGAAATTATTCTCCACCTCCGCCTCGGCACGAGCAGCCAACCCGCTCTCAGCTACCTCGACAGGTACGGCGAGCGCCGAGGAGAGCGAGAAGATGCCGATGAGGGCAGCGACGATGGGAGCTGAGAAGCGCATTAGAGAACTTGAGTTTGGAGAAGAAGAGCTGAGTGCTGAAGATACTGGTGCAAGCGCAGAGTCTGGCTTATATACCCCGCTGGCTAGCTGGCACGGGTAAATGAAGGTGCCAGAGTCCTCGTACATTGACCACCCTCCGTCCATTTGGTTACAGTTCAGTTTCTTACCAGCTGAATCGTTCGTTTCAGGGCCCCGGATTCGTCCACTCGATGTCAATATACCACGGCTCCGCCTCGAGGAAGATTTGCATCCTGCTCTATTGAAGCCTTGAATGCGATCCGGTACCAGGGCGGAGTAAGTTGGTAAATTGGCGCTCCTGCGATTGGCGAGATTAAACCCCGTTTTTTTCAGGCGCTGCTCCGAAACCCATCGTCGGGACGTTGGGGGGGTCAAAGTCGTTTTCAGGTGCGTTGATGTGCCTGAAGTATATGAATACGACGAAGAGGTACGTATGTACTGTACCTTGCGGAAGATCAGCATTGTGTTTCATTGAACCCCACTGCCAAGAGGATCCATACCAGACAAGTAGTGCACAAGTTCGAAGCAATGTTGGATCGAAACGGGCATATGAGCTCATTAGTATGAAAAACAATGACTTACCCGAGGCACTGCCCAGGACGCCCCGAGAAACTGAACATAGGATGCCTATCCTCGTCCAGGTCACTCAGGATTCCGACTCGGTTGAATTGCATAAATTGCCGTCGTTCATTTATGTCGAAATTAGAATCCCTTCTTCAATTATGAGAAGTCATTACTTAGGGCATACTGTGATAACTCACCTAAACTTGAACGAGAGAGAACAAATAATACCGAGCTCAAGTCCAAGCCCGCCCCAACACCGACCATTGAACGATTCCGGAAAAGGCTTCAGAGGATGCCACATTCGGACACCCAACTCAAATTGTGCTATTCCAGTCGTGATGGACGCCACAACCAAGAGAAATCAGGGCTTCGCGATCGGGAGCGGTGGTGTGCCATCCATGTCCGGAATGGGTTTGAATGAAGGCAGAATCCCGCGAGGAGGTGTTTCTGAAAGGCGGTGATTGTTAATGGGCCACAAACCAGAGGGGCGCGCGGTAAAAGAAGAAAACGGAACCTTTGCGGGAGGTCGAGGCTGGTCTGACGATGTAAAAGATTGCGCGTGCCAAGAATCACGATGGCGGGACAAGGAGACTTCGACGTGAACAAGAAGCAAATCGTGTAAAAAAAGCAAGCAGGTTGCTATCATTGAAATATTGGTACATCACCGAGTATATATCGACGAAGTGAGCACGCCCAAGCAAAACGATCCGACTCACGCCATGCATGCCAGAGCGCGTCCCCGACCGGTCGCAGATGTGTATACGCCCGCGGGTCAATGGAATCATCCTCCTGCATGCGCTGCAACACCCAGCGGTATTACAATTCGGCGCCCGTGGAGCTGCGATGCATGACGTAAGCAATTCATGCCAGGCGACTCGGGATTAGGGAGCGCCAGGAGTCGACGGCGAGGTGGGTGATAGGAGGTGAGCGAGAGTTGCGGAGGCTGAGGCGGGGAGGGAGGAAGAGAGGCCGAGGCGAGTGGGGGTGGAAGACCAGTGGAAGGGTCGATCGAGGGATCGGGGAAGGACAGCTCCGAGACGAGGAGCCATGTAATTGTAAGGGGCAGCGTGGACAAGAGGGGGCGCGAGGGCAGTATATGGATGGTGGCATCCGAAACTCACGACGCCGGTGCGGAAAGATAAACCAAGCCCGTCTCTCTTCGTCCTCATCCGAAGAAGGAAAAGCCGTATCCATATTTGATGCCGCGGATCAATCACTGAATCACTTGCTTTCCTCCTCGACTTCATTTCTGGAACAATGTCTATGGAAGTGCCAAACGAAATAGCTCACTACCTTCTCGGACCGTGGGTGCGTCGTCTCTCAGGAAAGAGGTCTTCCGGCAAGCCCTAAGTTCCTCTAGCTCATAGGAACGTGTGTAGAGTTGGTCTTTCAGGGCGTCCTCCTCGCGCAGGTTCGCCGACTCTCTTCCCCATTCTCTTCTCCCTCACGCTTGCCTGAATCTAGTTCGCCAAATACTTCACCGTGTTCCCCGGGGATCCGCCCTCGCTCAAAACCTTCGTCGGCGTCTTGCTCGTCTTGACTTGTCTCAAATCGGCGGATGCATTGTGTGTATACCCCGACGAGGTGTAAAGAGCGCAAACTGACGACTTCCTGGCTAGCGCTATCATCTGGCATCTCATGATCTCTGAATTCGGAAACCCAGTGTCGTTCTATCTGGGTGTCAGGTACTGGTACCATGGGTGTAATGGCATCTTTGTGAGTCTCTCTGGTCCTCCCCAGCCTCGTCTTGTATTCACTCACAAGCGAAAAGGCCCATACGATAGCCGTCTACGTGCAGAGCTACTATTGCTTCCGTTTGTTCGTCCTCTGCAGACGGTGGTATCTCGTCGCTGCTGTTTCGGTGCTGCTCTTCCTGAGCTATGCAGTGATCTGGGTTGGGGTCAGTTGACGTGCTCCTCTGAGATTTTCCCAGCATGACAGTCTTCAGACTATGCTTAGTGTTCAAGGCAATGGGCAGGAGGCTGCAGCTTGGTGTGCGTATTCCCTGGTGCTTGCCCTGGTCTGATTTTGCTGATAATAAACAAGCAGTCGTCGCATATCCGGCGCTGGTGCTTGGTGAGTATTATTGATACCTGATGCTCAGTGGATTCTGATCTATTTACTACCCACAGCGGGAGACTGCGTTCTGACCGCCACTACGGCGCACTACCTCCTCAAGAGCCGGCGGGTCACGCCATCGAGCGCCGGGCTGCTCAAAGCACTGACTGTACTGGTATTCCAGACCGCTGCGCCTGCCGCAATTTGGTTGACTTGGCTCTTCCAAGTTCCTTTCTAGTACTGACTTCTTGGTGCAGCGCCATCCTCACCTTCATCCTCGCCCTCACGTTCCCCAACCGCTACCCTTCGGCGCGCATCGCGGTTTCACATGGGCCGAATATTGTGTTGGCCAAGTTGTATGCGTTTTCGCTGATGTGGACGTTGAATGCGAGGAGGGAGTTGAGGAAAGGTGTGGCAGAGACGGTTGTGGTTGGTTCGACTCCGGAGGGCAAGGGAATGCAATGGGTTGAGTAACTTGAGCTGAGTGGCAATAGAGTTCAAAGGATGTATCGAATGTATCAGTATCCAAAATTTACACGAGAATCACCCAGGGGTGTCGGAAAGTTGAACTTGCCCATGACGAGCTTTGGTCCCGCCAGCATTGGTTGTGCATTCTCATTGCCAAGTTCTGCGGATGATGTTCTGATTGCGCCGCAACCCAGGCAGCCTGGAGGGCGTGGAGGATATAGGATCTACCGTCTTTTGACTATCGAGCCAGCCGAAAAGGGAAAGCCGTCGAATGTCGCTGATCCTTCCCGTGACCCGTCTCGGATCACGTCACTCACTTGCTTTCCTCCTCGACCTCATTTCTGCAAAATGTCTATGGAAATGCCGAGCGACATAGCAGAGTACATTCTTGGGCCATGGGTGCGTCGTCTCCCAAGAAATAGTTGTCCCAACCAACCCTGACTTTCCTTTACACAGCTCATACAGCTCATAGGAACCTGCGTAGACCTGGTCTTCCAGGGTGTCCTCCTCGCACAGGTCCGTCTAGTCCTTGCTCCCCCCTACCCGCCTAATGATTTCGCTTAAATTCAGTTCGCCAAATACTTCACCATGTTCCCTGGCGACCCGCCCTCACTCAAAATCTATGTCGGAGTCTTGCTCGTTTTAACTTGTCTCAAATCCATGGACGCATTGTGCGTGTACCACAGTCTCGGAGGCGGCAAGAGTGTAAGCTGACGCACGACTTGCAGCGCTATCATCTGGCGGTTCATCATCCCGCGAACCAGCCTGAGCAATCCGAAAGCGTTTTATTTTGAGGTTGGTGGGAGCTGGTACACTGGGTCCACCGGCGCCTTTGTGAGTCTCCCTGATCGTCTTTGGGAATTCTCATCCGCTGACGAGAGCAAATTTAGGGTCACACGATAGCCCTCTATGTGCAGAGCTATTACTGTTTCCGCCTTTTCGTCCTCTGCAGACGGTGGTACCTCGTCGCTGCAGTTTCGGTGCTGCTCCTCATGAGTTATGTCGTGATGTTGATCGGCGTGAGTTTACGTGCTGCTCCTGCTTCTGCATTGAAGGTGACACCCCTGCGTGTCTCACAGACTGCGCTTTCATTCCAAGGGCGCGTGTTGAGCTCTCAAACTTGGTGCACGTATTCCCTGGTGCTTGCATTGGTCTGATTTTGCTGAGAGTGCATCCCCAGTCGTAGCGTATTCACCGCTAGTGTTGGGTGAGTATGAACATGATTTTTGCTCTCCGGATGTTTATCCATTTGCTACTTGACAGCGGGAGAGTGCGTCTTGACCGGGACGACGGCGTTTTACCTCCTCAAGGTCGGCGTGTAAGCCCATCGAGCGCCGGGTTACTCAAGGCACTGACTGTGCTGGCATTCCAAACCGCCGCACCTGCCGTATTCTGGTTGGAGTCACATTCCTTTCCTTTCCTGTACTTATCCTGCGTAGCGCGCTCCTCACATTCATTCTCTCCGTGGTGTTCCCGAACCGCTACGATTATGTGCGCGCCACGGTTGCACAGGGGCCGAATATTCTGCTGCCCGAGTTGTATGCGTTTTCCCTCATGTGGACGTTGAATGCGAGGAGGGAGTGGAGGAAAGGTGTGGCAGGGACGGTTGTGGTTGATTCGCCTACGGGGGTCAAGGGAATGCAATGAGTTTAGTGGCAATAGAGTTCAAAGGATGTATCGAATGTAACAGTATAAGTTTTCAACAAAATCAAATTTTGAAAGTGACTTGTCAGACCTCTACCTCGACAAATCCCTCTGCTGGCTCAAACAAAAAACCAATGACACGGAACTTCCGCAGCCTCTCACTGCTCGTGTCCATCGGCACCCCCTTGCCAACCAAACCCAACCCTTGCAACTTGATCAAACTCCTCCTCGCCTGTCGCACCAGATTCTTCACGCGATACGAGTCCTCAGGAATGCCGACGACGCAACACACGACGTCCTCGATGCTCTCCAAGCCAATCCCAGCCCCGAGTTTCGGTAAGCGCGCGACGATGCGGAGCATTGTGCCGAAATCCCAATTGTGCAGCGTTTCGGAGAGGGAGGTGTGGAAGAGGACGAGCTGGGTGGGGGACGTTAGGAGGATGGCGTCAATGGCAGGGAGGCTTGCGACTCCAGCGGGGCGGAGGTATAGAGGACGAGTTGTCGCCGGCTCTGGGACTTTGCTGTTGTCTATGAGGACAAAATTGTCGACGGTGCCGCGGAACTCGATCGTCGCAGCCAGGACACCTCCGTCTAAAGCTTCTGGAAGCGCAACACCATCAGATAGGGCGCAATGAATGACCCCTTCGACGAGCTTGCCAGCGAGGTCGTGCGTGTAAGATGCGCGAAACGCAGAGGAAACAGATTGTCGAAGGTGCTGACCGTGGTTCATCCATCTCGTGGCACGTTGGATCGTGAGTTCGGCCACGGCTGGGGTGAGGAACTCGGTCGTGTAGAGGTCGCGCTGGAGGATGAGAGAACCGGTGGCGTCGTCGTGAACGACAGCCGGCCGGATGAGGAACACGTTTTCTGAATTGATTTCGTCGCCAAAGTGCTTCCCGGACAGAGTGTGAACGATCCTGGACTCGACGTCGCGCGCGTCCCGGAATCCGTTATCACGAAAAAGCCAGCGGGGCACCGGTCCACACCACTCCATCTTGGTGAGTACGCGGCTGCGAGGAACCTCGGCTAGTTCTCTGTCCGCAAGTTAGCGTGAATAGATAGAAGAATTTGAAATAAATGTACGTGTAGGCAGCAATCTCTTTGGTACTCCATGGCTTCATGAACCACTGCTGATCTGGCGAGAACCGTTTGCAGAAATACCACCAGTCAGACTCGACAGGAGACGCTGCCCAGATGACGAATGGGCAGAGACTGAAGATCTCATTGGGCCGCGAGTTGGGCAGGTACGTGTCGATTATCACCCAGGCTGCGCGCAAGGCATCATTCACGTCCTGATACCCGTCCATCCAGGACACTTGGCTCAAGGACTGAACCCCGTGGCGGTCAAAGTAGTAGACCCAGTTATCTTTGACCCAGAATACAGGTTTACCCAGTGCGAGGAGGTACAAGAGGAAGTAGCGTGCGCCCATTGTTATCCCTTCGAAAAAAGCTTCAAGAACAGTTTCTGAGCCAACAAGCAGCATACCTATTCCCGATTGGCCAGTAAAAAAGAACTGGAATCTCTCTTTGGTAGTCGACATGAGCAATGCATGCTCCATGCACTCTCGGTACTCTTGCCGGATTATGAATATCCCTTTCTCGGCGAGATGCCTAATGACAGAGCGCAGAGCCTCGTGGTGGCCAACGTGAATGTATCGCACGGTGTTGCCAAAATCCTCTGGGTGGTTCAGGATGTCGCCGACAGCAGAGGTGAGCCAGCTATCATCTGGAGTGCAGGTGTCGATGATTTGGGTCAGCCTCGCTGGCTCGGTGATCTCCGAGGGAGGAACATCGGGCAGAGGAGTTTTCGAGCGGGCTCAAAACTTTCCGTACGCTTGAACTCGCTGAGAGGAGGCGGTAACGTGGTGTCGTCGATGTCCATGGTCGTGGTACTGGTCAAAGGGGCACACACGTGCGCTGTGATCGTGATCATGATCGTGATCCTGTGATGCCTGTCTCGGCCCGGGCTCAAATGGTTGAAATTTGAGTTGGATTGAAATTTGGCAAAGTCTAGACCGAGGCGTCCGATTGCTCGGTGTCCGGGGAACTGACCTTTACGGCCTTCTTGCTGGTAAGCAACGGTCAGACTTGGCAACTGGGGACGTTTCATACTTCGTAAATGTAATGAGCTTTCCACGTCGCAGCGGAGGACTCTACATACAGCGGACTATGTACAGACTGCATGAAGTCAACTCTGGCGCTTCCGTCGGGAGGCTCAATGTTTTATCCGTGACTGAAGGTTTCAAGTGACGACACGCGAGGACACGTGCCGATAAGTAATTTGTTACTGGGCCCCTGACGATCGGTTGGTGCATGATCGGAAACGATGGCATAAGTATGATCTCCAGCTACAAGTTATTTAGGCCTGACGGACGTTATGAGATTTCGACCACCCACCATCCACCATGCTCACAATTTCTCTGGAAGACATGCTTTCATCGAAGCTCGACATCCGTTTGGGCCAGGTGGACGGCCGTCTCTCCTGCAAGCTCAAGCCGACTGATCACTCCACCCACACCGACCCCTCAAAGTCCGGCGCAGGGATCTCCCTCAACCTCGAGAGCGTTCGAGGCGAGAATGGGATGTACACCCTGATCCTCTACGCGTCGCACGATGTCGATGAGCCACCATCCACGGTCCCCAGCCTGCCTCCCAGCGTAGCCTCCACCCCTTCAGACGCTGCCATGTTCGCCACTCCTGCGTCCGTATACAGGCAGATGCCCGATAGCGACTCCTTCCTCCTGGCCACCGACGCCTCCCCTCCATCAGAGTACTACGCGTCACCCCTGGGCTTCTCCACGAGATCCAGTCCGAGTTGGACCTGGCGTCCATGTACATGTCGGGCGACATGTCTTCCAACGATGCCCAGCATCTGTCTCAGAGTGCGTCGTGGTATTTTATTGCGTATCCTGTCACTGAATTTCAACGTCAGTGATGTACATGACGCCCCCAAACCTTTCGTACCAGAATGGGTATCCTGCCTCTGCCGGGCCTTCTCGTGTCCCGTCCCCACTGGCGCTGTTTTCCGATTCCCCAACACCACAACAATACCCCTCTCCCGATTCTTCCGCCCCCTCCCTCCCATCTACGTTTGGATCACCGCCACCACCGACGACCATGACATTCATCACCACTGCACCCCGACGCCCCCACGGTCTGAAACCGATTCCTCACCAACGACGACTCGATCCTGCGCGTCACTCCCGGCGGGAATCACAGACCAGGACGCCGAGCACAGTACCCATGCGAGCACCCTGGATGCGACCGCGTGCTGACGAGCCCCTACACGCGTCAGGTCCACATGCGGACACATCGCCCCAAAGTCCGCAAGGCGTTCGTCTGCACGCTTGGTTGTGGCGAAGCGTTTACGCGCCAGCACGACCGGCAGCGACACGAGGTCGCCTTGCACGGCAAAAAGTGCAAAGACGTTTGTCAGCGGTGCAAGCGATTCTTCTCGAGCCCGAAGATGCTTGAGCGTCATGTGTGTCGGGGAGGTCGTCAGGGAGCGATCCAATGGCCGTTGAGCGATGACGAGGTACAGTCGACGTTGGGTACCCCGTAACTCCTCTTATACCATTGTCGCAGTGACGACGACTTGGGGAATTCCTGTAAAGTTTGTAGATTTAGACTCATGTGTATTAAATTATTGGATTGGGGCTCAAACGTTCACACTTTGTCTGTTGTTCGATTCTGCAGCCAAAAAGGTCCTAGGTAGTCAGATTCGGTCCACGCGTTGATCCTCGGAGTCACAGACAGGTAGGAGAATCAAATAAAAGTCAAGTTAGACGGAAGAAGACCGAGGTTGTCCAGCGACGCTGTTGAGAGGGCCAACTCGGACTCGAAGGAATATTTCTTGATTTCTTGATTTGGCGAGACCTGCCGAGTCATCAAGTCTACACGCTGTGGCATGTGCTGAGATGCCCCAGTGTTCCGAGGCCCCAGTGTGCAGAATACCAGGTCAGAGAGTTTGGACTTGATCCAAATGACAATGGTGGTTAAGGACAAGCCTCGCTTACGCTGTTTGTTCGTGCTTTACTCCTCTTGATCTCAACCACCATCATCCTCGTATACTTATGATCTTGTTCGGACCTGGGTGGCTTCCTTGCTGGAACCGCATGAACAATGGCCGACCCGCTTCGTCTGACTGGCAGACCTTTCCTCCTCGCTTTTATCAATATTTGGCTAGCTTCAACTCGAATTAAAATTGGCGACCTCATGCCGCTCCAAACTGGGCGCCGTTTGTACTGTCACTATCCCGAGATACTCGAGTCGCTTTCTCTCTGACAATTGCCGATCTTCTGGCTCATCAAACGATATCTTTGCGTATCGGCGTGATTGTTTGGTCCTGGGATCTTAACGCTGAAATGGACTGCCAGCGGACTGCCGGACCGGTGCCGTTATTTGCTGTTTTCCTGGTTCGGTTCTCAAAATAGTGTCCGTTCCACTCGGGTCTGTCCGTTCCTCTCGGTCTTTGTCAATGATCATTATCCGTTCTTTAAGATTATGGCTCCATCACTGATTGTGCTTCCCCATTTGTGTATTCTCTTTTTGTTTCCCTCTCTCATCCTACCATTGAACCAGTGCCTTCTCTACAGCTCTTTCACGAATCTCTCCCACGAAAGCCGCTTCTTTTTCCAGATCAATGCCGCGCCCGTAACAGCATTTCAAACTGTATAACACCGGCTCGACACACAAAGTATGCATGCCGAGCGCCGCGCGTCGCCTTGAACTTGAGAAAATCATCCCAAATTGGGTTCCCTCTGCCCTGTCCACGCACCTCATGATAAGCTTACTACCCGTTCTTGGCTGATAATCAGTCGGCGAGAACGCGCGTTCTGCGGCCCTCAACAGCTTTCTACAGCAGTGTTACCCGCAATGGACCCTCTCGGGATTCAGCCCTCGCCGTGACGACGTATGTTGGATCTATGCCTGCCGTAGCTGTCACATATAACCCTCAGCGCTCAGCCCTGAATCCATCTCCACCCACCGTTCTTTCCCCTCCTCCCGTGGCCAGCTTCCCTGCTGAACATCACTCCTTCTCTGATGATCCTCTGTTGTCGACTGGGTTCTTCCACCTGGCATATACACTGCGGACGCCGAATCTCGCTGATTGGTTACTCCCTGGGGCTGCCGGAAAATCAATGCACAAGATTCGTCAATTGCACGGTGTG
The DNA here is from genome assembly GCA_029378245.1 of Roridomyces roridus. NCBI lineage: Eukaryota > Fungi > Basidiomycota > Agaricomycetes > Agaricales > Mycenaceae > Roridomyces > Roridomyces roridus. The sequence goes on along the minus strand of JARKIF010000218.1, from coordinate 30,890 downwards.
CACCGTCTGGGATACTCTCTTAGATGTTGTCTCAACTGTCGCAAGCCATCTGCTCGCTATTCAGAGAATGCCGCGACCTGACCGACGGCCATCGCCTTCAAATCCTCAACTATCGTGTCCCAACACTGACCGATTAGAATCCGCGCTGCAATGATAAAGCTGCAAGCATCCGTCGTCCCTCTGTTTCAGTGCCCACTTCTCAATGGCACCAACCTCAGCGTGCTTACCTGGCAGCTTCCCAGCTCTCACCACCGTGATCATTCTCGCATTTTCATGCAAATTCGCTGGCAAATGGGTCCTGGCCGCAACCTACGGCCTGCTCGCTGTATGTGTCATAATTTGCTTCACCGCTGGGCCCGGTCGTCTCGTGTCGCACGATCCGAGGCGGGCCTACGAGATTCTGCAGCATTGGACCTCCCGAGCCCCGTTTCGTTCTTTTATTATGTAGCATCCCTAGCTTTACTGGAAACAGATATAAATTCGGTTCATTAGCTCATGCAAAATAAATCTCGATGCCAGTTCTGAACTTGAACGTGTGAGGCAAAAATGCCGGAGCGAAGCGAAGGCACGTCTTGTGGAAACTTGAATTTCTCCACAACGGCTCGACCCAATATCATCTTTCTGGGCTCGTTTGAAAGCCACGACTGTCGTCTACAACTATCTCCTGAAACGGTATCTTATAAATTTTCATCTTTGTTTCGCTCGACCGTTATACGGAAAGCAAGACACACAACATTCAGAATGGCTAACACAAAACAGGAAAGAGTAGGAAGAGAGATGGAAAGCGGGGACAGATATTGGTGGTGCTGAGACAGTTTAAACGCTGTTCCTTTGCGGTGAGTCTCCTTCTGGTTCAATGCAAGCAGCACACTTACATTGACTCCTGGCGAGTAGGGCATCCACCGCGGCGGCGCCGAATGTTAAGGGGCACATGAACTGAAAGAAGACTTCAAAATTTGCAACAGTTGAAAATGGACTGGGCCTCACGGGTAGGTAAATAAATTGTCGCGAGCGCCGCTCGAGTGTCGTCAACTCCCTCCGATATCTTCCGTTGGGTTTCTTCCTCCATTATGACCTTGGCAATGCGAGCTCATTTGGGCTCGTTGGGATGCAAGATAGGTGCTCACCAGTATGTCCGTTCGAATTTCCTTCATGTCGGTGCCACAGTCATTGATCGTCTGCATAACTTCTCGAATTGTCTGGAGGTACTCGGTCCATGCTTCCGTTTCTCCGCTCTTGAGCAGGCGGACCTTAACCTCGGAAACGGTGCGTTTAACCCTGGTGGTCAGAGAAATGGAGTTTGAAACTTCGACTAAAACGCACTGAAGCAGCCGTTCTTCTAGCTCCAACAAACTTCTCGTCGCCCTCAAACGACACGCCTCTTTCGCCTTGTCCAACAATTCCGAGTTGGCGCCGAGCCGGGCCTCCAGACGTGTCAACCTTTCCGAGGGCAGTTGGCGGTGAACGAGGTAAATCGCCGCGAAAGCGAATCCGAGGCCCAACCGGTGTAGGAGATGACGGCGGGGGGTAGCAAGGAGAGGGCCCACACTGTGGCGGCAGATTTCAGGGAGCAGAGAGGGTCGCTCATGCTGGGGGTGAAGAGAGATCTTCTGTGTCTAAATAGGCCAGGATGGACTTCAATTAAGGTAAGTACCTGTAAGTAACCGACAGTTTGGCTCATGGTTTATGTCTCTTGTCAACGGGTTGATCCCCAGTTCCAACTTCCGACAGTTTGGCTCATGGTTTATGTCTCTTGTCAACGGGTTGATCCCCGAGAGTTCCAACTTCCGACACTTGTCAACGGTTTGATCCCCGAGAGTTCCGCCAGCCCGAGGCTGTGACTAATCATACATATCCAATGATGCTCAGCTTAAGTTTATAAGATCTGCACATTGATTTCTGTTTCTCTTCTGACCTTCGGTTTGGATAGCGAAACTACGGAAAGTAAACTACAAAACATTCAAGGTATACTCATATGACAACAAGAACGATAGCGCGGCAAGGAAAGCATTCAACTTGGGTGTGTTTGGACGCTGTGGCGTTCCGGTGAGCCTTCTGCCCACTTTAATTCTCAACCGTACAGCCACACTCACACAGATTCAGACTGGATTGGCAAGGATGCAAGTACTTCCGAGGAATGATTTAGACACTGTTAGACGTAAGTCCACTGCATATTTCGATCCAAACCCCTCACTTACATGAACTGGTCTGTAGACTGGGCACCGCGACGACGGCGAATCTTGCGGGGTGCGTGAGCTGACAATAATGAAGTTGAATGACTTTGAACAAAGGGGAAATGGTCTCACGCAGAGCCGAGTGAATCGTCGCAAGCACCGATCGAGCTTCGCCAATGCCCTCCGATATTTTACGTTGGGTTTCTTCCTCCATGACGATCTTCTGGAGTGTAAGTGCCTAGACAACAACAAAACGTGGGCCCACCAATATATCCGTCTGTATGTCCTTGACGTCCAAACCGCAGTCCGCGATGCTTTGAATAATCCCCCGAATGGTTCGAAGATAGTCCATCCAGGATTCCGTCTCGTCCAACTTGAGCAGGCGAACTTTGGTTTCCGACGCCGTGCTTTTAGCACTGTAGGGGCAGTTAGCACTTAAGATCAGCAGGAACTCGGTCCCGCCGTGTGTGAACGCACTGAAGCAGTCGTTCCTCGACCTCGGTTAAACTTGCCATAGCCCTCGCGCAAATCGATTTGGCGTTCTTCAACTGGGTCTCGGTGGCTTCGATGATACTTGCGAGTCGACCCAGCCTTTCAGACGGCAGTTGGCGGTAACCGAGATAAATTACCGCAGCTGCGACCGCGAGGCCGAGGGTAGTGTAGGAGGCGATGGCGCCTGGTAGAAGGGATAGCGCGACGAGGATCACGGAGGATTTCAGCGAAGACATGGGGTTGCACATTGTGTGTTGGGGGTGTGGGGAAGGAGGGAGACGTGTTGGCACTGGGCAGTCTCCGGTTTTTAACATTGACTGCCTGATACTAATAAGTAGATTGATGGTGGGAGGCTAGGGGGCACTTAGAGCGGAGTGTTGGCGGAACCATCAACCCGCCTTCTCCGGGGCTAACAGGGGTTAACATTCCCTGATCGTGGTGCGATGCGTACTGTAGAGTTTCGATCAATTCGAATGTCACGCGTCACGGCCGATTTCTGAAAATAGTGCCATTAATTTTTCTCGATTTATCGGATTTTTGGAGATTTGTCGGAATAATAAAAAGTCACGTGCATTTTCGAATTGATCGAAACTCTACAGTATTTGTTTTGAGCTGCTCGCCATTCTCAAGGCCCACAAGAAGGGCATCGGCGCGCGGCCAACTCTTTGACTTTCGGCTATATCGTGCAAAAGTCTGGGAGTCGTGTGTGCACCGTCGCTATTGCGATTGTCACGGAAACTTGTCGAGCCGCTGAAAACAAATACACATCCAGTCCAGTCTCCTACCCAGCCGCGGTTTCGAGGCTCACAATAAGAGAGGGTGACTGTGAGTTCATCGACGGAAACACCCTCCTCGTGACCGTAATCTCTCATTGTTCCCACCAACCCGACTCGCCAGGAGCCGCCGGTCCGTGCCCGGTGCCGTTTCCAATTCTGGTGTTGAAGGGATGAGTACCCAAGGCGAATGGCAGAATCTTGACAGGAACATCAACCAATGCTGTATGACGGGAGCATACAGCCTCTAAAGGGAGCATGGGTGGCCCAACAGCCCGCGTTGGTCCACGATGACCGTTAACCCCTAAATCAGAGTGCGTCCGGGAGTTGAGATAACAGGACCACAGGACCACAGGACCACCGGGATTTCGGGTGATGGCGGTGATGTGCCGATCGGCATGTCAGCGATGTCGTCATATGCATCAAAATGATCAATGATCCTCCTCCTGTCTCTGCCTCCACCCTCATCGAGTGCCTGCGCGTCGCAGCCCGCTGTTGCCTTGACGCCCCCCGAACGCCATCTCGCCAGCACGCCGTGATGTCACCCGTATCGAGTCACCACGGCCCACGCTGCAGCCTGCTCAATCAGGCTGAGATCGTCCGTGTGCTTATTCCCTGATCAACTGACCTCGCCCTTCTCGCCAGTCTTCGCGCTCGAAGCCTCGACTACACTGCTTCCTGCGTCGCAGCCGTTTGCCGACATCACAGCTTGCGCACCCAATCGCACGACGCAGTCGCTCTCCGCCCCACGTATATGTGCCCACATTCTCACCCGCGCACATGTCGCCACACATAGCCGCCTGAGTGCGCCTCTCCCCTTGCACGCCCTCCATTCCTCCCTCGCGCGCCCTGCCATTACCAATGTCCATTGTTCAGAAACAAGAATTAACCGCCGCCCTGCCCTACCCACCCTATGTAGTATCTACCGTTCTTGGTCCTTCAATGAACATTCTTTACCTTCAATAAATGCCCCAGTGTGTAAATACATGTCAGAGAGGACGCCGTGATGTGAGAGGAGCAGGCATGATGGCAGCCGCAGCGGCAGATCACCGCAACACAGCCATCAAAAGTCCGGTGGTCATGTTAGCTCAACTCCCGAACTTTGTGCTAAATCAACAACAACATCTTGTGGCTGTGTTTCGTGCCGACGCTCCGAGTCGTCATCTTCCCGCTCCTCGATGCAAAATGGTGCGCCTCCCGCCGACAAGCAAGCGCTCTCCCCTCCAACATGCTTTGGCACCATCTCTGAAGCTCGTTTTGCTGCCCACGAGCGACGCGAGGCCCGACTACGCAAGCCGCAGCCCTGGGCCGTCCGCAAGCTCATGGTCGTCACAGTGCTCGGCATCATGGGCTACACCGCCTATGTCTACGCGGGCAGGTTCGCAGTGCGGCTGATACGCCATGGAAGGAGGCCGGCTGGAAGTCAGTCTGCTGCCTGCGTGATTATCTCGAAACAAAGCTGATTGTCGGTAGTCGGGCTGCTCGTGGGCTGGAGCCCACTGTATCTGTGGATGGTCTGGGCTTACTTGAAGGTGCGTAGGCTGCTGCTACTGAGGATTCTATACCCAAGAACTGCAGGTCATTTTCACCCCTCCAGGCTACGCAGCAGATGTGCGTATCCGTGCCTCATGTACCACTAACAATCTACTCACACGAAACCGCAGCACATCCCTCAAACACCCCAGCCACTTTTCCCACCCACCCAATGGAACCAGGAGGTACATCCCTACAACGGCGACGTCGACGCGTACGACGATGCCGTGCTTGCGGAAATCGAGGCTGGTCGCATCGGTGGACCTCCATATGAGAACCTACCCCCGACGAATGGCGACGCGCACCCACACCCGCCAGCACCAGCGCCAAAAATCAAGCGCACCCCGTCCTCACGCCCAATCCCGCCCGGCCGTTTCCCACCCCCGACTGCCGCCCTCCTCCCACCCAATCGCTACTGCACACGCTGCGAAATCGTCAAACCCTACAGAGCGCACCACTGTCGAATGTGCGGGAAATGTGTCCTCAAGTTCGACCACCATTGTCCTTGTGCGTGACCCTTTCCTCTCGTCCACAGTAACGGCTTATGCAGAGAACAGGGATCGGGCAATGCGTCGGCGCGCGCAACCACAAGTTCTTCCTCAACTTTGCACTCGCCACCTTCGCATTGACGTCCTACACGTTTGCGTCCCTACTTGCCTTTAATGTGCACAGGGACGGGGATGTCGATCCCCAGGAGGTGGTCATCATCGCGCTGTGCGTCCGCCTCTCCTCCATCTCATCGCTTGCTAACGGGGAGCGCAGTGCCGCCTTTTTCGCCCTCTTCACGTCCACGTTGGCCGTAGCGCACACGCGGCTCATCTTGCTCTCGCAGACGACCGTGGAGAGCTATACGGTGCAGACGCTCAAGGAGAGGGAGGCTGATGGGTTGAGGATCGCTGGGCTCAAGGAGTGGGATTGTCGGGCCAAGCGCCAGGCGTTGGCGTCGTACGACGCCGAGTGGGGCGCCCCGAATACCGAGGGTAATCTTTGGTGGGCGGGGTCGAAGAGGAAGGGCTGGGAGGATGTCATGGGTGCGAGTGTGTGGGGGTGGATTTGTGAGTCCTCTTTCTGCTTTCCTTCTTTTATATTGCGCGGGCGGGTCTTCTATCCGCTGCTCCGGCGTCTCCTTGGGACGTCAATGTCCGAAAATGGTTCTGCACCTTGGGGGCCTCGTGGTCTCCCTTTGGAGGCCGACGGGCGCCTGCGCTACCTTCTTCCTTGTCCTCGTGGGCGATGAGCCGGACAAGAGGGGTCTTTCCCACCGCTGGCCATATGCGCTCGTCTGCCGCCACTTTCCTCACTGCTTACAGTTTCCTCTGTTCCGTACCTGTACCCTCTCAGACATGCCACTGACCATCTTTCCAGTCCCCATAGGCGCCCCGCTCGGTGACGGTCTGCACTACGTCCCCAATCCGCGGTTTGACGCCGACGGGAGGTGGAGACGACGGAGTGAGTGGCCTGCGGAGTTGCGGTGATGACCCGGGGATGGATATGTACCTTTTGCACGATACTGTAGACTGGAGGTGAGTAAGTTTTAATAGCGCTGGATCTACGTAGGTATACATACACGCACGACTCGGAGGACATGCAATATTATGTAAATACCAATTCTTCTGACGAGGACTGCCAGCACTCTGCCAACTCTCCGCCGTTACTGACCCGATCACCACACTTCTCTTTCAGCCATCACCTCGCTCTTGGATGCGACTTAGCTTGTGCTGCCCTCCTCTCTTTCTTTCTCCCAGCCGGTGTACATATTTACTTTATCCCTGAACTAACGCGACTTGTGGCACTCGGGCCTCAAAATGATAGTCGCAGGTTCTTGCCACCTGGTGCGCTGTCTTGAGGAGATATGACTCTGACCTTCAGTACAGTCCCTTTTCTTCTGAGTTTAGTGCATGTGTGGGCGCGGGGCGTCGACTCGCCTCCGAACTCCACGCAGACAGCCTGCACTCGACGCTCCGGAACGCCGTTTCATTCTCAAAAAGACACCCAGTGCCACTCGACTCATGGCACTCGTAGACTGGAGCCAAGACGACGACTCCATGGTCCCCTTTCTCTCCCTTTCAAGCATCGCCAGTGGCGCTTCAAAGCTTCATGGCTGACTCGGCCTACAGTCTACAGCTCTGAGCCCTTGGCAGCTTTCAATGAACCCTTCGTTGCGCGCTGCGCTGCAGTCTTGACTGAAATTCGATCCACCGCTCACGGAGCCCTCATGATCAGGCGTCCTTGTAACACCCCCAAGGCGTTCTTTCTCTTCCAGGTGGCCTTCAGAGGCTTCAACCGGGACTCGCCCTACACAGACGTCGTACGCTATCATTCTCAAGAATGAAACGTTGCGAGCGCGGGGGGCTACAGGGTGAGCTCGGTTGGCGTTGTATTCTCACACAAGATCTGGCAAGTGCGTGCCATGCAGCGCGTGGTCACTGTACTTCAAGGCGGCGGCGGGACTGGTGAGTCGTCGGAGGGGCGCGTTGGTCTTGTGTGTCAGGTTCCAGGTGCGTCTCGATTCGCTCTAGTATGGTATTTAGTATCTACTGATGAGCGTCAATAGGCAAATAGGACTCAAATTTCCAATTCCGACGGAGTAGCACGTACCGAGGGGAGAGGCTTTCGCATCCTTCGGGCTCTATGATTCTGCTCTTCATACGGCCAGCAGGTGGTGATGGGCATCGCCTATGATTCAAGTGGCAGCTTTGTATGTGTTTGGCTCGCAGAGGGCAGCGGTTCCAGGTTTGTGATGCCCATAACTTTCTTTCTTCACCTCAAGAAAAAAATCTGAGTTGGTAGATTCTTTCCAAATATCGTCAAAAATGGTGTGGACTCTGATATTCTACCCCGGGGCTATTTTTATGTTGTATAGGACTGAATTTTGAGCTGTTTTGCCCGCTTTGGGATTTTTGAGAGCGATTGGGATAGAGTCATTGAGTCCACCGGACAGGCACATTATTTCTGTAGAATTTACATCGCAGACCCTATGAGTTTCGGTGAACTTTGAAAAAGTTATGGGCCATCTTCGGACCCGCACTGATCACGGTCCGATCAGTGCTGACATCATCACTGCATCTTGGCGCGTACCAGACGCGTCTCGCGTCCTTGCTCTCTGCATCTCGTTGCTCTGCCTCCTTCACGTCTTCCCATCGATCTCGTTAGCTCGCTCTCACCCCTCTCTACTCCGATTCGATGGCTCCCCGAAGCCAGCGCCAGAAACAGGCACACAAGGTTTGGGATCCTCGAGGTGCCGCAGCCGAAGAGGACGACGAGAACACACCACCATCAGCTCCTCCACCTTCCCAGCATCCCTCCAGTACGAAACCCAAGTCTCTAAAGGCCCAGTTGATCGAGAGAGACGCCCGTATCGCCGAACTCGAGGGCTTGAATGCCATCCTACGTGCCACCCTTTCCGACGTCCACCAAACTCATGCTGCGGCGACAAAGTCTCTGAAATCGGAGCACGACCGACTCACGAATCGAAATTTCCTCCCCTCCACCACCAACAAATCCCTCGGTTCTCAGAAACGAAAGGCGGAGCAAGCCCTTACTGAGGAGATTGACCGCAAGCATAAACGCATAAAAAGGTAGTATTCCCCGGCCTCAGTCTCTATCTGGCCGGGGACCTGAATCTACCCAGACTAGAACGAGAACGAGTTTCGACGAAAGACGCCCATTCTGACGAAATAGCTTGCTTGAACGACGAGTTGCAGAAGAAATCTCATGAATCACCCATCTGAATCGATCCCTGGCCGTCGCAACGGCTGAAATTGCCACTCACACTGATAAAGTCGCGTCCCTGGCTTCCCGACTCGTCGCTAAACAGTCTATACTCACTAGTGTTCGCCAACAACTATATGCGAGCAAGAAACAGGTTGAACGAGCGAAGAAGTCATTGCAGAAGGTGCAGGACGAGTACCGAAAGCTCAAGACTTGGAACCCTAAGATCGGCAACACCTACTCGCCCGATGCACGAGAGCTGGGTCGGCAGTTGACGGAGGACGGATGCGTGGCAGAGCGGGTGGAGCACGCCGTGCTGAGCTGTGCAAAGGCTTTTGGTATCCGGGTCAAGCGTGATGAATTCATGAGTCGCCGTACGGTAACTCGTGCAGTCGATGAGGGTGGGAAGTACGGAGAGATTCAACTCGGCAGGGAGATTATGGAGTCCGAAGGTGCTGTAGATTTCCTTTAAATGTTCTTGACTTCGCTGATGCCTTCAAGGGTTCGTGGAGAGCTCGGATGGTACGACGTACCGTGGAATAAACCTTGAATCACGACATATTGCCCTGCTCGGGCCATCATACGAGCCTGGTGTGGATGTTTCCGACAGGTCGCTCTGGACACGACAGCTGCGATTTCTCGAGGTTGCACCGGCGCTCGACCACACAGGACAGCGTCAGTTCGAGGGAACGATGGAAGCCTCGGAGCGAATCGCTGATGTCTACACTCGAAGTCCCCTCGCAGCTCGTGAGCAGCGTACGATGGAGAAGAACGACTACTGGAGGAAGAAGATAGGCGAAAACAAGGATCACGCCGCTGACGGCAAGAAGGCGTTCAAACTGTCGGCGGAATACAAGAAGGATGTTGTCTTGCGGGATCTGGGGAGAAAGACGATGGAGGAAGCAGACCTGGAGACCGCTATTCTTCTCCTGTCCATGAACGAGATCACGAATGACGATTTAATGCAGACGGGAAAGATATCGTACGAAGAGCTGGCCGTCATGTACGTGTCCTGCTCTTGTTATATTCATATTTCTGATGATTCCATTTCAAGGCCATCGGGCGCGAAAACTGCGCTCATTGAACAGGTTCTTGAGCGGAAGATCGGCGAAGATACATTCAATTCCCTACCCGAGGAAGACCAACAGAATGCCCTCACGCACGTCTTCGGCGGCTGCTGTTGCCACAAAGATCTCAACGCTCTCCGATACGGCATGGCCCGCGTGCAGCGCGTGTACGACACTCATGATATTCCGAAGCCTGTTCTGCTCGCGACCAAGGCCAACAGCGCTGTCATCGACCTTGCCACTGCAACCGATGGCGCGGCATTCCAGCGTGCTGTAGAATCGAGTACCCGCGGCGCGATCAAGCTTTTATCCCTGCTCGGCTCTCTCCTCCGTCACAAAGATGGGCAGCGCGGCTACCAAGATAGGAGCAGTATATTTATGCGGGAGGCAAAGAAGGCACTGCACGATCTCGAGGAGTCGGGACAATTTCCTGGTGTCTCGGGCACTCGTTATAATTGCTATACCTATGGATCAGCTGAAACGATATGCTTTCCAGGTCCTATTCAGGAGCTTATTCAGGAGACTGAGCAGGGACTTGGACGACTGTACTTTCTACTCCTCGGCGACACCCGTTCTAATGAGGCATCTGCATCAACATTTCAATCCGCCCATGCCTGCATCCAGAATCTCACCAACCACACTAGACACCTGCGGCGTGTACTTGGACATGGTAAAACATGTGCCTTTTGCTTGTCGATGCTCAGGGCGTATCCAAAAACACTCTCTTGCAAAAATACACCCAAGGGGAGTCGAACCCCTGCCGCTTGCTTCGTGGTGCAGTGGAAATCGCGCTGTCACGTGATTTCCGGCTCCTGGAAGGCAAGCATGATAACCGCTTCACCATAGGTGTGTTGTAGAGGGCCTGTGTGATGTACTTTAGGGGGTTAAATTTGCAAGAAGTCAATTTTCAACTTCTCACTTCACCAGAGATCCCAAAGAGATCCCCCCTCATCCATGTCGCAGTACCCCAACCAAAGCTTTACTGAACCCGTGCGCGTGGTCACCAACCGAGATTCGTCTCTCTCCTAGTCTCACGGAGCCAGACTTTAGTTCAATTCGGATTGACAATGTTGGCAAGCATGTAAGTAATATCTCTCTCTGACCCTCGAGCTTTAACGCTCATGTCCTCCCCTTTCACCCAGATTCTTTTCCACCCACTGTATTGAATCCTGAATTTCAACTCAAGCAAACCATCTCATTGCAGTAAGTACCGTACATACACAAAACTCCCACAATAATCGCCCTCAACAAGCCGGAATCCCCGACACACCAGTCCCACAAGCATTTGTAAAAGCATTTGCTTTCGCATTCGAGAGACTAATCCCGCTGAAATTAATTCTCTCGCACGGAGTAGCTTTGTTGCAGTTCAACCACACGGCAGGGCGGGTGGGTGTGCCGCTGCCTACAAAGTTCTGGAAGGTGATGTCGGTGATGCTGAGTTTGCCCGTGTCGACGCCGTTGCCGGCCCAGAATGAGTTGATGTCTGCGTTGAGTCAGCCAAAGTTCAACATGGATGGGAGGGACTTGCTGATGGGATACGCAGCAGCGCTCAAAGTGAACCCGCTATAAGTGACGTTCCGCACGAACCCAACATTATCTGCCAGCCTCATTAACACATATTTCAGAGTTCAGGCAAGAGCGCACCGGGATATGATTTAAGCATGACGCCCGCGTCCGAGTTGGATATGGTGACGTTGGTGTAGCGGACATTCTGGACGCTCACATTGGTGTTGCCTGCGCCAAAGGAACCGATGTTGCACCCGGCGGTGTGGACACAGCGGATATTCTCCGCGACGAAGCCGTTTGTGGGCGTTTTGACGGTAACACACTGTGAAAGGTGAGGTAAATAATTTCCAAACGACGCACACACGCACCTCGTCGCCATTCTCAACGCTGACATCGTGAACGTAGCTGCGAAGATGTCAGCAGGAGAAAAGAGTTGATGAGGAGAGAGTCACTTGTTGTTTCCACTCATGTCGAACCCGTCGGTGGTTCCAATGTTCGTTGCAATGATGGCCATGTTGTGTGCGACATTACTGTTCAAATCGTCAACAAACGACCATCCTCCCTACTAGTACTCACTTGTTCCCAATGATGGTAACGTGGAACTGGGGAGCATCGTACAAAGTGACCGAAGTAATCTCGCAGCTATCCAGAATCAGACGCGAAATCACAGGACAAGGAACACCCACTTGTTGCAATCCTGGAACCGAATCAAGCGCGGACGCGACGGGTTGAGGCCGAGCTATCCCCAAGTCAGCCACAAATAAGTCAAAAATAACAACCACGCACATCTCCACCAGGCCTATACCTATACCCATTCCCGAAAATGGCACCAGGCCCATTCAACACGATATTATTGCAATTCTGGAACGTAAGCATCGTTCCAGTGAGGGTCGGGATGTAGGGAAGGTAGATGTTGCCCGTGATGTGCAAGTTCCAGTTGACGGCGGCGTTAAACACGACGTTGGTTTTGAGGAGGAAGTTGCCTGTCGGGACGAAAAGCAGAACGTCCGTCGCAACGGTGGTTTTGACGTTGGGGATGACACAGTTCTTCCATGCGCTGGTAAGCGCGGGACCAAGGTCGGTGGTGTTATCGGCGACGGCGCCATAGTCGAGGACGTTGCATTCGATGAACGCGGATACGGGGACCAGCGCAAGCGCTGCGATGGCGAATATGCGGGACAGCATGGTTTCCGAGATTGGTTGGTTTCATCGAGGGGAGCGGGGAATTTATAGACAATCGCGGACAAAGTAATTCAGAGGTTTATCCTTACCGGTTTACTTGGCGTGGGTCACCAGAGCGCTGAGCGGGGCCCGGTCTCAAAGCACATGGACGGGACTTCGTAGCCAGTCGGGAATACACAAATTACATAACTAGCAGGCAGGGATACCGGTGACACCTGAACCGCACGCGTTTGTAAAAGAGTTCGCTTTTGTATCCGTCAGACTGACGCCGTTGAATTTGATGTTCTCGCAAGGAGTGGCCTTGTTGCAGTCCAAAAGAACTGCAGGGCGGGTCGGCGTTCCGGTTCCCTGCATCAGATTAGTAGGGCAATAAGAGGAAACGTCGGACGCACGGTTATTGTGTTGAAGGTCACGTCCGAGATGGACAACTTTCCCGTGTCGACGCCATTCCCAGCCCAGAAGGCGCTAATGTCTAATATCTCCCAGTCAGCCCGGTTGCATGTAGAGAAGGACGACTTACAGAGCGGGTACGCTGCGGCGCTCATCTGGAAGTTGTTGTATGTGATGTTCTTCACAGTCCCAATGTTGTCCGGGTACGCCTTGATCATGATTCCGGCGTCCGAGTTGGAAATGGTGCTACAGAAAATGAGAAAAGCAGAGGATGAGAACAGCAAACCTACACGTCGCTGTACACCACGTTTTGTACATTCACCGCAGTGTTGGCTGATGCCCAAATGAGCATTGAACGCAAAGAAATCAGATCGCGTACCGTCGCCGAAACTTCCAATGTTGCACCCGGCGGTCCACTTGCAAGTGATGCGCTCGGCGACAAAGCCCTGTGCATGGTCAGTGACAAAGTATGAACCCAAGGAGTATCGTACATTGGTCGGGGTCTTGACAGTCACACACTGCAAAACGTTAACGATCGTGTCAGAGACGGCGAAAAATCCAACCTCATCGCCATTCTCAACCGAGACATCGTGCACGTAGCTTCAAGAAATGAGAGATGAACAGCCGTCGAGAATGGACCTACTTGTTGTTCCCACTCATATCGAAACCGTCCGTCTCCCCGATGTGGCTCGCAATGATGGCCATGTCGTGGGCCTCATTGCTTTGAATCACGTTGAGAAAGAATACTCTCAAAGAAACTGCAACCTACTTGTTGCCAATGATAGTGACGTGGAATTGAGGAGCATCGTAGAGCGTAACGGCCGTGATTTCACAACTAGAAATGTTCAGATGAGGCCGCAATTCGAAAAGTAGCACATACTCGTTGCAATCCTGGAACCGGATGAGGCGAGGGCGGCTGGGGTACAGGGTAAGCTAGAGACGCCGTCAGGTTCAACTGTGGTGATTGAAACTCTCAACGCACATCTCCACCCGGCCGGTACCGATACCCGTTTCCAAAGATGGAACCAGGTCCGTTGAGAAGGATATTTTGGCAGTTCTGAACACCCAATCCGTTAATCATCCGACGACATCACGTATAGTCAATTAGACCGACCTCAAACGTAAGCATGGTCCCCGTCAGACTCGGGTTGAACGGCAAGAAAATGTCGCCCGCAATATGCAGATTCCAATTCGCCGCCCCATTGAACGTGACGGTCGACGCGAGGAGATAGTTGCCCGCGGGGACGTACAGCAGGACGTTGTCCGCAACGGTGGTCGTCACCTGCGGGATGACGCACTGTTCCCACGCCTTGGTGAGCGCCGGTCCGAGGTCAGTGGTGTTGTCGGCGACCGCGCCGTAATCGAGCACGCTACATTCGATGAATGCCGCTGCCGGGGATACGAAGGTGAGTGCGAGTGCCAAGAGGGATGCGAGGGCGAGCATGGGTAGGCCAAGGATGATGGAGGTGGGTAGAATCGCTTGGCAATTTTGGTTTTATACTGGCCCGGAGTTTTCGAGGGTGTGGGGAGTGGGCAATGTGACGGTCGCTAATTGGCGTAGCCCTCTTCATCTCCAACGGATAGATTTCGATTGGGTGGGTGGAAAAACCTTGGAAACACATGTCCTGGTAGACTATATGCTCGACGGAAATTGGCGGGCCGTCTGGGGTTCATAACGCATTGCTGGAGGATAAATATAGCTCGCATTGCGACCAGAAGAACCGACTGCTACCGGAAAAAATAGACGAGCGCTGACCCGGACCACCTGACGGTGAGCTGGCGCGTGGCTAGATAAGTACCCGACAAGTTTTCAGAATTGCCAGCAAGCCTCTTCATCCGCAACTTGAGAGCGATCCAGGTTGGACTGAGAAGCCGTCTAGTCCGACAGTGCAGCCATCCCGACGAATGTGACGCGTACGGTCTTTGGTCAATGGTCAAGTGAGAATTTGATGACTTTGTTTAGTCCATGGAGAATTGATCCGAAAGCACTGCCACATTCGGCATGTTGTGGTTCAACTTGAAGCTGGTTGAGCCGGATACAAACAAGCCCGGGACCCTCCGGATTCCAAAATAATCGCTTAGTATTAGGCGTTCAATTGGACCATGCAAAAGAAGGCTTTATCTGTATGTGGTTTCTTTCTGGAACATGCCGAAACACTTCTATTATGCAATTGCGTCAGGAAGACTATATTTGTATGTGGTTTCTTGACCCGCCTCTCGTTCGCTCCTTGGACTGTAAAAAAACTTATGATGGCCAGTTCAAGTATGTATATAGGTCGAGGTCCGAGGAACAGAAACCTCCCGACCCAATCCTACTACGCTATGTTCGGTCTCGTCTCTGAATTCAAATCCTCATTAATCTTCTGGGCACTCCCACTCCTCCCAAGCGTCATCGCTTCATACACCGGTCTAGCCCTCGTGTGCGCATCGACGGCAATATACGCAGTATACCACCAAACACCGTCCGAAAAGCTGCGGCGTCTCCTAGATGGTATCACCACGACCTGGGAGATATTGAACAGCACAAAAACGGACTCGGGCTCATACGCCGTGCGAGTGAGAGGAATTCCGAGCCTGCTGGAGCTCGAAGACCGCTTGTTGCAGTACGTCGGAGACTAGTTCAACTTTTGATTGTTGGTTGATTCATTTTCCCCAGGGCTCAACTCTCGGCATCCTTAATCCGAGTTCGGCTGCTCGAATTGCGGGAAAAGCCGTGGGCAGGGTACCTTCGATCCCTGCCCCGAGTTATCACAGACATGGATCAATGTGCGCGAGATGTGAAGAAGATACACGTCGAAACGCTGGTGGGTGACTCTTCGAATTCATTCAGGTCATATTCGTTGACAAATTTTCAGCTGGTAGCCGAGGAAGAAAGACAACAAAATATCCGGAGCAGGATAAGGGAGACAAGAGCCGTGCTTGCGGCGATTCGACACCCCAGTGTATGTTCTCATATGCCTGGAGTTCTTGGGCGAACAGCGGAACCAGGTCATCCAGGCGATAGGCTTCGTCCTCCCGACTTTGCTATTCAGGCTTGTAGCTATCTAGAACTCACTCAAGAAATCTAGTATTTGACTAGTGTTGCATCCATACTCAGTATTCAGTACTGTAAAATTATCTAACAGACGACAGTGAACACCTGGCACAGTTAGAAGTCAACAGCGCCTCAAGAAAACCGCTTCTTAATCTCTGTCAACAGCGCATCCAAATCCCCGATCTTGGCACCGAGAGCTGCGAGCTCGGGATTCGGCACAGGTGTCTCGGCGTAAAGGCCGTTGTACTCTGCGTGGGCAGTGAACTGGGATTCGAGTCAATCACTGAGCTCGGAGGTGAGGAGAGCTTGAACGCACCATCTCGTCGTACGCAGGGATCCCAATGCCCTCGCCGAACGTAACATCGACCGGGGCACCCAGGGCTAATGATCACATATTCGCTCAGCATCCAAGCAAAAAAGAACACGGAGTTGACCAACCTTTCGAAATCGCCGCGCCCATATCCTCCCAACTGAGATTCGCCGTAACAACTGGATACGATTTGCCCGACACGCTCTTGAGAGGGTCGTCGTAATTCCTGAGCAGCGCGAGGACAGCCTCGCCGAGGTCGTGCCCCACCCAAGTGTGTGCCTCCAGTGCGTTCGGGATGTACTTCGGGATACCGATGGCGTACCGACCTGTAGGCGTTTTCTTGAGGAATCCGTGGCTGGATGTAATGTATGAGGATTATTGCAATGTATTGGAAGCAGGAGAGACGCACGCCCAGAGGCCGTCTGAGAAACCACCGAGGAGGAGGGATGCGTTGGCGAGGCCGGAGGCTTTGAGGTAGGTTTCGATTTCCTCTTTATCTGAGGTTCGATTTGGCAATGAGCCGCCGCCCGCTGTTTGAGAGACAGGATATGTAGACGCACCGTCGTAATGCGCCACATTCGTATACTTGCCACCCGAGATCCTTTTGATACTGGGCAAGGAACTGGAAGCTGGATTCAATGGAGGATAGGAAAAATAAGTGCCATTGAATGCCCACCTGAAGACGAAGAATTTAACGCCAGCTTCCTTTGCAGCGTCGATCATATTCTTGCCTTGTTCCACCTCGGTCGGTCCCTCGGCAGAGAAGAACGGGGGTAACCGCGGTACCGTCACCTAAAAAAGAGATGAAATCATACACACGCCGCACAAGAGTGAACTCACCGCAAAGGCAGCCTCCGAGCCCTGCAGAGCGCTCACCAGCCCCGCCCTATCCGCCGTTTCACCCTGTACGACTTGCACGCCACGTTCCTTCAACTTGAGCGCTGCATCCGAAGTGGGGTTTCGGGTTATGGCGCGGGGTGTAAACTTTCCGTCGCGGAGGAGGGCTTCGACGATGGCAGAGCCTGCAAATGTTCGTCTTTTCGTGTTCGCAACGCGGTGGAATGGAGACTGACCTTGGAGCCCAGTGGCACCAAAGACGGCAACGATTCGAGTGATAGAGGACATGGGGGTGGAAATGGGATGAATTGGATGATCCCGGTTCCTTAAATAGTTCAACAGCTTTCGTTTCGATATCCGTTGACATAAGATGATTTGACTAAAACTGGGAATGGTGATTTTGCTAATTACCCGTTTTTTCGCCCTGAGGTTTCGGTATCGTTTGAAATCTCAAGTAGACGCATCTGAACTCATCAAGTTTGTCCGCCCACAGAGGCGCGGTGTACCAGTCTCGGTTGAAAAGTTGTTCTCAGTTCGAATTCCGCTGACCGGACACTCTGACGCGATTGTCCGTTCAGGGCGGACGGCAAAATGGCGCGAGACGGGTTCGCACGAAATGCCGGAGAATCATGCCCGGGTCCCGCAGTTCAACGCCTATTTCCAGTGCAGTAAAAGCCTTTCAAGGATAGAAAGCTGTTATTGACGGCTACGTCTTGACGTCGGGAAACGATTGTTCACATGTCTGCGGCCACTGCATTGCATTCGGGAACGTAAGTAGAACAAGAGAGTTGGCCCTCCCAACAGCTCTTTCGTTAAACTTGACTCCCACTTGGTTCTCCTCCATTCATTTGTGATCCCGGGGACCAAGGTGAAGGTCGAGACTCCAGACCGCTCTCTGCACGACAATCGAAGGCAAATTGTGAGTCCAGCATAGGATACAAAGTCCAACTACTCGCTCAAATAACGGAGTGCGGGCCAATAACCAGAGGCTCACAAGCCTGACTCTGCGTCCAGTTCGAATTCGCCACAATGAAATCCTCCATGTCGTTCATTGTGTCCGGCGTGATCAGAATCTCGGAGCGTTTCCACCCTTCCTCGATCGGCAGTCGTTCCTCTCGGAAGAAAATGTTGACGAATCTGCGGCACCATGGGTCAGAGATCTAAAAATTGGAATTCAAACTGACTCACTCTTTGGGCGCAACACCCGTGCTTGTGTTTCCAAAAATACTAAGATAAAGAGACGACTCGCGACTCCGCAGCTGGAACTCTTTGTCTGTATTGGTGACGCTGGGATTCCTTGCAATCGAATCGTCCAGCCGCATCTTCTGCACCTGCGCCGCCGTCTCGGGGGTGTAAAAGTCTGAGCCTGGGTTGATGTTCGCCATGACGGAGAAGAGGGTCTCGTTAAAGTGGAGGTTGTCGCCGAGTGCCCAGTCTTGCCGGGAGATGGATGCGTCGTGCTCGACGAGGTTGTGCCTGTGGGTACAAGTCAGTTGAAGGAACTCAGGATTGGACTGCGGCCTACAGAGCAAGGGCGTCGAGGTCCAGGGTGTCGAAAGCAAGCCCAGAGAGGAGCCCAAACTTGGCCGCCTGGAGGATCGAGGTGTTGCCGACGTTGAATCCCGCGACTGCACCGTCCATGATCTCAGCAATGGTAATACCCTTGCCACTGCGTGGGATGTATCCGTGGTTCGCGAGGCTGTCGAATTCAGTCAGCACGACGAGGGATATAATTTGAGAAATTCTACGGACGTGTTCAGACCAGGACAGGGCGAGCGCACTTGGCCTGCTGTCGGAGCCTGCCACGCGTGACTGTCGCTGGGTTTGGAGGCGAATGCCACGCTGGCGAGGACGAGGACGATGGAGGAGCTGAGCATTCAGATTTTTTTAATGAAGTAGGGGAAACCCACCTGGCTTTTAAGTCAAGACGGCTGCACGGATAAAGTCGGATATGACCAACCTTTTTGAATAACGACGGAAGCGCGGTAAGAAAGAAGGTCGATTTATGAGAATAATCACCGGAAAAGATGCATGCCGTTGCCTTACGCAGGCATCAGAATACAAATTGCGCAGTGGGACGGGTAGGTCGGCCGGTCATGCCCGGGTTAACCTGTCAGTAGTTGGTGACTGGATACTGTAGTAGCTTGACCGGTTACTATTTGATGAATGCGCAGGCCTGGGAGCTGCGCACGAGTTTATTTTTCGACACAGTAAAGCCTTCAAGGACAAAAGCTGTTGCTGACGGCATACGTTTTGACGTCGGGAACCGATTGTTCAAATGGCGAGAAAAAACTGCGGTCACTGCATTTCATTTCGGAACGTGCAACAATGGAAGATACCAATCCAACCACACCGAGCCAGAACAGCAATTCGTACCAGTGATACTACCGAAATTCTCAGCCTTGATGAAACAAGAAAGACGAGACTTCACCCACTTAACTTGATCCAACCGCTCCCCAACGCTCCCCTGCAACTCATACAGCGTCACGAAATCCGTATCCTGGGCGGTGAGAGTCAACATATCCTTACTGGCATCGCTCCACGGCGACGCGCTCAATATATTGCTTGTCCCTCCACCAGCAGGCGTGGTCATGTCGAACAACCATCCGCGGAGGGAGCCGTCGGGATTGAGCGCCCACCCTGAGATGTATCCTGGCTCGGAGGCGACGCGCGAGCGGGTGCTGGTGTACAGCGTGCGTCCGTCGGACTCCGGAGGAAATGGTGATTTTGTCGCCCCAGTAGAGCGAGGCGTTAGCTGGGGTGAGGCTAAAAGGCGTTACGGCGAGAGAGGTGCAGGTGCAGGTGAGCGAGCCTGTGGGGTCGTCGATGATGAATTGGTCGACGCGGAGGCCTTCTTCGTCGATCACGTAGAGGCAGGCGCCGTTTGGCGTTGTACCGCATCCGATGTGGTTCATGGTTACTCAACAGTCCAGGTTGGCGTCGCATGTACAAGAGTGTACTTGTCCAGGTCACGCAAATGACCGCGCGATGACGTAGTGTACTCGAATGCAGCAAAGTTCCATAGTAGGCCAAGATGATTCGAGTCGAAAAAAAAAGCGGCTGAAAATTGGATAGAGGGACGCCAGTGAATTTTTCCATCATACATGAGCCGGAGCCGGGTCTCTGTTGAACGCAGTAGGACGGAAAGGCCCAAGAGAGAGGCAGACCTGGAAACAGAGAGTCGTTGGCCAGCTCGTTCAAGAAGTCTTGGAATCGTACCACATACTCGCCCATTCGAAGTTGGCTTGGTCACGAGCTTTCGCTCTTCGGTTCCTCCTTATCATCGAATCCGAGGGATGAATGAAGGTCCGGTCGAGGGGTTCGAGTATACCTCTCGAATGCCGAGTCCGCTCGATGCATTTAACGGGGCTTCAGAATGCGAGAAAACGCACCCTCGTTCTTTATCTTCCCACTGAGGACAGGCCCGTCGACATACGCTATTTTGGGTCGAAGAGATATACGAGAACGACGTCTGCCGCAGTGCCAGCCATGAGAGAGAGAGAGAGCCGAGTATTTGTTCAGTGGTTCCAGGAAGAACTCTAGCCCGTCCCGCGCCTCCGTCGACGAGTTCAGGCCCTTCCCGCGCAGTGCATAACCATTGTGGGGCCGCTATTTTGGGACGAAAGAGCGAGAGAGATCGCTCCACGTACTAGCCTCGATTGACCGCCCAAATGAATGCTTGGCAGCTGGACGTAGAGAAGATTTGGTGAATGGATGGATTTATGTGGAGGCCGTGGTCCACGACGATTTGAATAGCTCCGCATCTGACGGCGGGAGACGAACGGGCGGAGCTTGAGTGGTGACGGTGATCAGAAAATGGGGCTCGACATCTCGGACCTACACTTCGCTTCAACTCCTACCACCACCATCGCACCCCTTTGAACCAGCAATATGTCTCCCACTGCTCTCGCGTCCCACTCGACCAACGGCAACGGAAAGCATCACAATGGCAATGGCACCAAGATTCAGAAGAACGCCCCTGTCCATCTTTCGTCGGCGGACGTGATTCACCTGGAGCACGAGCACGGTGCCCACAAGTGAGTACCCTTTCGTTCAGATGCCTTGGTGTGTTTTGTCGCAGACAGAACCAACGGCGCCCACAGAAACCTTGCCGGTCGACATTGCGTCCTGGAAGGGCGGGAGTGGGAGCCTCAAGCAGTATAGGGTCGGGGAGCAGAGCAGCCAGCCAATCCCTTCATCTTGCGTTCCGTCCCTCTTTATATTCCTTTCCGGTCCCATCTCTGATTCGCGTTCTTTTTGCCACTAGCTATCACCCTCTCCCAGTCGTATTTGACAGGGCCCTTGGCGCAAAGTGCGCATCCCATCTTTGCCTCAGTCTTCCGCAGCTGACTGTCGTGTTTTCAGAGTATGGGACCCAGAAGGCAAGGAGTACATTGATATGCTTTCGGCCTATTCGTGCGTCTTTTATTCACACCGTGGGTCCAGATGACTCACTCTTTCACAGCGCGGTGAACCAGGGGCACTGTCACCCCCGCATCGTCGCCGCGCTCTGTGAGCAAGCGGGCAAGCTCACCCTCTCTTCCCGTGCGTTCTACAACAGCGTCTTTGGACGCTTCGCCCAGACGATCACCGACATGTTCGGCTACGACATGGTCCTCCCGATGAACACCGGCGCAGAGGCTGTCGAGACCGCCATCAAGCTCGCGCGCAAGTGGGCGTACATGAAGAAGGGTGTGCCAGAGGGAAAGGCCGTCGTCTTGAGCGTTGAAGGCAACTTCCACGGGCGGACTCTTGGTGTCATTAGGTGCGCAATACCACTGCGTCTATTGGCTGGGCTGACCTTGTCTTGGCATAGCATGAGCACGGACCCGGACAGTCGGACGGGCTTCGGGCCATACCTGGAAGGCGTTGGTCCTACGTTCCTCGATGGAAAGGAGCTCCGCACCATCCGCTACAACGACGTCGCAAGCGTGGAGCGTGCGTTTGAGCTAAATGGCAAGAATATCGCGGCGTTCCTCGTTGAGCCTATCCAAGGAGAGGCAGGGTACGTCCGACTACCTTCTCTGGTATCGGCTGCTCGCTAACTGAATCACAGCATCGTCGTTCCCGACGCTGGATATCTGACCAAGGTCCACGCTCTCTGCAAGAAGCACAACGTGCTCCTCATTTGCGACGAGATCCAGACGGTGAGTTCCCTCTCTTTCTTTGCCAGTGTGAAGTCGCTGAAAGTCATCGCAGGGTCTGTGCCGCACGGGCAAGATGCTCGCATGCGAGTACGACAACGTGCGTCCGGATATGATCCTCCTTGGCAAGGCGCTCTCCGGCGGTGGTGAGTGCTATCCCTTTGCTTTTCGGCCCTCTCTGAACCCGCTCAGTTTACCCTGTCTCTGCTGTTCTCGCCGACCGCGATATCATGCTCTGCATCAAGCCCGGCGAGCACGGCAGTACCTACGGCGGGTGCGTTCCTTCCCTCATCTTGCCGAGCCGCATGCTTATCCTAACGTAGAAACCCACTCGGCTGCGCGGTAGCCATCACGGCCTTGCGTGTACTGGTCGACGAGCAGCTCGCAGCACGCGCAGCGTCCTTGGGCGAAGTCTTCCGCAGCTCGGTGCGTGCGTTGGGCTCGCCCCTCGTCCAGGAGGTCCGTGGGCGGGGACTGCTCAACGCCGTTGTCATCGACGAGGCGAAGAGCAAGCGCGGGCGGACGGCGTGGCAGTTTTGCCTCCTGCTCAAGAGCCGTGGAGTCCTTGCTAAGCCTACCCACGTGAATATGTATGTCGTCCTCCTTAGCTCCGCGTCTTGTACTCATTGGGTGTTAGCGTCCGCTTTGCTCCTCCGCTGGTCATCGCCGAAGAGGATCTCCAGCGCGCAGTCAAGATCATCGGGGAGTGTCTCAAGGACCTAGACGAGGTGGGACTCTTTCTTTGCATACTTTCTCGTCTAGAATGAGCTCATATACTTGCTACAGCTCGATGAGATTCCTGGTGAGCTCGAGAGTGAGCGCGGACATAAGGATTTGGTGACCAACTAGGTGGCGTGTCGGGCTAGGACATGGACATGGAATGGACTACTAGTACATAGATGTATTATAACATTTCGTGGGGTCCTTGCGGGGATTTCATCTGTACAAGATACTGTACATGGTCGCAGTAATCCATCTTTTGATGCCAACAGCCTCTCTTGGTTTCGCACCTGTTCATGCCACTACTTCCAGAATGAAATAATACAGTACACCGCCGATGATATCCCCAAATCTGAAATTTGGGTAGGTTCGGGTAGGTTGAGCGGGCCAGGGCACACGCAATGGGAACCCACTTCCAGCTCAGTCTTTGGCAATATTGAATTTGGCGGCTAGCCAACCCATGAATTATGAACCACGGCGAAGTGGATTCTTGAATCCCCGACGTACAGAGTCTCAGGCTCTCGCATGTCCTCTGTATTCTCTCCTGCTCTGCCACTGATATGTGTGGTCCATAATGCCTCAGGCCTCAAACCATGTCCGATCCCGTGTCCTGGGACTCCTGGCAGCATGCGTTGATTTCATGTCAAGTCCGCCAAAGCGCCTTGGGCGCTTCGTCAACACTTCGTCCTATGTTGGCGGAGGTTACGGAGCGATACATATCAGTCTGTCGAGAGATGAGATTCAGATTGATCAGGCACACCATCCATCAGGAAACACACTTTTGTTAGGTAGCTCCCACCAAGCAGTAGGTAGGTCTGATAGCTCCAGTAGCCATGGTAGCATTGAGTGCGTGGCTCAGTAGCTCTTGGTAGCTCTGAGTGGGGAGTCCAGTAGCACTTGGTAGCTTCAGTAACCATACCCTCTAACCCAGTAGCTTAGATATCTATGCCCTCAAACTCAGTAGCCCAGGTAGCTTCACACTAATGTCTCAGTAGCACTTGATTGCCTGCCTGTGTTGAGTTGGTAGAAACAATAGCATTTTTATAGTGTTGGGCTGGCTGGCTGATAGCACTTGTTTGCCTCATTTTCTCATCCCTCTGGATGAAACCTCTTTACAGAGTGCCCAAATGATTCAATGTGCACATCCCCCTCACTAACAAAAATGACCTTGCCTAAGTAAGTTCAAGTAACAGTGAAGACATTGGCTAACAGGCCAACTTCTACTTGAGCTCAGTCTTGTGCCTGTGCTTTCAACTTCCACATCCAGTTTGTATATTTTCCAGAGGTAGTTGTGGTTGGAGAGACAATGGAGTAGCATGCGGTTACCCGATGTGGAACAGACATGCACACAATCTGCAATGTGTACTTAGTGTAGTTGTTTAGTTGTCTCTTTAATATTACTTGTCTTTTGCAAATGTCATGAGTTCGAGTCCCGCCGCCTGCATTCCTTTAATTAAATTCCCAACTCAGTCTGACTTTAGTCACTACAGTAGAATAGCAACAGTACCCAGTGTTAAGTGTTTCTTTTGAACCTTGTGAATTCTGTTAGGGTCAGCTCCTCCCTGCACTGGAGTAACAGTAGCCTCAGTAGCCCGCTGTTCAGTAGCACTGGTAGCAGTTGGAGGCAGCTTGGTAGTACACAGTAAGGGGGTACTTGACTACCGGGCTACTGAGCCTCCGGAGACTCGGGAGTGCTACCTAACCAGGTGGCTTTTCCTGATGTCAACAGCATCTACGAAGCCCTGGGTCAACCCTGGGTCCTGCCTTCATGTTTGCCTCATGTTACCGCATGCGCGCTGACCACGCCTGAAAGGCGTGCCTCTCTGGTGGAGTACCAGGCGAAGGAGGTTACGTACAGTGTAGCGATAAATATTATCACTGTCATCCTGTCTATAATCCTTCCGCTGTGCCCAACTGTGCCCGTGTCCGGCGACTATCTGAGAAGGAGAATTCATGAAGGATGCAAGCACGACACACACAGCTCGACAGCATTTCGGGTGCCGTGCCGTTTAGGTATACCCTCTCGCGGAGACTGTTGATGCTATATACAGCTTAGGCTCAAGTTTCAACGTTTCAACAGCTTTTCCAAGCCTTCGATCTGCCCGGCGCAGTCACTGAGCGCGTGTTCTCGGGCTTCCGCCCATTCACCTATTTTAGTCCCCGGCCGGCCGGCGGCTCTCTTGCACGTCTCCAGCGTCCGGCAGAACTGAGGTATATATAACGGTCATTGAATGAGCCACCTATTCGCCCCTCGCTCTGCTCTCGCTCTTTATCTGGCTCCGGGATTGATTGTTGATTCTGTAGCTAACCGCTTCTTTGGTTGCCCTCAAGTTGTCTCAATACTGTAAGTAGCTTCGTTTACGGAAATGTTCTTAGTTACATGGCACACCGAAATTTGTCGGCTACGAAAGCAGCCATTCGTATGGAAAGTCCTAGAAAAGTCGCACCTCAGAGTGCGGTAGCAGCGGTACAGTAAAGTCAATACAGTATCGGTGAGAATGTATCTTTATCCGTCCGGGCTCCGAGTCCGTGCTTTCACTCATGTTGCACAATCAGTACTGGGTCTCCGCGACGTCTCTAAGTCGCCCACCGCGATTGTGCTTCTATCGTCGACTTCAAAGATGCACCAACGATGTCAGTATACCAGAGTGTGCATTCACCATTATTCTGGGTAACGCAACTCGAGTCTTCTGATCCTCACAGGCCTATTTCCCATATGTTGTACTGTAACATTTTAAATTTGACCATATGTTCACCCGAACGAAGCGGAAGCATCTTGTACTATAGTTTGTATCGGTGCTCACAAAGTTCCCAAAGATCGTCATGGAGCAAGAAATCAACGCAAAATCTCGGAGGGTGTTGGGCGAAACTCGAACAGGTCTTGCGACAATTTGTGGGAGCGCCACCAATTCAACATCCTCGGTTGATAATTTCCATCTCACGTACCCGCAAGATTCGCGCGCTGTCGTACCGCAACCCAGTCTGAATCTATGGAAAGTAACTAGTGTGCGGTTGGGATTCAAAAATGAAGAAGGCTTACCGCAGAACGGAACAGCGTCTACACATTCGACTCCGAGTTCTTTCCTCGCCACCTACTCGTTCTTGTCGTTTTATAAAGTATACCTTGCCAAATGCTGTCGTTTGCTTTCCCTAGTCTCGTTATGCAAAATTCTGCAACATCAAGTCAGACTTAGGGCTCCGACCCGACCGTCAAAATGACGGGTCAACGAGCCGTCACGACGGGTGCCGGCCCGGCCGTACAGCCCTCTGAAGCCACAATTTTGACGGCCGGGTCCGGGTCCGGTTCCTTGGCTGACGGGGTACCCGTTCCCGGCCGTCGACGGGTCATGACGGGTGGTGACGGGTCCTCGGCTAACTACCCATGCCGAGCTGCCATCATCGCTTGATGCTCCAGGGTAGCCCACCTGGGTCATCGGCAATCTTCCCGATACTGCGCTTCTGAGGCTTGCCGAGTACCAATCTGTAATTTTGACTTGCCCGTATCACGTTGACATCAATCTGATGGTAGATTTAGCAGGAGGCACGGGCTATCACCGCGCGTAACCCGTCGTAGACGGCCGTGAGGGTCTGGACGGGTACCACACGGCGAGCCCGTTTGAGTGCCTCCGCAAACATGGTCCTGACGGGGCCGGAGTGGGCCCGTCCGACCTCCCATGACGGCCAGGCGGCCCGTCAACGGCCGGTTCGGAGCCCTAGTCAGACATACCGACAGCTGTGCCGATGAAAATCATGGGTCGGCCATCCAGAAGCAGTCAGGGCACTTTCGAAGAGACATTGAACGGTGTTGCACTGCGTCCCACTTAAAGTACAGTGTAATGCCATCTCCGAACCTTGAAACAGCAAGTAGGTAGTATGTAAGTATACGGTAGCTATTCAACCGTAAGTCATCAAAATTATGGTATTTTTCAGACCGAGAAGCCGAAAATTTTCTTTTCGAATTATGGCGATTTTTTGCCACATACAAAAAAGGTGGCTGTGACGTGTGACTGAACTTACGGTTGAATAGTACAGTAGCCCACACGTGACACCAGAAGAACCCTAGGATTTTGATGGGCGCTCGACGGAATTCCATAAATGGTTGATATTAATTCACCTGTTCATGAGGCAGGCAAGAAGCAGGTCTGATTCGGCTGACTTAAAACTGAATCTCGATGCCACCCCAGTCGTCCGGATCCAGTACAGCAAGACATAAAAAGACGCCATCTGCCTCTATACGGCCATCCCTCGTTTCACCCCCAGTATGAGCGCCCCTCTCTGCTCCCTGAAATCTGCTGCCACACTGTGGGCACTCTCCCTCCTACCCCGCACCGTCATACTCCTACACCGGCCTGGCCTTCGTACTTGCGTCAACGACGGTTTACCTGGTTCACCGCCAACTCCCTCGGAAAGGTTGGCGCATCTGGAGGCATGGCTCGGCATCAACTCGCACTGTTGGACAAGGCGAAGAAGGCATGTCGTCTGAGGGCGACGAGAAGTTTGTTGAGCTGGAAGAACGGCTGGCTTCAGTGCGTTTTAGTCAAAGTTTCAAACTCCATTTCTCTGAATGGCACCAGGGTTACACGTACCGTTTCCGAGGTCAAGTTCGCCTGCTCAAGAGCGGAGAAACGGAAGCATGGACCGAGTACCTCCAAATAATCCGAGAAATTATGCAGACGATCAGCGAATGTGGCACCGACATGAAGGAAATACGAACTGACATACTGGTGCAGCACCCTCATCTTGCGTCCCAATAATCATAGAGCAGCTGGCATTCCCCAGGTCACAATGGAGGAAGAAACCCAACGGAAACTATCGGAGGGAGTCACGACACTCGAGCGGCGCTTGCCGACAATTTATTTGGCTACCCGTGAGGACCCAGTCCGTTTTCAACTGTTGCAAATTTTGAAGTCTTCTGTCAGCTCATGTACCCCTTAACATTCGGCGCCGCCGCGGTGCATGCCCTAGTCGCCAGGAGTCAATGTAAGTCCGGCTGCTTGCATTGAACCAGGAGGGGACTCACCGCAAAGGTACAGCGTTTAAAACTGTCTCACCGACTCTGTCCCCGCTTTCCATCTCTCTTGCTAACTCAGTTCCTGTTTTGTGTTAGCCATTCGAATATTGTGTATTTGTTTTCCATATACGCTAGATCGAATCCAGAAGGAAAGTCTTAGAATACCGCTTCAAGAGAGACAATCTGCTTTCAAACTAGCCCAGAAGGATGATATTCGGTCCAGAGAAATGTCCAAGATCAGAAACCAACTCGTCAACGGCTGCTATTTGACAAGAAACCGCACCTCAGGCAATCAGGCGGCACGGGTAGTCCCGCACTCGGATAAGTGGCCTCGGCCGGCTGTAGATCCTGGAAAATCACGCCTGTACGCAAAGGGATCTTCGATGAAAGACCGGAGATCGGCAACTGTAGGTCTGTTGGGGAGAAAGCGACTCGAGTATTGCTGATAGTGACAATGCGAGGGGAGGAAAGTTAAGAACGGCATTAGGCCGCCAATTTTGAGCACGGAATTCGAGTCGGAAGCTGGCCACTGATAACAGAATCAAGGGTGTTGACATGCCCACTATGGAAAGGCACGGGCTGGGGGTACCGGTCGGGTCAAATCGTTCCCGCATGAACAAACGAAGCATGACGACTGTGATTCACCTGAGATCCGCGCGACTCCAGTGAGGACGCGACCGAGGTCCGAGCAAGATACGGAGGATGATGCATGATTGAGTTCAAGAGGAGTGAAGCACGAACAAACAGCGTAAGCGAGCCTTAACCATCATTGTCATTTGGATCAAGTCCGACTCTCTGCAAACTCTCTGGCCCTCGAAACACTTGGGCATCTCAGCACAGCGTGTAGACTTGATGACTCGGCATGGCTCGCCAATCCAATTCAACATTCAACCCAAAGTGTAATTATTCGCTCAAATAACGGAGTGCGGACCAATAACCAGAGGCTCACAAGCCTGACTCTGCGTCCAATTGGAATTCGCCACAATGAAATCCTCATGCGTTCATCGTCTCAGGCGTGATCAGAAATCTGAGGCGTAACAAGAACAATGGGACTGGGACTCCGCTTTTGACGCGCAGTCCCATCACAATGGGACTCAGGCATGCCGATCACGTCGCAATGGGATTCAAGCGTGGTTTCATAATGCAACGGCGAACATCCGGCAGCATTGACAGTTGATGCAACGGCAATGCGCGCAAGCTCTTGAAGTCCGTTCTTCTTCTGTTATTCGTGCTGTACTTACCTTTTGTCACAGGGCATTTGAGATGGTTCTTGCGTCCGACCGGGCCACCCACGGCATCGACAACTACAGCATCCCTGCAACACCGTCGATGAGGTGCAGCGCGTCGTTGACGCCACCATCACCGCTGCTGCAGCGGACCGCGCTGCTGACGTTCCTGGGCCTGCTGCCACTCCCGTGGCCGCCGCGCCCGCCCCTCGCAGCACTGCTGCTGCCGCCGCCGAGGTGTAACTTTTTGAATGCGTAGATAATTTGGAACGTAAATAACGTGCCAATAAGAATTTATTTATGTGACTACCTACCCGCGCGGTGCACATCGTTTTGTCGTGATCAGTCAGCTAAGTACCAGCCTACCATGCATCCGTGGATAACACGTACATAGCATCTGCTACCCGTGAGGGATGAACCCCCGGCACTAGGTGCGTAACACAGCACACATCCAGGTGGGGATTCCAACCTACTCTCCAAGCAAAGCTGGACTCACGATGAGTCCATTACCCTTCGCCCAATCTAGGCCTCCACGGACGTAGACCTCAGCTGGTGACCTCACATGGCTCACATGACGATTCCAGCTGGCCTGCTACCTGGACAAGCCCATCGGCGGTGTATGTACGGATGTCTTGGAACCTGGGCCAGTGCATCGGCCTCCGCTCTCGGAACTCACGGGCCTCTGATTCACGGCACCGGAATGGACTACCCCCAGGATAACCGAAGTTACCAAACTGCACCCCAAAAAGGGAATTGCCGATCACAAACTGGGACTCCGCCTGCCAGGGCGGAGTCCCAGTCCCATTCTTCTTGTATATCTCTCAGAATCTCGGAGCGGTTCCAGCCGTCCTCAATCGGCAGTCGTTCCTCTCGGAAGAAAATGTTGACAATCTGCATGCATCACCATAGCGACAGTCTTACAGCGGTTTTCAAAACTGTATACGGGTTTGATACGTGCTCCACCTTCGTTTGTGTTGACCTCTGTGTGCCGGTGAGTCTGCTTCGACTCCACTCCTCCTGCCCGAAAGGGAAATCCCGTCTAGCACGGCACAGCTCTTGAATTAAGTTGTGGAGTTGAGTGGAGCGGAAGCTCGACTCTCTGTCAAACAAGGCATCAAAGACAACGTGAGCGAGGCTCCAAACCCGTATACAGCTTTGAAAACAGGCTGCAAAAGTCGGGATTCAAATCCGACTCACGCGCCTTGGGGCGCAACACCCGTTGATACGACCTGCGTATTCGCGACTGCAGCTTGAAATCTGGCTAATTAGCTGGTTTGGGGCGCACACCAATGCCTCTGTCAGGTGATATACAATAAGGGATAGGACCGAGCTCCGTGTCGCTATTCGTGTATTAATGAGACAAGTACAAGTCGTCAGTACACTACGCTTGGCTATTCGTTCAAGTGGTCGGTTGTAGTGACTCCAATAGGCGGTTCGCGGGGACTACTACTTGTGGAGATACCATACCCAAGGAGATATACCAAGCCCAGGTGTATTCAGAAATGAGCTAGACTAGCTATAGAGCAAAGACGAAGGTTGCGCGGACGCGCAGTACTATCATGACAAGGTTTGCGGAGTACCTCGCGGACCGGTATAAGTCTATATATATGTATACAAACAGAGTGGCTCGCGTAGGCGAGTTGGAGGAAATACCATTCGTTCCGGTATTGCAGAGACACCCAGAAAAGAGATGACAAGTGGGCGAGTCGAACTCGCGCAGGCACACTAGTGTGATCGAGAACTGATCCGAGTACGATCATGATCATGAAAAGCGGCGGAG